>OY804584.1:23865836-24465836 GCA_963680875.1 Bathymodiolus brooksi
AAACCGTAGTACCCAATGAGAGCTACCTATAGTACATGTCTAAATAAACCGTAGTACCCAATGAGAGCTACCTATAGTACATGTTAAATAAACCGTAGTACCCAATGAGAGCTACCTATAGTACATGTTAAATAAACCGTAGTACCCAATGAGAGCTACCTATAGTACATGTTAAATAAACCGTAGTACCCAATGAGAGCTACCTATAGTACATGTTAAATAAACCGTAGTACCCAATGAGAGCTACCTATAGTACATGTTAAATAAACCGTAGTACCCAATGAGAGCTACCTATAGTACATGTTAAATAAACCGTAGTACCCAATGAGAGCTACCTATAGTTCATGTTAAATAAACCATAGTACCCAATGAGAGCTACCTATAGTACATGTTAAATAAACCGTAGTACCCAATGAGAGCTACCTATAGTACATGTTAAATAAACCGTAGTACCCAATGAGAGCTACCTATAGTACATGTTAAATAAACCGTAGTACCCAATGAGAGCTACCTATAGTACATGTTAAATAAACCGTAGTACCCAATGAGAGCTACCTATAGTACATGTTAAATAAACCGTAGTACCCAATGAGAGCTACCTATAGTACATGTTAAATAAACCGTAGTACCCAATGAGAGCTACCTATAGTACATGTTAAATAAACCGTAGTACCCAATGAGAGCTACCTATAGTTCATGTTAAATAAACCGTAGTACCCAATGAGAGCTACCTATAGTACATGTTAAATAAACCGTAGTACCCAATGAGAGCTACCTATAGTACATGTTAAATAAACCGTAGTACCCAATGAGAGCTACCTATAGTACATGTTAAATAAACCGTAGTACCCAATGAGAGCTACCTATAGTACATGTTAAATAAACCGTAGTACCCAATGAGAGCTACCTATAGTACATGTTAAATAAACCGTAGTACCCAATGAGAGCTACCTATAGTACATGTTAAATAAACCGTAGTACCCAATGAGAGCTACCTATAGTACATGTTAAATAAACCGTAGTACCCAATGAGAGCTACCTATAGTACATGTTAAATAAACCGTAGTACCCAATGAGAGCTACCTATAGTACATGTTAAATAAACCGTAGTACCCAATGAGAGCTACCTATAGTACATGTTAAATAAACCGTAGTACCCAATGAGAGCTACCTATAGTACATGTTAAATAAACCGTAGTACCCAATGAGAGCTACCTATAGTTCATGTTAAATAAACCATAGTACCCAATGAGAGCTACCTATAGTACATGTTAAATAAACCGTAGTACCCAATGAGAGCTACCTATAGTTCATGTTAAATAAACCGTAGTACCCAATGAGAGCTACCTATAGTACATGTTAAATAAACCGTAGTATCCAATGAGAGCTACCTATAGTACATGCTAAATAAACCGTAGTACCCAACGAGAGCTACCTATAGTACATGTTAAATAAACCGTAGTACCCAACGAGAGCTACCTATAGTACATGTTAAATAAACCGTAGTATCCAATGAGAGCTACCTATAGTACATGTTAAATAAACCGTAGTACCCAATGAGAGCTACCTATAGTACATGTTAAATAAACCGTAGTACCCAATGAGAGCTACCTATAGTACATGTTAAATAAACCGTAGTACCCAATGAGAGCTACCTATAGTACATGTTAAATAAACCGTAGAACCCAATGAGAGCTACCTATAGTACATGTTAAATAAACCGTAGTACCCAACGAGAGCTACCTATAGTACATGTTAAATAAACCGTAGTATCCAATGAGAGCTACCTATAGTACATGTTAAATAAACCGTAGTACCCAATGAGAGCTACCTATAGTACATGTTAAATAAACCGTAGTACCCAATGAGAGCTACCTATAGTACATGTTAAATAAACCGTAGTACCCAATGAGAGCTACCTATAGTACATGTTAAATAAACCGTAGTACCCAATGAGAGCTACCTATAGTACATGTTAAATAAACCGTAGTACCCAACGAGAGCTACCTATAGTACATGTTAAATAAACCGTAGTATCCAATGAGAGCTACCTATAGTACATGTTAAATAAACCGTAGTACCCAATGAGAGCTACCTATAGTACATGTTAAATAAACCGTAGTACCCAATGAGAGCTACCTATAGTACATGTTAAATAAACCGTAGTACCCAATGAGAGCTACCTATAGTACATGTTAAATAAACCGTAGTACCCAATGAGAGCTACCTATAGTACATGTTAAATAAACCGTAGTACCCAATGAGAGCTACCTATAGTACATGTTAAATAAACCGTAGTACCCAACGAGAGCTACCTATAGTACATGTTAAATAAACCGTAGTATCCAATGAGAGCTACCTATAGTACATGTTAAATAAACCGTAGTACCCAACGAGAGCTACCTATAGTACATGTTAAATAAACCGTAGTACCCAATGAGAGCTACCTATAGTACATGTTAAATAAACCGTAGTACCCAATGAGAGCTACCTATAGTACATGTTAAATAAACCGTAGTACCCAATGAGAGCTACCTATAGTACATGTTAAATAAACCGTAGTACCCAACGAGAGCTACCTATAGTACATGTTAAATAAACCGTAGTATCCAATGAGAGCTACCTATAGTACATGTTAAATAAACCGTAGTACCCAACGAGAGCTACCTATAGTACATGTTAAATAAACCGTAGTATCCAATGAGAGCTACCTATAGTACATGTTAAATAAACCGTAGTACCCAATGAGAGCTACCTATAGTACATGTTAAATAAACCGTAGTACCCAATGAGAGCTACCTATAGTACATGTTAAATAAACCGTAGTACCCAATGAGAGCTACCTATAGTACATGTTAAATAAACCGTAGTACCCAATGAGAGCTACCTATAGTACATGTTAAATAAACCGTAGTACCCAATGAGAGCTACCTATAGTACATGTTAAATAAACCGTAGTACCCAATGAGAGCTACCTATAGTACATGTTAAATAAACCGTAGTACCCAATGAGAGCTACCTATAGTACATGTTAAATAAACCGTAGTACCCAATGAGAGCTACCTATAGTACATGTTAAATAAACCGTAGTACCCAATGAGAGCTACCTATAGTACATGTTAAATAAACCGTAGTACCCAATGAGAGCTACCTATAGTACATGTTAAATAAACCGTAGTACCCAATGAGAGCTACCTATAGTACATGTTAAATAAACCGTAGTACCCAATGAGAGCTACCTATAGTACATGTTAAATAAACCGTAGTACCCAACGAGAGCTACCTATAGTACATGTTAAATAAACCGTAGTACCCAATGAGAGCTACCTATAGTACATGTTAAATAAACCGTAGTACCCAATGAGAGCTACCTATAGTACATGTTAAATAAACCGTAGTACCCAATGAGAGCTACCTATAGTACATGTTAAATAAACCGTAGTACCCAATGAGAGCTACCTATAGTACATGTTAAATAAACCGTAGTACCCAATGAGAGCTACCTATAGTACATGTTAAATAAACCGTAGTACCCAATGAGAGCTACCTATAGTACATGTTAAATAAACCGTAGTACCCAATGAGAGCTACCTATAGTACATGTTAAATAAACCGTAGTACCCAATGAGAGCTACCTATAGTACATGTTAAATAAACCGTAGTACCCAATGAGAGCTACCTATAGTACATGTTAAATAAACCGTAGTACCCAATGAGAGCTACCTATAGTACATGTTAAATAAACCGTAGTACCCAATGAGAGCTACCTATAGTACATGTTAAATAAACCGTAGTACCCAACGAGAGCTACCTATAGTACATGTTAAATAAACCGTAGTACCCAATGAGAGCTACCTATAGTACATGTTAAATAAACCGTAGTACCCAATGAGAGCTACCTATAGTACATGTTAAATAAACCGTAGTACCCAATGAGAGCTACCTATAGTACATGTTAAATAAACCGTAGTACCCAATGAGAGCTACCTATAGTACATGTTAAATAAACCGTAGTACCCAATGAGAGCTACCTATAGTACATGTTAAATAAACCGTAGTACCCAATGAGAGCTACCTATAGTACATGTTAAATAAACCATAGTACCCAATGAGAGCTACCTATAGTACATGTTAAATAAACCGTAGTACCCAATGAGAGCTACCTATAGTACATGTTAAATAAACCGTAGTACCCAATGAGAGCTACCTATAGTACATGTTAAATAAACCGTAGTACCCAATGAGAGCTACCTATAGTACATGTTAAATAAACCGTAGTACCCAACGAGAGCTACCTATAGTACATGTTAAATAAACCGTAGTACCCAACGAGAGCTACCTATAGTACATGTTAAATAAACCGTAGTACCCAACGAGAGCTACCTATAGTACATGTTAAATAAACCGTAGTACCCAATGAGAGCTACCTATAGTGCATGTTAAATAAACCGTAGTACCCAATGAGAGCTACCTATAGTACATGTTAAATAAACCGTAGTACCCAATGAGAGCTACCTATAGTACATGTTAAATAAACCGTAGTACCCAATGAGAGCTACCTATAGTACATGTTAAATAAACCGTAGTACCCAATGAGAGCTACCTATAGTACATGTTAAATAAACCGTAGTACCCAACGAGAGCTACCTATAGTACATGTTAAATAAACCGTAGTACCCAATGAGAGCTACCTATAGTACATGTTAAATAAACCGTAGTACCCAATGAGAGCTACCTATAGTACATGTTAAATAAACCGTAGTACCCAATGAGAGCTACCTATAGTACATGTTAAATAAACCGTAGTACCCAATGAGAGCTACCTATAGTACATGTTAAATAAACCGTAGTACCCAATGAGAGCTACCTATAGTACATGTTAAATAAACCGTAGTACCCAATGAGAGCTACCTATAGTACATGTTAAATAAACCATAGTACCCAATGAGAGCTACCTATAGTACATGTTAAATAAACCGTAGTACCCAATGAGAGCTACCTATAGTACATGTTAAATAAACCGTAGTACCCAATGAGAGCTACCTATAGTACATGTTAAATAAACCGTAGTACCCAATGAGAGCTACCTATAGTACATGTTAAATAAACCGTAGTACCCAACGAGAGCTACCTATAGTACATGTTAAATAAACCGTAGTACCCAACGAGAGCTACCTATAGTACATGTTAAATAAACCGTAGTACCCAATGAGAGCTACCTATAGTGCATGTTAAATAAACCGTAGTACCCAATGAGAGCTACCTATAGTACATGTTAAATAAACCGTAGTACCCAATGAGAGCTACCTATAGTACATGTTAAATAAACCGTAGTACCCAATGAGAGCTACCTATAGTACATGTTAAATAAACCGTAGTACCCAATGAGAGCTACCTATAGTACATGTTAAATAAACCGTAGTACCCAATGAGAGCTACCTATAGTACATGTTAAATAAACCGTAGTACCCAATGAGAGCTACCTATAGTACATGTTAAATAAACCGTAGTACCCAATGAGAGCTACCTATAGTACATGTTAAATAAACCGTAGTACCCAATGAGAGCTACCTATAGTACATGTTAAATAAACCGTAGTACCCAATGAGAGCTACCTATAGTACATGTTAAATAAACCGTAGTACCCAATGAGAGCTACCTATAGTACATGTTAAATAAACCGTAGTACCCAATGAGAGCTACCTATAGTACATGTTAAATAAACCGTAGTATCCAACGAGAGCTACCTATAGTACATGTTAAATAAACCGTAATACCCAATGAGAGCTACCTATAGTACATGTTAAATAAACCGTAGTACCCAATGAGAGCTACCTATAGTACATGTTAAATAAACCGTAGTACCCAATGAGAGCTACCTATAGTACATGTTAAATAAACCGTAGTACCCAATGAGAGCTACCTATAGTACATGTTAAATAAACCGTAGTACCCAATGAGAGCTACCTATAGTACATGTTAAATAAACCGTAGTACCCAACGAGAGCTACCTATAGTACATGTTAAATAAACCGTAGTACCCAATGAGAGCTACCTATAGTACATGTTAAATAAACCGTAGTACCCAATGAGAGCTACCTATAGTACATGTTAAATAAACCGTAGTACCCAATGAGAGCTACCTATAGTACATGTTAAATAAACCGTAGTACCCAATGAGAGCTACCTATAGTACATGTTAAATAAACCGTAGTACCCAATGAGAGCTACCTATAGTACATGTTAAATAAACCGTAGTACCCAACGAGAGCTACCTATAGTACATGTTAAATAAACCGTAGTACCCAATGAGAGCTACCTATAGTACATGTTAAATAAACCGTAGTACCCAATGAGAGCTACCTATAGTACATGTTAAATAAACCGTAGTACCCAATGAGAGCTACCTATAGTACATGTTAAATAAACCGTAGTACCCAATGAGAGCTACCTATAGTACATGTTAAATAAACCGTAGTACCCAATGAGAGCTACCTATAGTACATGTTAAATAAACCGTAGTACCCAATGAGAGCTACCTATAGTACATGTTAAATAAACCGTAGTACCCAATGAGAGCTACCTATAGTACATGTTAAATAAACCGTAGTACCCAATGAGAGCTACCTATAGTACATGTTAAATAAACCGTAGTACCCAATGAGAGCTACCTATAGTACATGTTAAATAAACCGTAGTACCCAATGAGAGCTACCTATAGTACATGTTAAATAAACCGTAGTACCCAACGAGAGCTACCTATAGTACATGTTAAATAAACCGTAGTACCCAACGAGAGCTACCTATAGTACATGTTAAATAAACCGTAGTACCCAATGAGAGCTACCTATAGTACATGTTAAATAAACCGTAGTACCCAATGAGAGCTACCTATAGTACATGTTAAATAAACCGTAGTACCCAATGAGAGCTACCTATAGTACATGTTAAATAAACCGTAGTACCCAATGAGAGCTACCTATAGTACATGTTAAATAAACCGTAGTACCCAACGAGAGCTACCTATAGTACATGTTAAATAAACCGTAGTACCCAACGAGAGCTACCTATAGTACATGTTAAATAAACCGTAGTACCCAATGAGAGCTACCTATAGTACATGTTAAATAAACCGTAGTACCCAATGAGAGCTACCTATAGTACATGTTAAATAAACCGTAGTACCCAATGAGAGCTACCTATAGTACATGTTAAATAAACCGTAGTACCCAATGAGAGCTACCTATAGTACATGTTAAATAAACCGTAGTACCCAATGAGAGCTACCTATAGTACATGTTAAATAAACCGTAGTACCCAATGAGAGCTACCTATAGTACATGTTAAATAAACCGTAGTACCCAATGAGAGCTACCTATAGTACATGTTAAATAAACCGTAGTACCCAATGAGAGCTACCTATAGTACATGTTAAATAAACCGTAGTACCCAATGAGAGCTACCTATAGTACATGTTAAATAAACCGTAGTACCCAATGAGAGCTACCTATAGTACATGTTAAATAAACCGTAGTACCCAATGAGAGCTACCTATAGTACATGTTAAATAAACCGTAGTACCCAATGAGAGCTACCTATAGTACATGTTAAATAAACCGTAGTACCCAATGAGAGCTACCTATAGTACATGTTAAATAAACCGTAGTACCCAATGAGAGCTACCTATAGTACATGTTAAATAAACCGTAGTACCCAATGAGAGCTACCTATAGTACATGTTAAATAAACCGTAGTACCCAATGAGAGCTACCTATAGTACATGTTAAATAAACCGTAGTACCCAATGAGAGCTACCTATAGTACATGTTAAATAAACCGTAGTACCCAACGAGAGCTACCTATAGTACATGTTAAATAAACCGTAGTACCCAATGAGAGCTACCTATAGTACATGTTAAATAAACCGTAGTACCCAATGAGAGCTACCTATAGTACATGTTAAATAAACCGTAGTACCCAATGAGAGCTACCTATAGTACATGTTAAATAAACCGTAGTACCCAATGAGAGCTACCTATAGTACATGTTAAATAAACCGTAGTACCCAATGAGAGCTACCTATAGTACATGTTAAATAAACCGTAGTACCCAATGAGAGCTACCTATAGTACATGTTAAATAAACCGTAGTACCCAATGAGAGCTACCTATAGTACATGTTAAATAAACCGTAGTACCCAATGAGAGCTACCTATAGTACATGTTAAATAAACCGTAGTACCTGAGAGCTAAACTATAGTACATGTTAAATAAACCGTAGTACCCAATGAGAGCTACCTATAGTACATGTTAAATAAACCGTAGTACACAATGAGAGCTACTATAGTACATGTTAATAAACGTATGTACAGACGATATGAGAGCTACCTATAGTACATGTTAAATAAACCGTAGTACCCAATGAGAGCTACCTATAGTACATGTTAAATAAACCGTAGTACCCAATGAGAGCTACCTATAGTACATGTTAAATAAACCGTAGTACCCAATGAGAGCTACCTATAGTACATGTTAAATAAACCGTAGTACCCAATGAGAGCTACCTATAGTACATGTTAAATAAACCGTAGTACCCAATGAGAGCTACCTATAGTACATGTTAAATAAACCGTAGTACCCAATGAGAGCTACCTATAGTACATGTTAAATAAACCGTAGTACCCAATGAGAGCTACCTATAGTACATGTTAAATAAACCGTAGTACCCAATGAGAGCTACCTATAGTACATGTTAAATAAACCGTAGTACCCAATGAGAGCTACCTATAGTACATGTTAAATAAACCGTAGTACCCAATGAGAGCTACCTATAGTACATGTTAAATAAACCGTAGTACCCAATGAGAGCTACCTATAGTACATGTTAAATAAACCGTAGTACCCAATGAGAGCTACCTATAGTACATGTTAAATAAACCGTAGTACCCAATGAGAGCTACCTATAGTACATGTTAAATAAACCGTAGTACCCAATGAGAGCTACCTATAGTACATGTTAAATAAACCGTAGTACCCAATGAGAGCTACCTATAGTACATGTTAAATAAACCGTAGTACCCAATGAGAGCTACCTATAGTACATGTTAAATAAACCGTAGTACCCAATGAGAGCTACCTATAGTACATGTTAAATAAACCGTAGTACCCAATGAGAGCTACCTATAGTACATGTTAAATAAACCGTAGTACCCAATGAGAGCTACCTATAGTACATGTTAAATAAACCGTAGTACCCAATGAGAGCTACCTATAGTACATGTTAAATAAACCGTAGTACCCAATGAGAGCTACCTATAGTACATGTTAAATAAACCGTAGTACCCAATGAGAGCTACCTATAGTACATGTTAAATAAACCGTAGTACCCAATGAGAGCTACCTATAGTACATGTTAAATAAACCGTAGTACCCAATGAGAGCTACCTATAGTACATGTTAAATAAACCGTAGTACCCAATGAGAGCTACCTATAGTACATGTTAAATAAACCGTAGTACCCAATGAGAGCTACCTATAGTACATGTTAAATAAACCGTAGTACCCAATGAGAGCTACCTATAGTACATGTTAAATAAACCGTAGTACCCAATGAGAGCTACCTATAGTACATGTTAAATAAACCGTAGTACCCAATGAGAGCTACCTATAGTACATGTTAAATAAACCGTAGTACCCAATGAGAGCTACCTATAGTACATGTTAAATAAACCGTAGTACCCAATGAGAGCTACCTATAGTACATGTTAAATAAACCGTAGTACCCAATGAGAGCTACCTATAGTACATGTTAAATAAACCGTAGTACCCAATGAGAGCTACCTATAGTACATGTTAAATAAACCGTAGTACCCAATGAGAGCTACCTATAGTACATGTTAAATAAACCGTAGTACCCAATGAGAGCTACCTATAGTACATGTTAAATAAACCGTAGTACCCAATGAGAGCTACCTATAGTACATGTTAAATAAACCGTAGTACCCAATGAGAGCTACCTATAGTACATGTTAAATAAACCGTAGTACCCAATGAGAGCTACCTATAGTACATGTTAAATAAACCGTAGTACCCAATGAGAGCTACCTATAGTACATGTTAAATAAACCGTAGTACCCAATGAGAGCTACCTATAGTACATGTTAAATAAACCGTAGTACCCAATGAGAGCTACCTATAGTACATGTTAAATAAACCGTAGTACCCAATGAGAGCTACCTATAGTACATGTTAAATAAACCGTAGTACCCAATGAGAGCTACCTATAGTACATGTTAAATAAACCGTAGTACCCAATGAGAGCTACCTATAGTACATGTTAAATAAACCGTAGTACCCAATGAGAGCTACCTATAGTACATGTTAAATAAACCGTAGTACCCAATGAGAGCTACCTATAGTACATGTTAAATAAACCGTAGTACCCAATGAGAGCTACCTATAGTACATGTTAAATAAACCGTAGTACCCAATGAGAGCTACCTATAGTACATGTTAAATAAACCGTAGTACCCAATGAGAGCTACCTATAGTACATGTTAAATAAACCGTAGTACCCAATGAGAGCTACCTATAGTACATGTTAAATAAACCGTAGTACCCAATGAGAGCTACCTATAGTACATGTTAAATAAACCGTAGTACCCAATGAGAGCTACCTATAGTACATGTTAAATAAACCGTAGTACCCAATGAGAGCTACCTATAGTACATGTTAAATAAACCGTAGTACCCAATGAGAGCTACCTATAGTACATGTTAAATAAACCGTAGTACCCAATGAGAGCTACCTATAGTACATGTTAAATAAACCGTAGTACCCAATGAGAGCTACCTATAGTACATGTTAAATAAACCGTAGTACCCAATGAGAGCTACCTATAGTACATGTTAAATAAACCGTAGTACCCAATGAGAGCTACCTATAGTACATGTTAAATAAACCGTAGTACCCAATGAGAGCTACCTATAGTACATGTTAAATAAACCGTAGTACCCAATGAGAGCTACCTATAGTACATGTTAAATAAACCGTAGTACCCAATGAGAGCTACCTATAGTACATGTTAAATAAACCGTAGTACCCAATGAGAGCTACCTATAGTACATGTTAAATAAACCGTAGTACCCAATGAGAGCTACCTATAGTACATGTTAAATAAACCGTAGTACCCAATGAGAGCTACCTATAGTACATGTTAAATAAACCGTAGTACCCAATGAGAGCTACCTATAGTACATGTTAAATAAACCGTAGTACCCAATGAGAGCTACCTATAGTACATGTTAAATAAACCGTAGTACCCAATGAGAGCTACCTATAGTACATGTTAAATAAACCGTAGTACCCAATGAGAGCTACCTATAGTACATGTTAAATAAACCGTAGTACCCAATGAGAGCTACCTATAGTACATGTTAAATAAACCGTAGTACCCAATGAGAGCTACCTATAGTACATGTTAAATAAACCGTAGTACCCAATGAGAGCTACCTATAGTACATGTTAAATAAACCGTAGTACCCAATGAGAGCTACCTATAGTACATGTTAAATAAACCGTAGTACCCAATGAGAGCTACCTATAGTACATGTTAAATAAACCGTAGTACCCAATGAGAGCTACCTATAGTACATGTTAAATAAACCGTAGTACCCAATGAGAGCTACCTATAGTACATGTTAAATAAACCGTAGTACCCAATGAGAGCTACCTATAGTACATGTTAAATAAACCGTAGTACCCAATGAGAGCTACCTATAGTACATGTTAAATAAACCGTAGTACCCAATGAGAGCTACCTATAGTACATGTTAAATAAACCGTAGTACCCAATGAGAACTACCTATAGTACATGTTAAATAAACCGTAGTACCCAATGAGAGCTACCTATAGTACATGTTAAATAAACCGTAGTACCCAATGAGAGCTACCTATAGTACATGTTAAATAAACCGTAGTACCCAATGAGAGCTACCTATAGTACATGTTAAATAAACCGTAGTACCCAATGAGAACTACCTATAGTACATGTTAAATAAACCGTAGTACCCAATGAGAGCTACCTATAGTACTTGTTAAATAAACCGTAGTACCCAATGAGAGCTACCTATAGTACATGTTAAATAAACCGTAGTACCCAATGAGAGCTACCTATAGTACATGTTAAATAAACCGTAGTACCCAACGAGAGCTACCTATAGTACATGTTAAATAAACCGTAGTACCCAATGAGAGCTACCTATAGTACATGTTAAATAAACCGTAGTACCCAACGAGAGCTACCTATAGTACATGTTAAATAAACCGTAGTACCCAATGAGAGCTACCTATAGTACATGTTAAATAAACCGTAGTACCCAATGAGAGCTACCTATAGTACATGTTAAATAAACCGTAGTACCCAATGAGAGCTACCTATAGTACATGTTAAATAAACCGTAGTACCCAATGAGAGCTACCTATAGTACATGTTAAATAAACCGTAGTACCCAATGAGAGCTACCTATAGTACATGTTAAATAAACCGTAGTACCCAATGAGAGCTACCTATAGTACATGTTAAATAAACCGTAGTACCCAATGAGAGCTACCTATAGTACATGTTAAATAAACCGTAGTACCCAATGAGAGCTACCTATAGTACATGTTAAATAAACCGTAGTACCCAATGAGAGCTACCTATAGTACATGTTAAATAAACCGTAGTACCCAATGAGAGCTACCTATAGTACATGTTAAATAAACCGTAGTACCCAATGAGAGCTCCCTATAGTACATGTTAAATAAACCGTAGTACCCAATGAGAGCTACCTATAGTACATGTTAAATAAACCGTAGTACCCAATGAGAGCTACCTATAGTACATGTTAAATAAACCGTAGTACCCAATGAGAGCTACCTATAGTACATGTTAAATAAACCGTAGTACCCAATGAGAGCTACCTATAGTACATGTTAAATAAACCGTAGTACCCAATGAGAGCTACCTATAGTACATGTTAAATAAACCGTAGTACCCAATGAGAGCTACCTATAGTACATGTTAAATAAACCGTAGTACCCAATGAGAGCTCCCTATAGTACATGTTAAATAAACCGTAGTACCCAATGAGAGCTACCTATAGTACATGAAAATCTTTATCACATGAAGATGTTTCAGTAATTAATAATAAATCATACCTTATTAGGAATTGTAAAGAACTTTAAAAATAACAATAATAAACAAACAAGTTATATATTCTGATCTGATATATGTTGGTTTTTTTACTTTTTAAGTTATGTTTGTGAAGAAATGTCATATAAATGGCCAAATTTAATAGACATGAAGGAAATAAACAGTGACAACAGATGACCTCGCCACACACAACAAAAACCAGTCACCCCGCTCGTATATAAAACTATAAAAACACAGTGAGATTACGACAAAACCTGGCGAAAATATATGCTCTCGTTAGAGACAGGAACAACAAGATGCCAGAGAAGAGTTTGAAGATACCAAAGGGGTAATCAGAATCCGTATATCGAGGAAGGACAGAGAGCACAATGGTCAAAAGAAAAATGACAAAAGGACAAACAACGATCTTCAAAACATTACACATAAAGCTAAAGATCGAGTAACATGAACTCCACTAAAAATCGGGATGAACTCCGGAAGGTAAGCTATTGGCACCCGTTAATTGGGATCACAATCATTCCCCCCTTGGTACCTGGATGTTCCACATCACATCTTATTAATGACACCTTATCAAGATTTACCTATAAATAAATTCTTATTTTACCGAATCCGAGTAAATTAAATCGAGTCAATTTTCTTTTTCAGAACTATTTCGAATTAAGATACTCCATTCAGATACTCAACCAGCTGGGGTTGTTTTTAAAAAGATATTTTACTTCCGTGTTTAACAAACAAAATATAATTCTTCAATATCCCACTATTTCCTTTATTCATTACAATAAATACGCGTCGACCTAGAGACTAAATAATATTCTGCCCCAACAAGAAAACAAAGAACATCCCCCTCCAGATATGTAAATGATTTGGTCCCTGAGATTAATTTCATAGGTTCGACCTAGACACTAAATAATACTTTACAATAAGGTAAACTATATTCATGGCAATATTTTAATTCTTGTAAAAAATATCCAGAAATCGATGAGTAATGACTCCCACTGATTTGTTCAGAACTTGAAGTCCTATGTTTGATGAACACACGATCCCCTTTCTTCATTTCCACGAGAGAACTAATTGTGCTAGATATAGCTACCCCCTTAGTTAAATATCCCTTGGTATAAAGTCCATCATTCTTGTTCAGTTGGTAATGGACATGTCCGTTTTGTCCCAAAAGTAGGCATGAAATATGGTACATCCCTTTCCGTGGTGCTGTAAAAACGCCAGTTGATGGATTGTAGCCTTGACCTCTATTGATCTTGACATCTTCAAATTTGACCACGCTGTCAATGCCTGTTAAGGTGTAAGGATTCTTTACCAAAGATGCAAAGAAGGCGGGTTGAAGACGACTATCTGAAAATTAACCGATAAAGCACAATATAATATAGTTTTATTGGCATTGATTTTTAAATTACCATGGATATAAATAGGAAAAGCTAGGGTTATAATTCTTAAAATGATGGAAAATTGTGCGTTTTAAAACGTGTCAAGTATACACAGCATCACACAGCTACATGTATGTCTTCTAGAACTTGTAGAACTTGAGAACACATCACACAGCTACATGTATATCTCCTTTTTATACACCCGTCTCGAGACGGTCCGTATTATGTGATTGGGTATGGCGGGCGGGCGGGAGTCTACACGGGTTTCCACACAATAACTTTAGTTCTGTATATCTGATCTTTACCAAACTTGGCCACATGATTCCCCTGTGGAAGGGGAAGACCCATGATTATTTTGGGGTCATTAGATCAAAGATCAAGGTCACTGTTACTATAAATAGAATTTTTGACAACAGGGTCGTTTCCACATGATAACTTTAGTTCTGTATATTGGATCTTTACCAATCTTGACCACATTATTGCCCTGTGGAAGGGGAAGAATGCTATTTATTTTGGGGTCATTAGGTCAAGGTCACTGTTACTATAAATATAATTTTTGACAACAGGGTCCTTTCCGCATGATAACTTTAGTTCTGTATATTGGATCTTTACCAAACTTGACCATCATGATTCCCCTGTTGAAGGGGAAGAACCCTATTTATTTTGGGGTCATTAGGTCAAAGGTCAAGGTCACTTACACTCAATATAATTTTTGACAACAGGGTCGTTTCCGCACGATAACTTTAGTTCTGTATATTGGATCTTTACTAACCTTGGCCACATGATTCCCCTTTGGAAGGGGAAGAGCCCTATTTATTTTGGGGTCATTAGGTCAAAGGTCAAGGTCACCGTTACTATAAATATAATTTTTGACAACAGGATCGTTTTCGCACGATAACTTTAAGTTCTGTATCATGGATCTTTACCAAACATGGCCACACGATTCCCCTGTGGAAGGGGAAGAACCCTATTTATTTTGGGGTCATTACCCCATTATACCGTTTGATAATTTATATAGACGGGCGTATTTTGTGATGCACACATTTCTTGTTTGGATACTGAAAACAAATCACACAGCTACATGTATGTCTCATGGACGCTCCGTTCATAAACTTAAAACACCAGACCAAATTTTCCATCGATATCAATTTTGTTGATATATATTTTTTATTTCAACTAGATGCCCCATGCCTGGCTAAACATCTTTATAACATTTGTTTATTATTAATTCAAAGGACAAACTTTAAGTACATTTAATTTTTCCAGATTATCGCAACACCCCTCTTTTTTTTTAGTTATTTCACTGACCATGTTATATGAGTTAAAATAAAGTACAACTATAAGTAATAGCTTACACTGTTCTTAATATCATTAAGTAATAGCTTACACTGTTCTTAATATCATTAAGAAATGCTATTGTTTTGAACCATAACAAAGAAAGAGAAAAAAACATAGCTTACCTTTTCTAGTATTGATTCCCATCAACATTTGCAGCAGGTCTTCAGTGATACAAGTCGTTTTATCTAGAATTCAAAAGAAAATATCGTATAGATAGTATTTATTCCCAAATTTACTATGAATGGAGTACAGAAAAAAAGCAAAAAACAAACAAACAAATAACAAACAAAAAACAAGTAAACAAAATAACAAAACAAAACAAAGGCAAAACAATTAACAATATATGTAAGCTTGACGTTAATATGTACTGTTAATGGTCAATAGATCTTTGTACATTCTCGAGACTTTGAGACTTTTTTATTTCACTAAAGACTCCACATGGGGCATGAGGGTACAAATAAGTAACATATTTACAATAAATGACACAACATGAGGAAGACATTGAAAAAGTGACTAGCATCAAAAGCAGTAAGACTATTTGAATATAGACATTACAATATTGCAATATTTTGCTAACCCAATCAGTACAAATATATCATCACTGTTCATTAAGGAATTAAAACTAATGACATTTTTGACTTGTAGTAAATTTCTTGGTAAATATTGTTTTCTTTCCTCAGCAAAAAAAGTACAATTATAAAGATAATGAAATTCATCACCTAACTCACTATGATCACATAAATCACAAAGGCGTTCATCTCTATCAATGCCAAAAAACCTGCCACATTCAATTGGTAATCTATGACTGCCACATCTAAACTTACATAAAACATTTGCTAGATCATATGGAAGAGTAACAAGATACTTTTCAAAACCAAATTCAGTTTTATACGTTCTATAATTAAGACATTTTGACGAGTTGAAAATAAGTAACAAATAAAATTTGAAATATACTTCAATATCATTATTGTCAAACAACAAGTGACACATATTACTAATATCATCTAAAAGTTCATCCTGTCCTGGCTTAGACTGTCGACGAAAACAGGTGCGCGTTCAGCGGACCATCTCGGTTTGACACTAGATTCACTGTTCCCAGTGATTACAATATTAGTGTCATTTGTAAAGTCTATATTCTCCGCAATAGAATTACTTACTACTCTACCAATATTTGTGCATAAATTCAAAGTAATTGGCATATGAATATCACTTAGAATTGGATCAAAGGATAATACATTAAAATCAATAACTGATCTAAATAATAATGGTGACACAATGGCATAATCTATTACAGATTTAGTACATGTTAATTTGCCTATGACAAAATCATTACCAATACGACCATTAACAAAAAATAATTCTCTACTGTTACACAGATCTAACAATCGTTTACCATATTTGTCAATTTTATTAACATCTTTTGAATATCTGTTTGTCGACACCCCACACTTCTCCAAAATATGAAGGTTAATATTAATCATACTTTGAGCTTCATTGGCAGATTTGATTCTACACTTATTAGTTTTTATACGGGTTATTTCCCCTGTGACGGGTAAAATGGTACTCGATCTAGCAAGAGTAACTCCATATCCAGAAATCGAATGTTAAAATTAAATTAGTATTTAATATAACTCCTCAAATCGCACAACATTAAATAGTTAAAGTAAACACCGGTTGGCTCATCGTCATATCATTGAAAGTAGCTTGCTCTCGCCATGAAATACATAAAAAAAAAATGATGAATTTGCGTTAAACAGCAACCCCCACTCACGTATTCCTTCCAAGAGAGGGGGCCGTCGTGGTCGTGCTCGTATGGTAGTATGCTTTATAACTACATATGCAATTAGTGCCTATCACCACTTTTAAAGTTGTGAGCTCGAATCCCACTCATGGCGAGGTGTACTCGATACAACATTATGTGATAAAGTTTGTCAAGTGACTTGCGACAGGACCTGGTTTTCTCAGGGTACTCCTGTTTCCTCCACTAATAAAACTGACCGCCACTATACAACTGAAATATTGTTGAAGATGGTTCTAAACACCCTAACCCTAACCCTTCCAAGAGCATCATTTTCTTAAATAAATACAAATACCTATTGCCGAGAACTAGTGAAAATTACACTGTAACTATTAGAGAACGCCATGTACGTGAAATCCTTATTGTTTTCTAATTTCTACTGATAAAATACTTACCATGACTTACATTACAAGTAACAGCAAATTCACAGACAGACAGAAAAGCGATTACAATGGCGAACCACATTTTTACAAGTAAACGAATACACTATGTCTACTGTACCTTACAACACTGACTATTCTGAATTTATTTGTTTTTTTACCATCATGTTAAAGACCTTTGAAATATGATATGTATAATGAACGTTGAACACGCAATATATGTATACATTTACTATCGGAATCACGCATACAATTCTTGAAATAGACCCATTTGTACATTTCAGACTTTGATTCTAAAATTATACGTTATTGTCCTCTTTCATATAATATTTAATGAAAAAAACATTTTCCCCAATAATCTGTTCAAATTTTTAATGTTGTAACAACATCTGAGTGTTGCTATACAATTGTCCTATGATTTGTTTGTTTATATGAACGTACAATACAAGTGGAGGGGACCAGTACAAAATCACTACCTGATCTAGATCAAATTGTAGTTTAGCAAGAGAAGAATAAACATGTGAGAAAGTTAAAGACGACGGACGGACCGACGACAGTCCCAGTTTTACCGGGCCATGGCCAAGTGGTAAAACACTCACTTGGCCACTGGCTAGGGATGTAGTGACTTGCATGTCGCGTACTCTCTTATTTTAAACACAAAACATTTGAAAACCAAAAAGCCTTCGTATGAATATGATATACAGTGTTCATGTACTTGTCTATATGTCATGTTTGATTTTATTACAAAGGTAACCCTGAACAATGACATTCTGATATTTGTTCACCATAAATCCATGAATATCAAATTAATCCAAATTATAATGGATGCCAGTCAGTCCAGAGATCGAGCAGTCATTTGGAATCGATTTTGCTTTTATTTCTACAATTTTCCTGTTGGATTTTGGAACTGATCTTGATTACGTCTTTTTTCATTCAGTTTGTTTTTTGTTTGTTTTGTTTGTTTGTTTGTTTGTTTCTTTTTTTGTACGAGATGTTGATACCTTCGTTGCTTATAGCCTGATTTTGAAGAACTTTAACATTAAAGGTATACAAATTACTCATCATTTCCAATTGAACATGTTCCCTTTAGTGCCACCGAAATGTAAAGATCATTATTGATGCTATCGTAGCTCTTAAACCAGTTATTGGATTTCAACGCAATCTAATTACAATTCGATCTTAAATAAAAATATAAGTAATGAAAATATTTATACATGGTACACCTTTGCCACAGAAATATTTAAAGAAGTAGAACTTAATAAAAATAATTTTGAAGATTTTAACAAACCCTTTTCACTTGTCAAGGATACATTTAAAGGGGTATTATCTGCCAAAATCGTAAATTTTTGTTACCCACAAAAATTATCAGATATGATTGATGCCTTAATAAAGCGTGTTTCTGTAACTTATAAATGCTATGAAATGTACGCGCATCGGGGGAAAAAGGTGCAATGGCTCGTGTTTTAAGACCGATCAAGAAATGGACGCCATCTTATTAATTATCGGCATTGTTTACGGAGTTTGCCGAATCGTCATTAAATCAGTACAACAATGCACTTATGTCTTATTTTCTGTGAATCTGCTTTTAGTCGGTGTTAATTACGGACAAAGAACCATGCAAGTTTGCAGTTAATAAGTGACAAAATACAAATTATTCGTTTTTACCTGTCACTAGTAAGGTCAGTTGCATACGGAGAAAGCGAGGTCAAATTATTTGCTTGCAAGGAAATAATAAATCGATGGTAATTTTCGTTCTCAAAAGGCGAAAAGTGGTACGATAAGCTGTTTAATGTGAAATATTTACCTTTATTTCATCATTTTAAAGCTATTTACCAATTTCCAAAACTTATTTTTTTTGGTCAAAATCGTAGCTAATGCCTCTTTAAAAATACGTTTAAAAAAACTATAAAAGAAAAATATGAAGAAAAAATACTTGAAAAAATATCAAACTTAGATGATAGTTCAAAACTGTTTCTATATAGTAAATTAAAAACAGACATTAAACTAGAAGACTATTTAAAACTTACAAAAAATGTTAACGATCGGCAACTTTCAACTAAATTTAGAACGAGTGATCATCCATTAGAAATTGAACTAGGTAGGTACAAGAAAATTCCCAGACATCAAAGACTCTGTAAAACTTGTAAAGTACTAGATGATGAGATTCATTTTTTTCTACAATGCCAAATAAATAATATTAAAAAGTATCATGCTAATTTCGACCAACTGGACTTTTTTTCCCAAGTAAAAATTATATTAATTCCTGATCAAGAGTTTTTGCCCAGTGTTGTTGACTATAGTAAAAGCAATCGTTAGAATTGCGAAAATGAGGTTCACATTGGTCAATGTATAACTTTAACTATGAATATATGACATTTCTTTATATTGTTCATGTATATATGTTTTGTAATGTTGTATTGTATTGCTTTACCCGCAAGGGTTTTATTTGCAATAAAGATTATTATATTTAATTGCTCCCGGTTTTGTTTTGTCGCACATAATCGAGAGCAATCAAAGATCAAATTTTAATTAGATTGATTTCAACGAATCTTCTTCACATAATCCCAATATACACCTTTCTGTATTTAAAGTGTGTATCAACTAGCGTCAATTTCTAGTTTTCCACGTGGCAAAATATGGGCTTTGTTAAAAATGAATGGAGGCAGGGATCACCTGGTCCGCCCCCCCCTTTTTTTAAAGACATATTATACTTATTTTAGAGTGCGGTGTTTTACCTGTTTAGTGCATGTTTTACTTGTCCCGTCCCCAGTCTTCTGATTGTGCGAATCGGGTCTGGCGTGTGAAACAAACAATAAAAACACATAAGCAAAAATACTATTACTGTACTGCTATTATATGTATATATATACGGAAGCATGGAAGGGACATGTGGAAATTGTTATTTATCTCATGGCTGCGAGATACTAACGCGTGGCCACGAGATGGATAATTCGTGGCCACGATATAACTAAGTCGTAGTCACGATACAACTAAGTCGTGGCCACGATATAATAAAGCGTGGTCACTATATATTAAAGGGTGGTCACGACATACTATCGCGTGTGCACGACATACCATCGCATGGCCATGACATACTATCGCGTGGTCCATGACATACTATCGAGTGGCCTCAACATCGCATTGCTACGATATGCTAACACATGGCCACGAGATACTAAAGCACATACATAAAGATATTAAGAGGTGGCCACGACATACTATTGCGTGACCACGATATAATAGATCCTTATATATGAGAGAAAAGAGATAAAAAGGGGTCAGTTTTAAAGATTGCTTAAACAGTGGGTTGTGGTGTATCACATTTGTCACATAACTTTTATTCGGTCATAGAAATAAATGATGGTGATATTACGGGAAATAAGAGTCAAAAGGGGTTATTAAATGTTTAAAAGGTACTTTGTAATACAAATGTAGATCATACAACTAGTGCTTGGATGAAGAAATAAATTACGATAACAAAGACCCTTACATTTGGGAGAAAAAAGGGTAAAAGGGGTCACAAAAGTTGTTTGAAAGGCAACTTGTTGTATATCATATATCGTTGAAATAAATGATGGAGATAATAAAGGTTTCAGAAAATAGGAGCATAAAGTGGTCCTTTTAAATATTAAAAAAATATGTTGTAATATACCGAGTATCATATACTCTATCGTAATACATACAAGTAAATGGTGATGAAAAGAAGAACATAACCCTTATAAGAAGAAAACAATGTATTAGAGAAATTATTCTTTCTAATGATAACTTGCACATTAGTTTTGAGTGCGGAGATAGCTGCCGTTTATCGACAACACTTGATACTAATTTTGTTAGTCCCCCGACTTCTTCTTCTGGATTTGACAGGACATCACGACGGGTGCTAATATAATGGGGCAGGAGATGCTAATCCTTTCTAAGCAACTGGTATCACTTCCCGGTTTTTGCCGAATTTCGTTTTGTCCATGCTTTTTTTGTTATCATTATGGTTATGTATCCAGATTATCCCATTACTACTTAACATTCATTTTAATTTAAGTACACTGCAGTTAGTATCTCGTGGCCACGCTATAGTAAGTTCGCAATGACAATTCACGAAATGAGACAAGACCATGCTAAAGGTACTTTGATTATCTCAGAATGGAAATCTGCGCCATTTTGGCCAAATATCTATAACAGGAATGAGCGAGTGATTGTTATTGAACTCCAACTCAACTTTTCAGCTATATCCTGGCGAGAACAAGTTAATTTTCAATGAGATGATGATGATGTTCGCTCTATACTAGAACAACACACTTAGTTGGAATATTATAGTGCTAGCTCACTGAAACAACAGTCCGCTGATTCCGAACCAATCAGTCGTTGCTCTTTCTCCTTAATGCTGCAAGCTTAGCGGAGAAGCAACGAATACCAATTTTATAGTTTTTGGTTTGGCCTGATTGGGACTCGAACCCACGATCTACAGCACTCGAGGCGAGCACGTTAACCATTATACCGCCGATGTGATTCCTTGTTTATAGAAGTCGCTTGTGATGTCAATCTATTCAAGGACGGGATCTTTCATACACAACATTTTTATGAATTTGTTGACAGTAGCTGCTGTTTCATTTATTTTCAAATAGTTATTTTTTTCTTGTGCATGTTCGTGGTATTATACCGCATATACCAATTTGAGCATTAGGAAAGAAATCCTTTACCTTTTGAAATATCTACATAGTGGCATCTACATTCCTCTGATCACTAACGAGCTTGTGTCTGCCTACCCCGTTCGTCCCCAAACACATAACTACTTTGTTAGTTTGTACATCGTTGTCAAATTCACCTATTTACTGCTATATCAATAACCTGCTGGACATCACTAAATGAGCGACCAGAGACTGACGCATTAATGAGATTTTCTCAGAAATCATCAAGACGCTTGCTGTTTGAAGCACCAAAGCAAAATATGACGAACGCAACTGTTCTTATGTCCCGTGTTCTTGTTTCATAGTTGTCTCTCCTTGTGCGTTTTGTTCCTACAAATTTTGACCCTCAATTATCTCATGTGCATAATTCTTATTGTCGCGTTTCGCTTGTCCTACTTTGTACAATTCACAATTATGTTTCTTGTGGCCACTTTTTTTTACAATAAGACCACAGTGAATACACTCCGTTCTATTATTTGTCTGCAAACACACGAACTTCAAAGCAACCAAATTTGGTTTTGTTCGGCAATGTAGGGATGAAGTTAATTATGTGTGGGTATCTCGAGCCGTTCTCAACATGTATGTCTTTTATATAACCTCTACGTACAGATCCAGGGATAATTTCGCCATATTTTAACATTTGTGTTGCAATATAACAATTGTCTAATTCATAAAAAGCATCTTTAATAGTAACATTTGTAGTGGTTTTCTCAACATCTAGAATTGTACACTTCTCGTAAAGATATACCTTCTGTGAATAACGTTTACTTTGGGTTCAAGAGGTCGTCGTGGTTGTGATCGTATGGTATAAGTCCAATTGGCCAACCTAAAACAGGACTAAAAAATTAATTAAAAACCAACAGTTCAACTTATTGATTTTTTTCTTTACACATTTACTTGTATATCATCTACCTACTCCGACAAATAATTTCAGAATGTTGACACTATTTTCCAAAAAGTTGCCCATTAGGTCTCTATGTTAAATATTTGTACCAAATGTGGATATGTGCAGAGGGAGTTAGTATGCTTGTTGTTACCAACTTCCAGTGTAAACAATAACAACAACACCTGTGGTTTTATTTACATTTCACTGTCATGTGATTACCTAATTTGAATATGTCACCAGAACCCAAGCATGCATGAGATGTTCATTTCACTTTCAAGTGACAATAGGTTATTCTCTAAACAAACCCAAAGATTTTCATCCAAAGTTTAACTTTTTACATTTTATTGGAAATTATTTTAGAAATTTAAAAGTAAAAAGTATAAATGCAAGCTTTGAATTTGAATTTTTTTTCTTTAGATTCTAAATAAAATCACTTTTGTTTTGGTGTTTTCTAAAGCCCAGTATTTGAACTCGAAGAACATGGTTATAAAGTAAGCCTATGTGTATTGACCAGATATACCATGTAAATAGCCCATGCTTTGCATGCTTTGTGTATACTTTTAGAAAATGAAAACAAGTTTTATGTATGTTATTTAAGCATAATAAAAAAAACAAGTAATCAATATTTTTTTTTAAATATAAAAGAACAAATATAAAATAAAGGTAGAAAAAAACAACATTTTTTTTTGTCTTTTCATAAATTAATATTTACAAATTAAAAATGATCTGCCCTTATTTAGAACTCTACCAATACTTAAATAGAAAGGATAGTCATGCCTCTCACAACTTCAGATGAAAAACAGGATTTAATACTAAAAGTTTTTGATTATTTTGAAGCCAAATTAAAATTGTCACTTGGTGAAAGTGAAACGAACATCTCATGCATGCTTGGGTTCTGGTCTGGGTTCTGGTGACATATTCAAATTAGGTAATCACGTGACAGTAAAATGTAAATAAAACCACAGGTGTTGTTGTTATTGTTTACACTGGAAGTTGGTAACAACAAGCATACTAACTCCCTCTGCACATATCCACATTTGGTACAAATATTTAATATAGAGACCTAATGGGCAACTTTTTGGAAAATAGTGTCAAAATTCTGAAATTATTTGTCGAAGTAGGTAGATGATATACAAGTAAATGTGTGAAGAAAAAAATCAATAAGTTGAACTGTTGATTTTTAATAAATTTGTTAGTCCTGTTTTAGGATGGCCAAACGGACTTATATATATAATTGTTTTATTTTTAGTGGAATTATAGAATTAATCGACATATTATATCGTATTGGGAAATGATACTCTGCGTGTTCCTAGTGGCCAAAACCGGCGTTTCGAGTGTCATTCTTTCAAGTTGATCCGCGGTTCTTAGTTGCCAAATTAACGTACCCTATGCTTATAAACCGTTGGCTATGAGAAATTTGCGTGCATGTTTTAAAGTGAATTTTTAACAGAAGTTGTAGGAGGCTATTGAGAAGAGAAAGGTCTTATTTGTTTTTAAAATGGCATTCACTGCAGTAAAATATAAGTAATCTAATTTCGAAAATCAAAACAAATTTGAGAAAGGTCGATAAAACAATCGTGTTGCCGATTTACTATTAACTTTATCACGATGAAAATTTGACTGTGAATACTTATTGTATGCACAGTTATTGTACGAAATTATTTCATTGCAGAATATTATTATGTCTAAGAAAAGAACGTTTACATATACCTACCCTGTTTGTTGATTTTTTTTATCGACGCCCGCGTTCTTAGTGCCAACTCCGGTTCCGTGCAGTCGAATACCCGGCGTGTGTATGATGTATGTGAAAACATGATGCAACTTCTCCGCTACAATCCCCTATATGGTATAAAATTACCTATGCAATCAGTGTCTATCACCACTAACGTTGTGAGTTCGAAATCCGTTCATGGCGATGTGTACTCGATACAGCATTATGTGATAAATTTTGTCAGTGACTTTTCTCCGATTTCCTCCACCAATAAAACTAACCGCCACGATATAACTGAAATATTGTTGAAAGTGGCGTTAAACACCACAATCCTATAGTGCTGTCTCCTAAAGTTATATCCTCTGTAATTAATGTTTCCTTTACATTCAAGTCTTTGAGGAAGATAATGTAATCTTTCTCTGTCATTTGTACATAGACTACACTTTCTGTTTCAACCTTTTAAAATGTCTTCATTGGAAACCCCCTTTGAAAAATCTGGTATTGAAATGGACAGGTAAAAGTCTTTTTACTGTTGCTATTTTAGTGAATAGAATTCAAAATGTCGCAGAAAGGTGTAAAGAATATTTACAAAGAAAACTTACTGTTTATAATATTTCCTTTTCATTTCACACCAGGGGGCCCGGGTGGCTCAATGAGTTAGGTCGTTGGATCCAACAACTCATACAAGCCTATCACCAATACGGCGTGGGTTCGCGCCCAGCTTTGTAAGCTACAAAAAGGGTGCACTCGACTCGCAAGTGATTAAGTTTACCAGTTGCTTGCCAAGGATCCGTGATTCTCTCCGGGTATTCCGGCTTCCTCCACCACTAAAACTGGTCGCCATGATATAGCTGAAATATTGCTGAAAGTGGCGTTAAACACCAAAATTCAAATTCAAATTCATTTCACACCATCACATATGTGAATATCTTGAATATCAAGTCAAGAAAAGAAGAAATAAATTACAATAATTCAATTTTTTTCTGGAGCTCATTAAAATCTCAATTTAAAAATTTTGCACATCTTGAAAAACAATACCTAATGTGATAATAAAACAAAATTGTTCTGCATGGATTATTAATCTGTATAAGATATGTTAATAGTGTTACTACCAGTTTATTTGTTCTTCCGTTTTGATGCGCTTTCTATGTAAGACAAGCCATAAAGACAGCTGCGCGTGACCTTGTCTTACATGGCATTGTCAGCCAATCAAATCGGCCGAGTATAATCAATGGAGTCCGTTTCTACGACTGCTGTAGTAATATAAATTGTCGTCTTAGTAGATCTAAAAAAGCTTCAAATATCAATTTTACCTGAATTTTAACTGATTTCCCCAAATAGATTTAATGCGGTTTTAAATAAGTGTGTATTTACTGCATTGCACGTGGCGTTGTAATATTTTGTGTAGTAAACATGACATTGACATGCGAAGGAATGAATGAAATCGACATGCTTTGTTTTTAAGATGAAACGGAAGAAACAGGTACTTGCACTCGTCCTTATTGAAGATTTGGGATTTCTTCCACTCGTGAGAGAAATTCAGCGTCTTTCCACTCGTTCCGATACGCTCCACTCGTGAAAAGACGGAATTGCTCACACTCGTGGAAGAAATCCCAGATCTTCAATAGGGACTCGTGTAAGAACCTATTAATCTATTTCAGAAATTGTTCATTATGGACAGATACAACAAACTGACCAATATATTTATGAAATGAAATAATGTTTACACCAATTGACCATGAAACACATTTGGCTGACCTTGGTGTATTCGGCTGACCTTGGTGTATTTGGCTGACCTTGGTGTATTCGGCTAAGAAGGTCACAGAACCATACAAGGTTTGTTTATTGTGATGAAACATGGGTAGGTAGGTGTTGGCAAACATTAACACCTGGGATGGGTATTAGGGTGTGGACCCACGTCAGCGGCGTTAATAAAAGACCATGTTTGATAATAAGTTCAACTTTTGTATGCATTAAAACTACCTTGGTCTTGTAAGGGTCTCGTTCTGTAGATTGTGGACTTGATACCTGGTCAAACCAAAGACTATAAAATTGGTATTTTTGGCATTTCTCCCAAGCATGCTGCACTAAGTAGTAAAGACTGGTTGGTAAGAATCAGAATAATGTGTTCCAGTGAAGCAACACTGTCTACCTGTGGACTGTTTTTTTTTCTCTAGAGTGCTAGCACTAAAAATCCAACTGTTTTTTTTTAGATCTAGAACAAAGCTATCTTCAATATCCACGGTGTATATCCATAACGCAACCTTCAGGATGAACATCGACGTTACGCGGTTCTTGGGGAACAAGTAACGGATCCTTTGTGATGAAAAGGATGTCAGCAAGTGGGAAAGCCACATAATAATGGATAGCTGCAAGGAAGGAAGGTAAATATATCGTATATTTTGCTCTCACGGAACTCTCTGATGTATGATTCAATCCAAAACCAAAAACCATTCATATACGTCTGCTGAAAATGCGTTTCGCTCGCTTTCCAACGAGATGACTGTCAATGTAAAGTGACATTTCGACATATCTTTTATGAATATTTGCTTTTTTCCACCTTTTAGCTCTCAAATTTTGACAAGTATTAAAAGAAGAAACCTAAATGCACCAACTCCTAACCCAGTCTTCAATTAATAATCCATTAAAGCCCATTAAATTCGATTTTTAATGGAAAAGGTTCGTAACGGCACCTTTATAAGATTTATAGAAAACGTGTTAAAATGTGGCACCGCGACCTTCGCGACTTGGAGGCAACGGACCCTTTACGACAATAATACTAAATACTAAATACTTTATAAGCACAAACTCATTTATAATAAATGGTTAGGGCCCATACACAATGTATTATGTACACTGATTATGTAACAGTATGACAAGTTTGTGAAGTATGGTTTTACATCAAATGAAATATAATATATATGACAATATTAAAAAAATTATGCATAATGTATTTCACATTATTCGCCACCCTCGATTTTACGCTATATATTTCATATAAAACCACATTTTTTCAAAGAAAATTATTGTGAAGTCATTTCTAAACGGATTTTGATCATTTTTGCACCAGAAGAAGCAGAAATATTTATAGATTATTTGTTTATTTTAGCACGATTTTCCGTCAGATTGCCTTTATTTTCTGAATTCTGCATGTCTTGAAATAAATTTCATTAAAATCTGCCCTGAGATAATAGCTTTAAAATATTTAAAAAAAAAAATGTGGTTTTATATGAAATATATAGTAAAAAATCTAGGGTGGCGAATAATTATGTTCCATGACTGTATCTCTATTTTGGAAACAACTTGATATGAATGTATGGTACCACTTTAAGGAGGCTCGTAGCTGCAAAGCCCTATAACCCCTTCCCTTTTTGAAAAAAAAAAATCATTTTTCCCTTTCATTGTCCTTTTCACATTTTAGAAGAATATTACCAAAAAAAAAGAAAAAAGGATATTTATATCTCCTCTCATTATATCTTTCTTTTTGGGAATTTTCGTCTTGTAATGTAAAAAAAAAAAAAAAAAAAAACTATAAAAAGGGGAAAAATGTTGTTTTTTTTCAAAAAAAGGGGGGGGGATAGGGCTTTGCGGCTACAAGCCCCTGTGATTTCGACAATATATATATATTATCGATATCTCCTCCTGGATATCAAAGGGTGAAAAGTCAGAAAAAGGATATTTTAGTTACATTCTGCATTTTAATTTAATTCTAAATATAAATGTTGTAGGCGGGGGTAAAATGTTGTGGAAAAATATTTCCACAAACAAACCCGTAATTAACCTGCATTAACTAAGAAATAAAGAGTTTATTCATAAGTTAAAACTTTTCTTACAAAAACGATGACGGGGTTTAATAAGCATAAGGTTCTTCCTGATAAGGAAGGGGGCAACTTCCTATTTTGTACGGTATACTGGGGTGTGCAAATATGAAAAGGTAACAAGTTGTGTAAGCTTATGAAACAATTATATCAATTTGGGGGCAATTTTTCTCGTTTTCTAGTAAAAAAAATAGCCAAATATAGTGTATGATATACCTGTTTAGGATATATTAATTTGGGCCAGTTTTCAATCCTTCAGACCGCCACGATATAGCTGAAATACTTCTGAAAGTGGCGTTAAACCCCATTCAATCAATCAATCAATCAATCCTTCAGTGGTACATCCCCGTTAAAAGTATGGTTGTTATCCCTCCTCCCCCACCCCCCCCCCCCCCCCCGCTTTGAATATTTCCTTTGTCAATCCCGAAAGTTGCAGTTCCACAATCATAAAGATCCGTTGCTTTGCCGAGATGAATTTTTTTCATCATTATTGATTTTATTATACATTAATTGGTTTTGATATGTGTCATGGCATTGAAATGAACATCCCAGATATACTCTAGCTATTAATCAAATAACAGAATACTGTTACATTGATGATATAAGACAAACTATGTGATGAAAACGTCTTTTCAATATGTTGATGCGGTGAAAACTGCAATCGTTTTTATAAATGCCGCTTCTGCGTATGAACAAATGCGATAAATCTGGTAGACATGGCAAATGTAATAATAACTGAGTTCCGTGACACTTAATATACAGTTCCCAGGGGCGGATCCAGGATTTGTGGTTAGGGGGGGCGTGAGTAGGCGAGGGGTCTGGGGACCGCTTAAGGTCCCCACCTGGTCTAGGGCAGAACCCTGGTAGGGGGCACAGGGGGCAAAGCCCCCATGAAGCTCTGGGGATTTTAGGAATTACAGACATTTATTTGAACGACAATTTTGAACCAACCACACCATTTCTATCAGACCAAAAAAACTTGACTTATGTCTTAATTTTGTTGGATAATTGTTAACAGTATATTTTTGTCAGATGCGAATTGTTCAACTCATGACTGATCGATCACGATATTTTAACCCTTCAAAGAACTATTGGTTTAGTTTTAACGCATTCCTCATTTCACTAATTGGTCTGTACTTTCGGGTGGTTCTAGTTAATACTGCCCGTCCGGATGGAGCTTTTCTTTTCATCGTTTGATTCATTCATTGAAAACGTATGATTCGACCGTTCTTGTTTATAGACAAACAAAAGCGGAAATTGTCGGCGAATCCATATATGAATCAACGAACACACCCAACGTGTATTTACAATGTGTAGAAATATTTTACTACAGGTCACGAGTTAACCATTCATGGAAAAGTTGTTTGTTGAACTGCTTAATTAACGTTGTACAACATATGCTTTGCGAGTTTTAGGGGGGGGGGGGGGGGGCGCACGCCCCCCTCTAAATCCGCCTCTGGTTCCTAGATATCTTTGATCGTATTAAATCGTAAAAATAAAGAGACCGGTTTTTCAACTTACCTTAACAATCTACCAAGGATCCGTTACTTGTTCCCCAAGAATCGCGTAACGTCGATGTTCATCCCGAAGGTTCCGTTATGGATATACACCGTGATATCATTTCATTAAAAAGTAACTGGTTCTCGTCATGATATGGCTGATAAAATTGCTCTCATTCTACACATTAATATACACAAAGTAAAAAGTTAAGCACCCCATGTTTTTTTGAAATGACAAATGATACAAGTATCACGAGATTACTGACCAGATAATCTCAAGAACGCAATGGTGACCTGTTAGGACTGTAAGAAACCACAAAAAAAAAATCAAGAAAAATGTTAATTTAATGAATATTTAATCACAATATCACAAAGCCAGTTTTTGCAGTAAAACATGTCCATTTTAAGTATTGACCTTCAGTTCAAAAAGCACGATAAAATTGTCATTTCACTTTCAAAACGTCACTTATGAATCACTTGACGACATCTGGTGTTTAAAAGTTCAGTACCGGGTGTAACCCCCACGTGCTTGGATGACGGCCTCAACCCTGCCTCGGATGTCCTGTTGTGATAGCTGCTGCCATTCCCGATGCAATGCTGCTTCCAACTGACGGATGTTTTGCACAGGAGGTTTCCGAGCCTGTATGCGACGGCCTAACATGTCCCAAATATGCTCTATGGGATTCAAACCCGGGTACCGGGTGTAACCCCCACGTGCTGGGATGACGGCCTCAACCCTGCGTCTCATCCTTCTAGTTAGACATCGGATGTCCTGTTGTGATAGCTGCTGCCATTCCCGATGCAATGCTGCTTCCAACTGACGGATGTTTTGCACAGGAGGTTCCCGAGCCTGTATGCGACGGCCTAACATGTCCCAAATATGCTCTATGGGATTCAAATCCGGGCTCATGGCTGGCCAAGTCATAGAAGTCACGGCTTCGCTTTGGAGGTAGGCGGTTACTGCTCTTGAACGATGAGCCCTGGCATTGTCATCCATATACACAGGCCTTGTAGCTAGTGGGTGGTTGTCGAAATGGGGGGCAACAACTGGTTGCAAGACGTCTCTGATGTACCTATCACCAGTTAGGTTGCCTTGTATGATGACTAAATCCAGCTTGCAGTCATGCGAGATACACCCCCAAACCATTACTGAGCCTCCACCGTAATGGACAGTTGGCTGGATGTTCCTTGGGGTATAGGATGTATTTTTGTCTCCAAACTCTCATCAATGTCGGTCTACCAACAGTAGACGTTTAATGACTCTCCTTGACTTAAGTCCCGCTGATTTCAGACGGTTTCCAACTGTTCTTGTTGACATCCGTCTATTGGGCAGCCAATGTTGTTTGAGTACGGGACTTGAGTTGCGAATGACATCCGTCTAACCAAACGCTGCAATGCCCTGTCGTCACGATCAGATGTTACCCGTGGTCTGCCGGATCTTGGCAAGTCTTTCACATTGTTAGTTTGTGTGCGTTTTCTCACCAGTCGGCTGACTACAGTATAGGGGTAGCACATCTGACGTCCAATAGCTTTGAAGGACATCTCTGTTGTATGCATGCCGATTATTTGCCATCTTTGTGCTTCTGATATTCGCCTTCATATCATGCTTACTGAGAATGAATAAATTTTTTAGAACACCGGACTTAAATACCCAAATTAGAAGCGTGATCATACTGAATTTTGAGTAATGCGCGAGAGGCATGGTTCACGTGCATGACTAGTCGATATTAGACATTATGGTCACACCTGAGTGAGCACATCTTTTTAATGGAACTTTGTTCTTGTTATAATCAATATAAATATTAGAATCTAAACTTAGTGTAACTTACTATGTTTTAATATATCAGGGGGTGCTTAACATTTTTCTTTGTGTATATGATCAACTAGGAAACATTACTTATTGTAAGAGTGACCGTGGAGGTCATGATCATATGGTAGTTGGATTTACAGCAACCTGTGCCTATCACCACTAAAGTTGTAAGTTTGAACCCTGTGATGTGTACTCTATACAACATTATGTGATAAAGTTTGTTAGTGACTTGCGACGGGTCGGTGGTTTTCTACGGGTACTCCTGTTTCCTCCACCAATAAAAATGACCTCCACAATATAACTGAAATATTGTTGAAAGTGGCGTTAAACACCATAAACCAAACCTAAGTGACCAGGTCAGTTTGTCTGTTCTATATCACTTTCAACAATATATACCTTATATCAATGTGGTCTGTTGTTTTTTTTTATTTATGAAACTGGAGTACCAAGATAAACTGAAAATAACATTCATGATTGATTGGTGTTTAACATCAACTTTAGCAGTATTTCAGCTATATTGTGGCATTAAAAAAAACCCTTAAATTTCTAGCTTTATGAACCAAGTTTGACACATTTTATTTAAAATCTTTTGCACAAAATAAAGAGGAAATCAATTGATCATAGGAAAACGTTTATCTGCTGGAATTCTAAGCCAAAGAACATTTCTGCTTCTTTTGGTTCAATTTATATGCTATATCATGTTATTCTGTGTTAAACTACAGACACCAAATTAGATACTTATATATAATAATGGCAATAAACTACAGAAAACTCAATAATTAACCAAATTTTATTTTGGTACTTTTTTTTTCCACATTTTATCTGTACTACATCAATTTACAAAATGAAAACAGATATTATACCAGCTAAAGTAAACAGGGGCATATCTTGGCAACTGTAAAAATCATTACTGCAACATTCAACTTGACCTGTGTATTTTGGTCAAATACATTGCATGAAAAAAATTACCAAGGTAAGCTGAAGATAGAGCACGAAATTTACAAATTTGCCATATTTTCAAGTCATTAAGGGCAAAACTCTTATACCATAACACAATAATATCCAAATTCAAACTTGGCCTGTGTATTGTGGTAAAAAACAATATTATATCAATATCAACAAATTTGTTTATGGGGAACTTAAGTTATTGAATGGAAACCTATGAAATTGGTATTTTTCTGAACAAGGGACATAACCCCATGACTAAAGTCAAAACTTGAACTTAAGTCTCTTTTTTATGGTCACTGACTTTATGCTTAAATTTCAAATACATTCGCTCAAGGGGAACTTATAGAATGAATATAACTGAGTCAAGTGTACAAAAAATGACCTATATAATTACATGTACAATTACTTACTGGACAATGGAATAAGTCTAGTTGCTTCCCTTTGCTAAACATTATTATATTCTGTATGCAGGATCATGTTTTACAGATTACATATCATAAACATAGCATTACTATTAGCAAACCCCCCCCCCCCCCATTTGGAAATATAAAATGTAAGAAAAACCTTTTTCTTAATTAATTTGTAGGGCTACAAAAAAATATGCTGCTCTTCTTGCAGAATTGTTAATAATCAGATTTAAAATTGTTGACAAACTGATATGAATGCTGAATACTATATTTAAAGTGCCACAGAGTTCTCCCAGAGTTGTCATATCTTAAAATCTGCTTTAATGTGTACATATTAAATTGAACAATAGTTAAACAAAAATTGAAAAGGAAGTGATGTGATCAATGACTAAAAATAGAAAAGGAAGTGATGTGATCAATGACTAAAAATAGAAAAGAAAAAGAAAACATACAAAAAGTTGACAATAAAATCAAACACAACAAATATTCTTTTTCTTTTTATGATAAAATGATGAATTATGATTCAGCACCAAAATATATATGAATTATACACTGGACAATAACTAAATACTGCTGAACACTGGACAATAACTAAATACTGTTGAATATAAAACTCTTGTACATTTCTACAAATACATCAAATAAATATTACAAGTAATTTGTTTAACTTAGTGTATATATCACATAGATTATTTTTTCATAATTAAACTCAAAACACTTATAGGGTTAGGGTAATGGTGTTTTAATGCCACTTTCAACAATATTTCAGTTATATCGTAAAAAAAAACATGGGGGCCGTTGTGGTCGTGATCGCATGGTAGTTGGGTTTCTAACTACCTATGCAATCAAAGCCTATCAATAGTTAAGTTGTGAGGCCATTGTTGACGTGTACTCGATACAACATTATGTGATAAAGTTTGTCAGTGACTTACAACAGGTCGGTGGTTTTCTCCAGGTACTCTGGTTTCCTCCACCAATAAAACTGACTGCCACGATATGATTGAAATATTGTTGAAAGTGGGGTTAAACACCATAAACCTAAACCTTGAAGAAAAACATCCATAGTAATATTTGCATGTCACACTTGAATGAGCAGGAGTTTTATATACACCAATATACATACAAATGAACTTATGACTACTATACATTCACAAAAGTCTTTCTATACTAAGATAGTTCCCTATATATTTCATATAAAACAACCTCTTTTCAAAAAAATTTCCTGAAGTCATTTCTTATCCTATTTTCTTTTTCATCTTAAAAAGCAGAATTAATAAAGAGTTTATCTTAATATTTTTATATAGTTTTTTTAGCTTTTATTTACAAACATTTATGATTTAAGCACAAATGTAAATCCTTGACATCACAATTTTCTATTATTATAAAGTAATACTCTGGTAAAAAATAAAAACTTTGTGTTTAAATCATGCTGTAAGGGAAAATAAAAATAAAATTATATAAAACTTGTAAGAAGAAGAAACCATATTCATTTTTGCTTTTAATGCTGGAAATCTCATGTAAATCGAGTAAGAAATGCTTTGGCAAGAATAAAAAATTTTTATGGTGATATATCAAATGTATGGGGAAATATTTTAGTGCAGAAAGACTTCTGACCTATAACTGTACATTCAAAATAATTTTCAGAAATATTTAAATTGTTAATGCCTGAAATAGTCTACAGTTATATTGCAAAAACATTTCATTTCTATCCATATCTATACATGATTCTTGAGATGTGTGTCTTGTTTATTTTTCTCATCCTTCATGAAACAAAAATATGCTTAGTTCATAAAAAAATATTCAGATCCATTTTATTTCTCACATATATACATCATGAAATGAAGTCTGGAATTCTACACACAAAAACTCAAATGCATTGAAGATAATTCTCATAAATGCTGATGTTTTGGTCACAAGTTTATGTGTACTATGGTCACATGACTTGGTCACATGTTCAAGGGAGATAATCTAACATCAAGAAGATTGCAATGTCTGAGGTTGTGAATCAATGGACATAGGTTCTGACTGTTGTAATTGTTCTGTCTTTGGTTGTAAACCTGTAACATATATATAAAAATGTGTGATTTAAGATGCTAATTATAATCTTATATTATTGATGCATGTGGATTAGGGTGTCTAACACCACTTACAACAATATTTCAGTTGTATGTCAGTAAGCTATATTGTGGCAGTCAGTTTTATTGGTGGTTCTGAAAAGGCTGTGTATTAAACAAGGCAACAGTCTTAATTAAAATCAACTGTTATTATACACTATGCTCCCCCATAGAGGTCAAATCCAGATGAACTTTTGTATATGAATACATTAAAAAAAATAAAATCAACCAATCAGAAAGCTTTACATTTGTAATGCAACAAAAAAAATAAAGCACAAACAAGATTATACCAGCTGCATTTTCATTGAACATGACCTCTAATTGGGTTTTGTCAGTGGAAGTGTAGCATATAAAAAAACCCCCAGCTGATCTAAAAAAGATAGCAGCAGAATCAACTGGTAATTGTTTGCTTGATTGATATGGTACATAACAAGGGCAATGCAAAGCGTGGTGTATCCCCTCGCCTAAAAATTTGACCTTTGACCTTAAAAAATCAACAGGGTTCCAGATTCTCTTAAGAATTAAGTATGTACCAAGTTTGGTCAAAATCCATTGAAGGATGTTGATTCTAGTGTTCACAAGGATGTTACAGGGTAAAAATTAGACCGTAAGCTTGACCTTTGACCTTGAAAATCAACAGGGTTCCAGACTTGCCCAAGGACTAAGTATGTACCAAGTTTGGTCAAAATCCATTGAAGGATGCTGATTTTAGAGTGTTCACAAGGATGTTGTGCGGTAAATAAATTGACCCAGTGACCTTGACCTTTGACCTTGAAAATCAATAGGGTTCCAGATTCTCTTAAGGACCAAGTATGGACAAAGTTTGGTCAAAATCCTTTTCACAAGGATGTTACGGAAGGACGGAAGCGTTACTATATCCCTTCGCAACTTCGTTGGTGAGGGGATAATTACCTCCCTTGTTTGAAACAATTTGTGCTATTTCTAATTACACATGATATTTTATGTGTCTTTTGAACACAGTAAATATTAAAAACATGTACACTGAAAACTAATGAGGTTGCTTGTTTTCATTCCATTAAACTTGTAACACAAATTTATTTTATATTATATTTATTTTTATTGTAAATAAAAGACTACCTACTGGGTTAGTTTAATGCCACTTTCAACAATATTTCAGTTATATCGTGGCAATCAGTTTTATTGGTGGAGGAAACCGGAGAAAACCATCGCCTTTTGCAAGCCACTGACAAACTTTATCACATAAAGGACTACCTACTGCAAATTATGGTAAATTACATTTAAGCTAGAAAAAATGAATTTAAATGAACAAACCTTCTGGCGGTAAATCTGCTGAACCAGGTGTTGCTGATAGTGGTACACTTTGTGCCTGGGGTGGGATCACTGGTGGGGGGTCTGTCTGAGATGGTTGGAAGGGGGCAGGAGAAGCTGATGTTGGTGGAGCAGGAGATTCTTGTGATGACTGTTGTGCCTGAGGTCCTGGAGGTGGCATTGGTGCCATTGGTGATCCAGTCATTGGATAATTGACTACAGCGGCTAGACTGGCAGATGGTGTTGATGATGGTGCAGGAGAACCTATCATAACAGTAATGTGTTAAAATACAAGTAACCGCAGGTCAATAAAACTCTGATAAAACTATTAAAGTCTAGATAAGCTGTATACTGTGTTTATACATTTAATATTTCCAGTCTGCCAGCCAAAAACATTTTGACAAACTAACCTGACAGGTATTTTATAAGTTTTTCTATTTGATGAAGCAAATGTTATGCAATTTTTCACTTGCCCATACCAATTTTTACTATACTAACTAACTAAGGCTTAGGGCTGGTGGTTTTTTTGTGCAGATTGCTCTCCATACATTTGATGTGAAAAGTTTTTAAGCTTAAATGTTAAATGCAAGACAAGTACTTAAGATTGATTGATTACTAGTTGCTAATTGTTCAGCGGCAAATATATAATAATTAAGATTGATTGATAACTAGTTGCTAATTGTCCAGCGGCAAATATATAATAATTAAGATTGATTGATTACTAGTTGCTAATTGTTCAGCAGCAAATATAAAATAATTAAGATTGATGGTTGTTGGTTGCTAAACATCCAGTAGTAAATGTCAAGTAATACTAGCTAGATAGTTGTTAGAAAAATAACATTCAATACATTAGGTGCATGGCGATACATTACAAAAAAAAAGAAATTAAAAACAAATACAAGTGACGATAAGTTGAAGAATAGAAATAAAAGTAGTCTTCTTACCTTAAATGTTCACCTGAGTTTCAGAAAGATTTACTTGTATGTTCCTATACATCTATATTCTTAATGGCTTTAAAATAAATCTTATAAGAGCCATACAATTAAATTCTTAACTATATAAGCACGATATAAATTGGAGTTCTCTCCCCTTTTTACCTTGTTGATCTAATGGTGAAGCTGCACTTTGACTTCTTTGTTCTGTAACTAACTGTTGCATAGCCATCTGTCTAGCACGGTGTTCAGCTGCCTTGATTTGTTCCATGTGAAACTGCTGTCTCTCTTGTAATAACTGCTGTCTTTGGTATTCAAGCTTTGAAAGTAGAAATAAACAACTGTCAATAACATTAATAATAAAATAAACAAAAGGAGGTACTTAATTAACATGATTAAGAAGAAATTTCCTTAACCATCACCTAAATGGTTACCATACTGGGTAGATCATGGGTTCAAGCCCCTATCGTGTTAAACCAAAGACTATAAAATTGGCATAGGGTTACGGTGCTAAAGCCACTTTCAACAATATTTCAGTTATATCGTGGAAGTGAGTTTTATTGTTCAAATCACATGAAAACACTTACAGCATCCCTTTCTCTATCCATAATGGTTTCCAATTCTTCAAAATGTCTCAGTTTAATCTCTAACTTCTTCATCTGTGTTTCTACTAATAAAGCTACCAAACTCTTGATCTTTCTTTCTTCAACAGCTGCTAAATGCTACAAAATATTTAAAAGATTTATATTTTACGATTAAAAACATAGAAGGGGTGGGTTACGGTGTTTAACGTCACTTTCAACAATATTTCAGCTATATCATGGCGTTCAGTTATATCATGGCGTTCAGCTATATCATGGCGTTCAGTTATATCATGGCGTTCAGCTATATCATGGCGTTCAGTTATATCATGGCGTTCAGCTATATCATGGCATTCAGTTTTATTTGTGGAGGACAGTAGTACACAGAGAAAACCACCGACCTGCCGCAAGTCACTGACAAACTTTATCAAAATCTTCCTCTTACATTGTCTGAACTTAAATCATTTCTATTCAATTATAAATGGCTAAATAAAGAGACAAGACTTGGATTAGGCTTGATTGCTTGCTGTAACCTCCTATTTTCTCTGCGAAACAACTTTTATTAACTAAATACATTAAAAAAAAAGCATTATTCTAACATGACCTCACTCTTTCCATTTGCTAAAAAAACCCAGAATTATTTCTTCGTATTATCTCATTAGCACATGCGCCGATGAATGTGACTGACGTTTCCATTGGCAGCATAAATTGTGACCCGAATAATGCCGATAGAGGGCGCAGTATTATTCGAGTTACATAAATTGTGTGCGACATTTTCCGCAAGCGTAAATATAAATTACCGTCTTCCAATCAAAATATACTACTGTATTTGTACTCTTAGACATATCAGAATCGAAATAAATCATGGAAGCCAGAATGTGTTTTGAGTTTTAACATGGATTGGTGGATATTAGTAAATTTTATCCCTCGCTTCTGGCTCGGGATAAAATACTAATATCCGCCAATCCATGTTAAAACTCCCAACACATTCTGGCTTCCATGATTTATTTCTTAAATATACATGCAATACAATTATACATTAATAAAAAAAAATCGAGATTTGAAGTTACTGAGAGCGTCTTGATAATAAGTATATAGGTATCTGCCTGTTTATAGCTCACCGACAACCCATCCGTAATACTGCCAAAAACTACTCCATGCATTATTCAAGTCCAAATCAAACAGACTTAAATAAAGATTACTTACCAAACTCGTTTTTATTTCTAAATCAAAACAATGAAACTGAAAATGGAAATAAATGAGAATACCCCCTTAATACAAAGCAACTAACCTTAGCTTTGACAGCTGCAGCAGACAGTGCAGATGCCGCAGCCGTTGCAATATTTCCATTGGGTTTCCAGGCAACAACATCAGTACTACCGGTATCTGTTTTCTTTTCTTCCTCTGATCCTTCTGTCTTTGCTTCATCCTCTTTTTTCTTCTCTTGGTCTCCCTCGTCTGTTTTGGTCTGAAAATTGACACAAAAAATGAAATTAGCTGACTAAATACAGAATGGGAGCCATTTTTTTCAGCTTTATCATGGCGAGAACAAGTTAATTTTCAATGAGATGATAATGATGCCCACTTTGTACTAGACCAACACGCTTAGTTGGATTTTTATCGTAATAGCTCACTAACACACCAGCCCACAGATAGACATGTCGCCCCACTCGGACACAATATCCTGATTCCGAGCCAACCAGTATTTGCTCTTTTATCTTAATGCTTAGCGGTAGAAGCAACAAATACCAATTTTATTGTCTGGTTCGACTCAATTCAGCTCAAACCCACGATCTACCACAATCGAGGAAATCACAATCAATTTCAAATTATATACAATGCAACGATATAGCTCAAATACTGCTAAAGTTGGTGTTAAAGACCAATCAATCAAATTACACATGTTATATTACAAATGTGTTACCTCGACTTTTTCTTCCTTTTCTTCTTCTTTCTTTCCCTCCTCTTCTTTTTCTGATTTCTTTTCTTCTGTATTTTCCTGGTCTGTTTCCATGGATTCCTCAGTCTTAAATTATCCAAAAAAAAAAACCTTTCAAAATTTTTAGTTGCAGGAGATATGGAATACAAGCAGATTGTTTCCCAACCATCAACATGAAAGATTGCATAGCTAAGGCTTAAGGTGTTTAACACCACTTTCTACAATATTTCAGTTATATTGTGGCGGTCAGTTTCATAGGTGGAGGAAACCTGAAAAAAACACTGACCGGCCACAAGTCACTGACAAACTTTATCACAAAATGTTGTATCGAGTACACCTCGCCTGAGCGGGGATCAAACTCACAACTTTAATGGTGATAGGCACTAATTGCATAGGTAGTTGTAAATCCAACTACCATACGATAACAACCATAACAGTGCCTCTAAGTCTTAGGAGAATAAAATCATTATCAATATTTGTTCTATCTTTAAATTCAGAGGTAAAATATTAGATCAATCTTTAACTGTCCACAAAATACAGAATAACGGACAGACATTTTCGCTAGTACCACAGCGAGTCTGATAGGAAGATTTGTGATACTAAAGATAATGTCCGTCAAGACCTTTAAAACTGACGCTGTTGTTTTTATGGACGTCATTATGTGTCACATTCAGTATCAGTCATTTTGTTGTTTTGACAACTTGGCGAGATCAAAAGGAACTAGAGGCTCACCTGATGTGAAAAGTTAACGGACGACGGACGCCAAGTGATGGTAAAAGCTCACATTGCCTTTGGCAAGGTGAGCTAAAAATGTCAAAATTACTGATATTATATATTATATGACAAGATATCATTCTGATTCAGAAGTGGTAACATCCAAAATGTCAGTGAAAAAACCAAAGTATCCTAAAAATCTTTTAGACATATTTATTTTTTCAGGAAAATATTTGTTGGTGGGCTTCAACCTTTTAACTTCATTATAAATGATCTAAAATAATTTCTGGTAATGTTCAAAAGAGTTAATAAAATATCATTAAAGTAGTTTCTATTCTGTCGTCTTAAATTTCTTAATTAACAAAACAGACCTCACATGCAGGCCTAACACCTAAACAGTGGTGTTAGACCTGCGGACTGAAGTAAAAGACTTCTACCACTCGGCCAAATAGGGGTTAGGCTCTTGGTGTTTAACACCACTTTTAACAATATTTCAGATATACAGTGGCAGTCAATTTCTATTAGTGGAGGAAACCAGAGTACCTGGAGAAAACCACTGACCTGTCGCAGGTCATTGACAAACTTTATCACATAATGTTGTATCGAGCACGACTCGGCATGAGTGGGATTGGAACTTTAGTGGTGGTAGGCATTGATTGCATAGGCAATTGTAAATCAAACTTCCATACGATCACGATCATGACGGCCCCTCGGCCTAACATGTATATATACATTGTATATAAGCAATATTTAATACCTTTTCTTTTTCTTCTTTGTCTTTTGATTCCTCTTTAATTTCTTCTTTCTTTTCATCTGATTTACCTTCCTTGTCTTTTTCTCCCTCTTCTTAAGATAAATGATAATAAATCATGATCAACTTATTTAAAAAAAAATAATTCTAATTCTAAGAAGTGAAAAATTGATGTTGGTCTCAATATAATTTTTGAAGTTGACTAACTGATTACCCTTTTGGAGCACCTGAGTTAAAACAGGTGTAAAAACTTTAGACTTTAGAATCGAATATGGAATGTGGAAAAAGTTTATCAAGGTATTTTATTGATTTTCCAGCCACAGGCTTAATAACATTACCTGTCTACACCTGTATCAGTCAATGTAACTTCATATTTTTATCTTATTTCTTACTGATCAATTCAATCTCAAATTGCTAAACAAATTTGATTGATTGATTGGTGTTTAATGCCAACTTTAGTAATATTTCAGCTATATCGTGTTATTAAAATTTTGAGACAGGACATATTTTTGAATGATTTCAGTTTATCTTAATTTAAAAATATCATCTTTGTCCTCCATATTAGGAAAAGTTGTATTTTTTTGCTAGAAAACCATAATGATTATTCCTTGAAACAGAATAAATCATTTTTATTTAACAAAAGCATACCCTCTTCTTTCTCAGGAGCAGTGCCAGCAATGCCACTCTTTTCTAGACCATAATTTTGATCAACCTCTTTGCCTCTTTTAACGGCCTCCTCTACAGTTTTAACATGAGCATCTACTAAAGCTGGGGGTACCTCATCCTTCATCTTGGAAAATTGTTCTGTAATTTAAAATAAAACATGTTACATGATCCTTAAGGGAATAATATATATATTGGGGTTTGAGTAGTAATGGTGTTTAGAGCCACTTTCAACAATATTTAAGTTATATCGTGGCGGTCAGTTTTATTGGTGAAGGAAACCAGAGTACCTGGAGAAAACCAACGACCTGCCGCAAGTCACTGACAAATTTTATTGCATAATGCTATATCGAGTATAACTCGCCATGGGCAGGGTTCGAACTCACAACATTTGTCGTGATGGGCACTGATCACACAGGTAGCTGTAAATCCAACAACTATACAATCACGACGGTCCCTAAAATATATAGGTCTTTCTTGCCTTCGTGCTTTTTAAATTTGGAAAAGAACAACACGGTGAGTGGTTGTTGTTTAATGCCAAATGAGCCATTTTTTCAGCTATACTATGATGTAAACAAGTTTCATTTAAATGAGATGATGATGAGGTCCACTTTGTACTAGACCAACAGCTTAGTTGGCATTTTTCTAGAGCTAGCTCACTGAAACAACAATCCGTGGGTAGACATGTCGCTCCACTCAGACACATTGATTCTGAGCCAACCAAGTCTTTGCTCTTACTCCTTAATTCTGTAGAGAAGTAACAAATATTGTATAGTAACAAATAACTATTGTATAGTCTTTAACTGACAAACCCACAATCTACAGCAGGCGAGCACAACTATTACATCACACCAACCACTGATGAAGTAACAAATAACTATTGTATAGTCTTTAACTGACAAACCCACAATCTACAGCAGGCGAGCACAACTATTACATCACACCAACCACTGATGAAGTAACAAATAACTATTGTATAGTCTTTAACTGACAAACCCACAATCTACAGCAGGCGAGCACAACTATTACATCACACCAACCACTGATGAAGTAACAAATAACTATTGTATAGTCTTTAACTGACAAACCCACAATCTACAGCAGGCGAGCACAACTATTACATCACACCAACCACTGATGAAGTAACAAATAACTATTGTATAGTCTTTAACTGACAAGACTCAAACCCACAATCTACAGCACTAGAGGCGAGCACAACTATTACATCACACCAACCACCGATGAAGTAACAAATAACTATTGTATAGTCTTTAACTGACAAACCCACAATCTACAGCAGGCGAGCACAACTATTACATCACACCAACCACTGATGAAGTAACAAATAACTATTGTATAGTCTTTAACTGACAAACCCACAATCTACAGCAGGCGAGCACAACTATTACATCACACCAACCACTGATGAAGTAACAAATAACTATTGTATAGTCTTTAACTGACAATCCCACAATCTACAGCAGGCGAGCACAACTATTACATCACACCAACCACTGATGAAGTAACAAATAACTATTGTATAGTCTTTAACTGACAAACCCACAATCTACAGCAGGCGAGCACAACTATTACATCACACCAACCACTGATGAAGTAACAAATAACTATTGTATAGTCTTTAACTGACAAACCCACAATCTACAGCAGGCGAGCACAACTATTACATCACACCAACCACTGATGAAGTAACAAATAACTATTGTATAGTCTTTAACTGACAATCCCACAATCTACAGCAGGCGAGCACAACTATTACATCACACCAACCACTGATGAAGTAACAAATAACTATTGTATAGTCTTTAACTGACAATCCCACAATCTACAGCAGGCGAGCACAACTATTACATCACACCAACCACTGATGAAGTAACAAATAACTATTGTATAGTCTTTAACTGACAAACCCACAATCTACAGCAGGCGAGCACAACTATTACATCACACCAACCACTGATGAAGTAACAAATAACTATTGTATAGTCTTTAACTGACAAACCCACAATCTACAGCAGGCGAGCACAACTATTACATCACACCAACCACTGATGAAGTAACAAATAACTATTGTATAGTCTTTAACTGACAAGACTCAAACCCACAATCTACAGCAGGCGAGCACAACTATTACATCACACCAACCACTGATGAAGTAACAAATAACTATTGTATAGTCTTTAACTGACAAGACTCAAACCCACAATCTACAGCAGGCGAGCACAACTATTACATCACACCAACCACCGATGAAGTAACAAATAACTATTGTATAGTCTTTAACTGACAAACCCACAATCTACAGCAGGCGAGCACAACTATTACATCACACCAACCACTGATGAAGTAACAAATAACTATTGTATAGTCTTTAACTGACAAACCCACAATCTACAGCAGGCGAGCACAACTATTACATCACACCAACCACTGATGAAGTAACAAATAACTATTGTATAGTCTTTAACTGACAAGACTCAAACCCACAATCTACAGCAGGCGAGCACAACTATTACATCACACCAACCACTGATGAAGTAACAAATAACTATTGTATAGTCTTTAACTGACAAGACTCAAACCCACAATCTACAGCAGGCGAGCACAACTATTACATCACACCAACCACCGATGAAGTAACAAATAACTATTGTATAGTCTTTAACTGACAAACCCACAATCTACAGCAGGTGAGCACAACTATTACATCACACCAACCACTGATGAAGTAACAAATAACTATTGTATAGTCTTTAACTGACAAACCCACAATCTACAGCAGGCAAGCACAACTATTACATCACACCAACCACTGATGAAGTAACAAATAACTATTGTATAGTCTTTAACTGACAAACCCACAATCTACAGCAGGTGAGCACAACTATTACATCACACCAACCACTGATGAAGTAACAAATAACTATTGTATAGTCTTTAACTGACAAACCCACAATCTACAGCAGGCAAGCACAACTATTACATCACACCAACCACTGATGAAGTAACAAATAACTATTGTATAGTCTTTAACTGACAAACCCACAATCTACAGCAGGCGAGCACAACTATTACATCACACCAACCACTGATGAAGTAACAAATAACTATTGTATAGTCTTTAACTGACAAACCCACAATCTACAGCAGGCGAGCACAACTATTACATCACACCAACCACTGATGAAGTAACAAATAACTATTGTATAGTCTTTAACTGACAAACCCACAATCTACAGCAGGCGAGCACAACTATTACATCACACCAACCACTGATGAAGTAACAAATAACTATTGTATAGTCTTTAACTGACAAGACTCAAACCCACAATCTACAGCAGGCGAGCACAACTATTACATCACACCAACCACCGATGAAGTAACAAATAACTATTGTATAGTCTTTAACTGACAAACCCACAATCTACAGCAGGTGAGCACAACTATTACATCACACCAACCACCGATGAAGTAACAAATAACTATTGTATAGTCTTTAACTGACAAACCCACAATCTACAGCAGGCGAGCACAACTATTGCATCACACCAACCACTGATGAAGCAACAAATAACTATTGTATAGTCTTTAACTGACAAACCCACAATCTACAGCAGGCGAGCACAACTATTACATCACACCAACCACTGATGAAGTAACAAATAACTATTGTATAGTCTTTAACTGACAAACCCACAATCTACAGCAGGTGAGCACAACTATTACATCACACCAACCACTGATGAAGTAACAAATAACTATTGTATAGTCTTTAACTGACAAACCCACAATCTACAGCAGGTGAGCACAACTATTACATCACACCAACCACTGATGAAGTAACAAATAACTATTGTATAGTCTTTAACTGACAAACCCACAATCTACAGCAGGCGAGCACAACTATTACATCACACCAACCACTGATGAAGTAACAAATAACTATTGTATAGTCTTTAACTGACAAGACTCAAACCCACAATCTACAGCACTAGAGGCGAGCACAACTATTACATCACACCAACCACTGATGAAGTAACAAATAACTATTGTATAGTCTTTAACTGACAAACCCACAATCTACAGCAGGCGAGCACAACTATTACATCACACCAACCACTGATGAAGTAACAAATAACTATTGTATAGTCTTTAACTGACAAACCCACAATCTACAGCAGGCGAGCACAACTATTACATCACACCAACCACTGATGAAGTAACAAATAACTATTGTATAGTCTTTAACTGACAAACCCACAATCTACAGCAGGCGAGCACAACTATTACATCACACCAACCACTGATGAAGTAACAAATAACTATTGTATAGTCTTTAACTGACAAACCCACAATCTACAGCACTAGAGGCGAGCACAACTATTACATCACACCAACCACTGATGAAGTAACAAATAACTATTGTATAGTCTTTAACTGACAAACCCACAATCTACAGCAGGCGAGCACAACTATTACATCACACCAACCACTGATGAAGTAACAAATAACTATTGTATAGTCTTTAACTGACAAACCCACAATCTACAGCAGGCGAGCACAACTATTACATCACACCAACCACTGATGAAGTAACAAATAACTATTGTATAGTCTTTAACTGACAATCCCACAATCTACAGCAGGCGAGCACAACTATTACATCACACCAACCACCGATGAAGTAACAAATAACTATTGTATAGTCTTTAACTGACAAACCCACAATCTACAGCAGGTGAGCACAACTATTACATCACACCAACCACTGATGAAGTAACAAATAACTATTGTATAGTCTTTAACTGACAAACCCACAATCTACAGCAGGCGAGCACAACTATTACATCACACCAACCACTGATGAAGTAACAAATAACTATTGTATAGTCTTTAACTGACAAGACTCAAACCCACAATCTACAGCACTAGAGGCGAGCACAACTATTACATCACACCAACCACTGATGAAGTAACAAATAACTATTGTATAGTCTTTAACTGACAAACCCACAATCTACAGCAGGCGAGCACAACTATTACATCACACCAACCACTGATGAAGTAACAAATAACTATTGTATAGTCTTTAACTGACAAGACTCAAACCCACAATCTACAGCACTAGAGGCGAGCACAACTATTACATCACACCAACCACTGATGAAGTAACAAATAACTATTGTATAGTCTTTAACTGACAAACCCACAATCTACAGCAGGCGAGCACAACTATTACATCACACCAACCACTGATGAAGTAACAAATAACTATTGTATAGTCTTTAACTGACAAGACTCAAACCCACAATCTACAGCAGGCGAGCACAACTATTACATCACACCAACCACTGATGAAGTAACAAATAACTATTGTATAGTCTTTAACTGACAAGACTCAAACCCACAATCTACAGCAGGCGAGCACAACTATTACATCACACCAACCACCGATGAAGTAACAAATAACTATTGTATAGTCTTTAACTGACAAACCCACAATCTACAGCAGGCGAGCACAACTATTACATCACACCAACCACCGATGAAGTAACAAATAACTATTGTATAGTCTTTAACTGACAAACCCACAATCTACAGCAGGTGAGCACAACTATTACATCACACCAACCACTGATGAAGTAACAAATAACTATTGTATAGTCTTTAACTGACAAGACTCAAACCCACAATCTACAGCACTAGAGGCGAGCACAACTATTACATCACACCAACCACCGATGAAGTAACAAATAACTATTGTATAGTCTTTAACTGACAAACCCACAATCTACAGCAGGCGAGCACAACTATTACATCACACCAACCACTGATGAAGTAACAAATAACTATTGTATAGTCTTTAACTGACAAACCCACAATCTACAGCAGGTGAGCACAACTATTACATCACACCAACCACTGATGAAGTAACAAATAACTATTGTATAGTCTTTAACTGACAAACCCACAATCTACAGCAGGCGAGCACAACTATTACATCACACCAACCACTGATGAAGTAACAAATAACTATTGTATAGTCTTTAACTGACAATCCCACAATCTACAGCAGGCGAGCACAACTATTACATCACACCAACCACCGATGAAGTAACAAATAACTATTGTATAGTCTTTAACTGACAAACCCACAATCTACAGCAGGCGAGCACAACTATTACATCACACCAACCACTGATGAAGTAACAAATAACTATTGTATAGTCTTTAACTGACAAACCCACAATCTACAGCAGGCGAGCACAACTATTACATCACACCAACCACTGATGAAGTAACAAATAACTATTGTATAGTCTTTAACTGACAAGACTCAAACCCACAATCTACAGCAGGCGAGCACAACTATTACATCACACCAACCACTGATGAAGTAACAAATAACTATTGTATAGTCTTTAACTGACAAGACTCAAACCCACAATCTACAGCAGGCGAGCACAACTATTACATCACACCAACCACCGATGAAGTAACAAATAACTATTGTATAGTCTTTAACTGACAAACCCACAATCTACAGCAGGCGAGCACAACTATTACATCACACCAACCACCGATGAAGTAACAAATAACTATTGTATAGTCTTTAACTGACAAACCCACAATCTACAGCAGGTGAGCACAACTATTACATCACACCAACCACTGATGAAGTAACAAATAACTATTGTATAGTCTTTAACTGACAAACCCACAATCTACAGCAGGTGAGCACAACTATTACATCACACCAACCACTGATGAAGTAACAAATAACTATTGTATAGTCTTTAACTGACAAACCCACAATCTACAGCAGGCAAGCACAACTATTACATCACACCAACCACTGATGAAGTAACAAATAACTATTGTATAGTCTTTAACTGACAAACCCACAATCTACAGGAGGTGAGCACAACTATTACATCACACCAACCACTGATGAAGTAACAAATAACTATTGTATAGTCTTTAACTGACAAGACTCAAACCCACAATCTACAGCAGGCGAGCACAACTATTACATCACACCAACCACCGATGAAGTAACAAATAACTATTGTATAGTCTTTAACTGACAAACCCACAATCTACAGCAGGCGAGCACAACTATTACATCACACCAACCACCGATGAAGTAACAAATAACTATTGTATAGTCTTTAACTGACAAACCCACAATCTACAGCAGGCGAGCACAACTATTACATCACACCAACCACTGATGAAGTAACAAATAACTATTGTATAGTCTTTAACTGACAAGACTCAAACCCACAATCTACAGCAGGCGAGCACAACTATTACATCACACCAACCACCGATGAAGTAACAAATAACTATTGTATAGTCTTTAACTGACAAACCCACAATCTACAGCAGGCGAGCACAACTATTACATCACACCAACCACCGATGAAGTAACAAATAACTATTGTATAGTCTTTAACTGACAAGACTCAAACCCACAATCTACAGCACTAGAGGCGAGCACAACTATTACATCACACCAACCACCGATGAAGTAACAAATAACTATTGTATAGTCTTTAACTGACAAACCCACAATCTACAGCAGGTGAGCACAACTATTACATCACACCAACCACCGATGAAGTAACAAATAACTATTGTATAGTCTTTAACTGACAAACCCACAATCTACAGCAGGCGAGCACAACTATTACATCACACCAACCACTGATGAAGCAACAAATAACTATTGTATAGTCTTTAACTGACAAACCCACAATCTACAGCAGGCGAGCACAACTATTACATCACACTAACCACTGATGAAGTAACAAATAACTATTGTATAGTCTTTAACTGACAAACCCACAATCTACAGCAGGTGAGCACAACTATTACATCACACCAACCACTGATGAAGTAACAAATAACTATTGTATAGTCTTTAACTGACAAACCCACAATCTACAGCACTAGAGGCGAGCACAACTATTACATCACACCGATGAAGTTTAAACAGAAAAACAAAGCAAGTCTTTTCTAGTTTTGGAAAAAAAATATGTTACTTCCGTCAGATTCATAACAATAAAGTCTTCAATCAAGTAAAATTAAATGTTTTTTTAACAAAACCCTTTCGTCTTAGTTACCTAGAGCAGCTTTAGCAGCTGATGAAGCTATTCTAGGATCTACCACTGAAGCCAGGAAGGCCACTGTAGACATGATAGGATTACCACTCTGTGAGAACGGCACTGGCTGGTAGGCCAATGGACCTGGAAGAAAGACAAAAACCTCTTACAAATTGGGACAATTAAAAATGCATGTAAAATAAGACCTAACTAAAGCTCAAAAACATTTATTTTCTATATTTAGAATACAAAACTAGTCATACTATTTATTACATAGATTTTACACCTTTGTTTAAAGTGGCATTATCTGCCAAATCGTAAATTTTTGTTACCCGTAAAAACTATCAGATATGATTGATGTCTTAATAAAACGTGTTTCTGTAACTTATAAATGTTATGAAATGTACGTGCATCGGGGAAAAATCGTGCAACTGCTCGTGTTTTGAGATCGATCAAGAGATGGACGCCATCTTATTAATTATCGACATTGTTTACGGAGTTTGTCGAATCGTCATTAAATCAGTACAACAATGCACTTATTACTTATTTTTTGTGAATCTGCTTTTAGTCGGTGTTAATTACGGACAAAGAACCATGCAAGTTTGCAGTTAATAAGCGACAAAATACAAATTATTCGTTTTTACCTGTCACTAGTAAGGTCAGTTGCATACGGAAAAAGCGAGGTCAAATTATTTGCTTGCAAGGAAATAACTAATCGATGGTCATTTTCGTTCTCAAAAGGCGAAAAGTGGTTCGATAAGCTGTTTAATGTGAAATATTTACCTTTATTTCATCATTTTAAAACTATTTAACAATTTCCAAAACATATAATTTTTTCAGTCAAAATCGTAGCTAATGCCCATAAGGCAATAAAATGATTAAAAAAGGAGCTTGTTTTTCATTGTCAGATATTCAATGACATTTTCGATTGTGATGTTGTGGTGAAATAAACGTCTTCATTTCACTGGGTGGAATACTGGTTTTCATATCACTGGGTGGAATACTGGTTTTCATTTCACTGGGTGGAATACTGGTTTTTATTTCACTAGGAAATCTCAGTATATCATTGGTATCTATGTACAAATACCAAGTAAGCAGTTCTCTTGATGAGCACCGGTCCTGAGGCCCAAGACCAGTAAAACTTCGTTCGGACCAGTAAATTTTTCAGAACTATATACAGTAAAACTTGTGTAATCCGACACTCAGTGACATCCAACAAAAATTTATGGTCCAAAAGTATTTCTGTTAACTAAAATAAAACCTGAGTATTCTGATATCCTGTACAATCTGACACATTTCTCTGGTCTGTTGGTATGTCGGATTAGACAGGTTCCACTGTAGTAAAATCAAATTTTCATTTCGAGGACCGAGTAAGTACCATTTAGTGTACAAAACCTCAATTTCATTACCTAAATGACCAAAGTCCTCCTCCATAAATGGATCTTCAATAGGTAGTCTAAGGAAATGAAGTATACACTCATCTTGTGTTCGACTGCCTACGTGTTCACTGACTTTGTTCCAATCATCTTTGTACATCTCTAGAGCTTCCAGTAATAGAAGTGTCTCTTGGTCGGTCCACTCACGGGATCTTGTTGCTGCACCTTTATCCTGGAAATATCATTTACATAATTTTAAAAGTCATTAATTATTATTATTATTATTATTAAATCAATGCTATTGTAAAAATTAGTATTATTTGAAAAGTAAAAATTTCACTGTTTTAATACAAAATTGATTGTAAACATTGAAATTTTAAGGTTATGGTATATTGAAATTGCCAGCAGACGGAGAAATTTTATTTCACAAAGATTTTTTGTTGAAAAATTTCATGTGATTAGATAAAATCAATACTTGATTGAAAGTATGAAGATGAAGTGAAAATGTGCACTGTTCAAAACCTTTATCGTCCTGATAGCTGAAATACTGCTCACAGGACGTACACTTTGATCAAATGTTATAAGTAAGACAGGATATGGATGTAAAATGGACATGAGACTATTACACTTACACTTTAGACACAAAGCAAAGGAACAGCCCATTTAATGCTGTTCCTCATTTCACGGTCACAATAGGTTCTTCAACCATCAGCATAATTCATACCCCAAAACAAGTGCTAAACAGCCTCTTGTCTGTAGCTGAGTGGCACTCCTTCTTGTTTCTGCTGATAAATGCTACATCTGGGTATATTTATTGATTAGATGTTATTTGGTGTATAAAATTTCATTTCCTAGATGCAGCATAATCAACAAGGAAACAAAAGGTGGGTGAAGTAATCTTACAAATACTGTCATCATTGTCTACTGTTTTTGTACCTTGAGAGCTTTTTTACTATATTGGTCCATTCTAAGACTAAAGTTTGACAATTCTTTTTTCTCATCATAATCTCGACCATTTTCTTTGTCATCAAAGTTGAGAATTTGCTTGGCTGCTGATGGCTGCAATAAAAGAGAGAATTAAATAAAGATATATTCTTGACATGATAAATTAACATGTAGAAGTGTTCTTTTAAAAGATACTGCATTTTCACAAAGAAAGTCATGAGCAAACAATATTAAAATATTACTTAATAACAGCAACTTGTTTAATGCATGACCTGTCACATGTTCTAAATTCTCCAACAAGTATATATTAAAGATTGAATCACTGTTTGAAAAGTTTAAACAGTGATGGTCAACAATTTAACCAATACAGAACAATCACCTCTCTAGTACAGAAGTCCCCCTCTTGTAAAACCACTCCCACCTCATATCAGGCCAGATTTCAGATGCACTGGGATAGAAAAATACTACAGTGAAACCTGACGAAACCGGACACTGAGTAAACCGGAATCCTGCCCATTCCAATCTAAATTTCAAGTCCCCAGTTTTTTCCTTAATATTCTTTGTTAAAAATCATTGAATAAACCGGACACTGCACATTCCGAATTCCGGCCTTGACTTGCGGTCCCAATACACTAATTACTGTTATAATTTATCTCCGTAAACCAGTCATGATCAGATCAATCAACCGTGTGTTTACATATATGTGAATATTGATCAGTAGTAAATTGAAGGGGCGTCCGGGGGGAAACGTATTGAAAGTGTTTATCGAAGTGTGTATATTAGCACACCTGTAATTAGTGATCACTGGTAGCTCATGTGGTTAATGTTTAAATGTTCATTAAATGTTAAACAAACATGGAATCAACACATAAAAAGCGAAAGCTTAATCAAGATGAAATACCCCGTATAACTTATGTGTTTTTTTTTCGCCGGGACGCTTTTAAAATATCCAACATGGGGGAATCCTTCCCGAAAACAATGCATATGTTGACAATGATCATAAATGAACAACAAACAATGCCTTATTATTTAAGTGATGAACTAGCATCCAAGCCATACAATCATAACTTGAGATAATTTATTGTTAATCAGATTATACTTTATAGTCTTCACAGCTGGGAGTAATCAAACTTCCAGACTTGACATAAAAAATGACAAATACATTTGATTCTTTTTTTCTTTTTATTTCAATCATTAAAAGCTTGAGTAAACACAGTATGGCAGTCTAATTATACACTAAGTAATTAGGACACCTTCATACATACACACATTCAATCTTATCGACAGCATTATTGATTGTTTTACGCACGGTAAGATATAGTCACACTTATTTTTAGTTATTTTCGTATCAACGTTTACTGGTTCAAAACACAACTCCGCTAGAGAGTATTACAATAAATGTAATTCTCTGAATAATTAAAAGTATTATACGCATTTAATGATTTTGTGGAAAAGTGTCCAAACAAGTAAAGAAATACGAAAATATTAGACAGTAGTAAATGTGCACCCTCCTGCAAAATAAAGAATCTGGACAAAAACCCGTGCATTATGCATAAGAAATTACGATACTCAATTATTTCGAAACAATTCCTATTTTGAATTGTTAGTTAAGCAATTCAGACAATCTGAATGTAATTCTAATATAACGGTCTATCCCCTAAAATTGTATTTTGGTTAAAACTCAGGATCGCAAAAATTAAGTATACCGCTAAAAAAATCCACCAATTTGGAAGAAAATCGTGAAATTTGGCTCCCGTGAAAAGAACACTTATACGGTAGTCAGAGAGTAGACACTGAATAAACCGGCCCACTGTCAATACCGGCCGTGAAATGTGGTCCCAATGGTGGCCGGTTTACACAGGTTTTACTGTACTACATTGTCCACCTCAACAGAGACATCCCTTCTTATAAGGACCACTTTTTCCATTGCAGAAGGGATGGCCTTATAAAAAGGGAGGACGTATGTCCTACTAAATTAGTAAAACACATCTCTGCACGGCATGCCACTCATTTTCAAGTAGGAGGTGATAATCCTAAAGTAGAAGGGCAGGAATTTTTCTAGCCTTCCCCAGGGTCCGGTAAAAGGACCCTTTCCTAATAAAAAATATTCTAAAATCATGCAAAATTCCCCAAATTTTCAGTCTTACCCCCTTATTCTGATTCCCAATTTGAGCAATTTAGATTGCAAAAGATAAACCAGTATGCAAAACAAAGCCATATTTTACTTTCACTTTGACATTTTCATTTTTGAAAACAAAGTAGCAGGGAGAAAATGCAATTAAACAGGCAATTTGCACAGGGCTGCTATGGAATGCCCTGTGCCCGGCTGCTATGGAATGCCTTGCTCTCAATATGTAACACAAACCTGATTGATTTTAGGTGGATTAACAGGCTGTAGGCCTGATGGTGTGTCAGCCATGATGTGGAAATGTGATGTAGGAGGAGGCCCCATGGATGATGGCCTATTCTCAGCATCAACTTGATAATTAAGTAGTCCCCACTGCTCTAGGAAGGCATGGACACGTGTTATTGCACAAACATCACCAGCTAAGTTTCTACGACACGCTGTACTTGTCAAGTACTCTGTAGGGTTAAGTCTGTATGTATCTAGCATGAAATTTCTGTAGGCCATAAATCTGTAAAAACGTACATGTAAAAATCAGCTTTTCTCTATCAAATTTTAAATAAAATGTCATATTTTTAGGCTCTTGCACAAATTTGATTTTTCTGAAACTTCCATCGTGCTAGCCTCTATGATCTTGACGAGTCTATGTCAATTTTACGCTATGATAATTTACTGTCTCTTACAAACATTTACAAGACATACATTCTAAATACAAAACAGATTCAGATAAACTGTATTTTCAGAAACGTCCAAGATGATCAATTTTGGAAAATTATAATCGATTGTCATTGAAATTCAAATAATCGACCGATTTTCAATCATAATCGATGATTCGAACACCATTAATTAGAAATGAATAAATTAATTCTAAAAATGTAATTAGTTTGTAAAACCTACATTTCTGGGGTCTTAGATTTATTCTTTCCATTAAAGAACTCAGGCATTGCTCTCTTCTCTATTGCATGTATGGCATTGTAGTCAAACCAGGAAGCGTAACTAGGAACAACAATATGGTGGGTCTGTTCTGTTACATTGTCATCATCATCCTCCATCTTTCCCTCTTCTACCTCCTCCTCTTTACTCTCTTCTGTATACTACAAAAAAAGGGAAATTTTCATTCAAATTTTAAACATTTTCTTAATAGTGTCAAGTCATCCATTAAAATAATGTTTGTTCTAAACTGACCTCAGTTTGAATTTAACAGTCTTAATTAAAATATATCTAAATAAAAACTAAAAAAAAAATTCTGGTCCAAACAAAGTTTGACTGGTCTTGGGCTGGAGGAGCGGTGCTCATCGTGAGGACTGAACTGATAGACCCACTAAAACTGCACCCCCCCTTCCCCCAAAAATCTACTTATCCACTTTTAAAAAGTTAAGTTTGGTTACGGCAAATCTGTATCTAAAAAAATTTAGAATAGCTTCTTTGAAATAGAAATGAAAACTGTACTGGACATTTGATTATTTAATATATTCTGTATGACTTTTCTTATTTACCAGCAGAATACAATAGCATTTTATTGAACATATTATACAATAAAGGAATCTTTTAATGTCAATATACACTGCATATACAGTGGAACCCGTCTAATCTGACACACCAAGGGACCAGAGAAATGTGTTAACTTGAACAGAATGTCGAAATACTCAGGTTTTATTTTAGTTAACAGAAATATTTTTGTCGGATGTTACAGGATGTCGGAAAACAAAGTGACTTCTTGTGTTAACTTTATGAAACTTGAGCTTAACGCCGCTTTAAACAATATTTCAGTTATATCATGGCGATCAGTTTTATTGGCGGAGGAAACCGGAGTACGCGGAGAAAACCACTGACCTCACAAACTTTATCACATAATGTTGTATCAAGTACACCTCGCCACGAGTGGGATTCAAGTTCACAACATTAGTGGTGATAGACACTAATTGCTTAGGTAGTTGTATATCCAACTACCATACGATCACGACCCCGACAGCCCCTGAAGCTTATAGTACACACAACATATACTCAATAAATATGGTAACAAAACATGATAAATAACCTTATCAACAGCTTCTTCATCTAAATCTATCATTGTACCTCCTTTAACTGGCTGGTTTTCACTGTCTTTCTGAGTTCTGGTTGCTAAAAAATAGTAAAATAAATGATGAATCTGGAATGTTGGACATTAATTTCATTCAGTGATTTAAGAGTGAAATAAAATACAAGAGGACAGTGATTGTCATGCAGTGAATAAAATAAACTATTGTTGTTCATACAGGTTGTTCCAGGATAAAATAGAATGTGATTTTGGAAATGGTTATTAGTAAAACTAAGGTTCTCAGCCATATGTGACCTATGCCAATTTTGGCTGTCCTGATTAGCACTTTTGGTTTTCTTACTCCAAAAGACTTTTAAATTATTTGAGATGTTTCCAATGTTTTTGTTATGATAGTATCTGATAAAGGTTATTCCACAAAAGCCTCACACACATCTACGTTTGTTTATTACTACTGAGGCCTACAAATTCCACAATAACTTTATTTTGCATGCATCTGATAATTTTTTTTATTCTCTCCAAAAATGTTTTGTCCATATGATTTTTAAAAAGTTCTATGATACATATAAGTATAAATTACAAACAATACAAATTTTTTCAACAATATCATGTCATCCTGGAACAACCTCAAAATAGAAAGAAATTAAAATCAAGCTGAAAAATGACCCTGAATAAAAGATGGCTTGAAAGTAGTTTTTTGTAAACTAAAACTTAGCATTGATTCAGATTGAAAATATTTCAAGCCTCTTTTATACATTTATAAACCAGAGGCTATATCACTCAACAACTGGATGGGGTTGTTCATCAGGGTCTCCTGCATGCTTTTTTTTGTATATAAGGGTCTCCTGCAAGATTTGTTTTGTACATCAATGTCTCCTGCCAGAAATGTTTGGGTCATCAGAGTCTACTGAAAGATTACTTTGCTCATCAGGGTCTCCTAAAAGATTTTTTTGTTCATCAGGGTCTGCTGCGAGTTTTTTTTGTACATCAGGGTCTACTGAAAGATTTTTTTGTTCATCCGAGACAGCTGAAAGTTTTTTTTTTAATGTGCAATGGGCTTGTCGTTTTACATACATAAGGAACTTGTTATACATCTCGTCCTTAGAGCAAGTTATGCATTTGATTCAATCTGCACAACCAGAGAAACCCCCCACCCCCCATTTTGGAAAAATTGTACCTCACTTCACATATCTCTACTACAGGGTTACATACAGATTGAGGGTACAATGAAATGTGAAAAGATGACAAACAACGATGGACACAAAATGAACACAATAGTATGGTATAAAAAGACATAAAAGAACATTTTGCCGTATTCCAGAAATAATTGCATGCGAGTGTTCAAAGGCACATTTTGATACACAAACATGTATAAAATTAATACAGACATGTATTTTATAAACACTCTTCAGTAAATGTCTGGAATAACACAATAAAACATAATTTTAACTGAAAATACAATTATTTCTGGAAATACTCGTACAGCATTGTGCAACTGAAAAGAAAGGCTAACAATAAATATTAAATACTTTTAATTCTATTGTCACGATATAGCTGAAATATTGCTAAAGTTGGCATTAAACACCAATCAATCAATCAATCAATCAATATTGCCATTTTATATCTTTGTGTAAATGTATTGTATGTGTATTAAAAGTTGCAAAATGCTGCTTTCTAACAAGAAGAAATAAAGATTGTTCTAAAAGATCTTACACCATGCAGAGATGACTATTTGATAAAATATGCTATAAATTAACAAAGAGAAAACGAAAAGAAGGGACTTTAATATTTCAAATAACTGTTTTCTATAAAACAATCTGTTCTGTAAATTTCTATCATTTTAGCTAATCATCTTTAAGAAGAGTTGTACTGTGATGTCAACAAACTTAAGTATATGTTCATTTTAAATAGGGCATAGTTTCCTTGGCTCCTTATAAGAGATATAATGCAAAACTTCCTGAAATTGTGGCATTGTACTGGGAAAAATTATATAAAGAAATAACTTCAGAATCCTCTCTAAGATAAACATAACAGTCCTTGAAATGAACATTTTAACTTACTGGTCCGAATCAAATTCTTGAATTGATTTTTACATATTTTAAATATAAACTGAAAAATTTACTAGTTCAAAACACAGCTTTGCTGGTCTTGGGCCGAAAGACCTGGTGCTCATCGTGATGACTGAATGACATAAGTAGACGGATCCTGGTAAAGATAATATATGTATTCAAATAATCTTGGATATGATGGGGGGACATTATTTTATTACTTCCCTTGCATAACTTAGTAAAGGGAGATCACTTACTAATGTTTCTCATGAATTCAAAAATAATTCAACACATGACCTGTTGGGTGTCCTTTTCAAAATTTCCCCATGCAAGGAAATTGACATAATTAGGTTTGAAACTGACATAATTTATTTTATTTCCAAATATACAACAAAAAGCAGCTATGATGAAATTAATTGCAACAAGCTGAGGAGGGTGTCGTGTCATTAGCAACGTTCATTGCATAATTACAGACTTACCAGTGGGCTGTTTCGACTTTTGGGAATTTGAACCACGCCCTTGCAGGAAACTAAGATATTTATCAGACCCTGCAACCAAGATTGCCTTATTTTATCCCTTTTTATCTCACAACATGTGATGAACTAATATAAAATGTGTTACAAAATGCTTTCCCCCGATATTATAAATATTTCTACAAATAAAAATAACTATTTTTAAACTTTTAAGTGATAAATACTAACATTTAAAATGTTTATTTCAAATTATTAGTTTTACCTGTTATTAAATTTTTTTTTTTTATACATTTCCACTTTTTTGATCAATTATTTAAATTTTAACCTCATTTTTCAATACATTTAATACAAACTTGATAAATTTCATTTCTCTACTTTCAAAATGAGTAAAAATATTATGCAATAAAATTTTGTATTGTCTAATATTTAAATATCATTAAGATCAAACAACCCACAAGTAATAATACCTTGAGATTTTAGTTTTCATTCCTAACACCATTTTTAATTCATCATTGTTTTATTGTACAAATAAATATTAATTTTTATAATTTTCAATCACTGTGTCATAATTTCTAAAAATAAAACTGTCAATAATAATGTATTTCAAATAAAAACAGCTGTTATTTATATTTTTAAACAAGCCTATTTTTGGAGACCAGTTTTGTTGTTGTCAGAAGGGGTGGTCTCCTCTGACACATTTCACTACATATTCTTCAGATGTGATTTGAATGCATAAAACTCGTGTAGAAAATAGCTAAACAAAACTAATAGCCATGCCACTAAAATGAAAGGATACTGAATATCTTTTAGAAAGCAAATCTTAGATATTCTTATTAAGAGGTCACATTTGGGACAATAGCAGTCTTCTAAGACAGATAACCTCTTAAAAAGAGGATCTACTCATATGAAATTTTCCATGAGAGGACAAGAAAAAGGTGACCTTTTAATACAAGTGATCACATGGCCAGGTTTGACTGTTTCTAACATAATTTAATACAAGTGATCGCATGGCCAGGTTTGACTGTTTCTAACATAATTTAATACAAGTGATCGCATGGCCAGGTTTGACTGTTTCTAACATAATTTAATACAAGTGATCGCATGGCCAGGTTTGACTGTTTCTAACATAATTTAATACAAGTGATCACATGGCCAGGTTTGACTGTTTCTAACATAATTTAATACAAGTGATCACATGGCCAGGTTTGACTGTTTCTAACATAATTTAATACAAGTGATCACATGGATCAGGTTTGACTGTTTCTAACATAATTTAATACAAGTGATCACATGGCCAGGTTTGACTGTTTCTAACATAATTTAATACAAGTGATCACATGGCCAGGTTTGACTGTTTCTAACATAATTTAATACAAGCGATCACATGGCCAGGTTTGACCGTTTCTAACATAATTTAATACAAGTGATCACATGGCCAGGTTTGACTGTTTCTAACATAATTTAATACAAGTGATCGCATGGCCAGGTTTGACTGTTTCTAACATAATTTAATACAAGTGATCATATGGCCAGGTTTGACTGTTTCTAACATAATTTAATACAAGTGATCACATGGCCAGGTTTGACTGTTTCTAACCTTTTAATACAAGTGATTGCATGGCCAGGTTTGACTGTTTCTAACATAATTTAATACAAGTGATCACATGGCCAGGTTTGACTGTTTCTAACATAATTTAATACAAGTGATCACATGGCCAGGTTTGACTGTTTCTAACCTTTTAATACAAGTGATCGCATGGCCAGGTTTGACTGTTTTTAACATAATTTAATACAAGTGATCGCATGGCCAGGTTTGACTGTTTCTAACATAATTTAATACAAGTGATCACATGGCCAGGTTTGACTGTTTCTAACATAATTTAATACAAGTGATCACATGGCCAGGTTTGACTGTTTCTAACATAATTTAATACAAGTGATCACATGGCCAGGTTTGACTGTTTCTAACATAATTTAATACAAGTGATCACATGGCCAGGTTTGACTGTTTCTAACATAATTTAATACAAGTGATCACATGGCCAGGTTTGACTGTTTCTAACATAATTTAATACAAGTGATCACATGGCCAGGTTTGACTGTTTCTAACATAATTTAATACAAGTGATCACATGGCCAGGTTTGACTGTTTCTAACATAATTTAATACAAGTGATCACATGGCCAGGTTTGACTGTTTCTAACATAATTTAATACAAGTGATCACATGGCTAGGTTTGACTGTTTCTAACCTTTTAATACAAGTGATCGCATGGCCAGGTTTGACTGTTTCTAACATAATTTAATACAAGTGATCACATGGCCAGGTTTGACTGTTTCTAACATAATTTAATACAAGTGATCACATGGCCAGGTTTGACTGTTTCTAACCTTTTAATACAAATGATCGCATGGCCAGGTTTGACTGTTTTTAACATAATTTAATACAAGTGATCGCATGGCCAGGTTTGACTGTTTCTAACATAATTTAATACAAGTGATCACATGGCCAGGTTTGACTGTTTTTAACATAATTTAATACAAGTGATCACATGGTCAGGTTTGACTGTTTCTAACATAATTTAATACAAGTGATCACATGGCCAGGTTTGACTGTTTCTAACATAATTTAATACAAGTGATCACATGGCCAGGTTTGACTGTTTCTAACATAATTTAATACAAGTGATCACATGGCCAGGTTTGACTGTTTTTAACATAATTTAATACAAGTGATCACATGGATCAGGTTTGACTGTTTCTAACATAATTTAATACAAGTGATCACATGGCCAGGTTTGACTGTTTCTAACCTTTTAATACAAGTGATCGCATGGCCAGGTTTGACTGTTTCTAACATAATTTAATACAAGTGATCACATGGCCAGGTTTGACTGTTTCTAACATAATCTAATACAAGTGATCACATGGCCAGGTTTGACTGCTTCTAACATAATTTAATACAAGTGATCACATGGCCAGGTTTGACTGTTTCTAACATAATTTAATACAAGTGATCGCATGGCCAGGTTTGACTGTTTCTAACATAATTTAATACAAGTGATCACATGGCCAGGTTTGACTGTTTCTAACATAATTTAATACAAGTGATCACATGGCCAGGTTTGACTGTTTCTAACCTTTTAATACAAGTGATCGCATGGCCAGGTTTGACTGTTTCTAACATAATTTAATACAAGTGATCACATGGCCAGGTTTGACTGTTTCTAACATAATTTAATACAAGTGATCACATGGCCAGGTTTGACTGTTTCTAACCTTTTAATACAAGTGATCGCATGGCCAGGTTTGACTGTTTTTAACATAATTTAATACAAGTGATCGCATGGCCAGGTTTGACTGTTTCTAACATAATTTAATACAAGTGATCACATGGCCAGGATTGACTGTTTCTAACATAATTTAATACAAGTGATCACATGGCCAGGTTTGACTGTTTTTAACATAATTTAATACAAGTGATCACATGGTCAGGTTTGACTGTTTCTAACATAATTTAATACAGGTGATCACATGGCCAGGTTTGACTGTTTCTAACATAATTTAATACAAGTGATCACATGGCCAGGTTTGACTGTTTCTAACATAATTTAATACAAGTGATCACATGGCCAGGTTTGACTGTTTCTAACATAATTTAATACAAGTGATCACATGGCCAGGTTTGACTGTTTCTAACATAATTTAATACAAGTGATCACATGGCCAGGTTTGACTGTTTCTAACCTTTTAATACAAATGATCGCATGGCCAGGTTTGACTGTTTTTAACATAATTTAATACAAGTGATCGCATGGCCAGGTTTGACTGTTTCTAACATAATTTAATACAAGTGATCACATGGCCAGGTTTGACTGTTTTTAACATAATTTAATACAAGTGATCACATGGTCAGGTTTGACTGTTTCTAACATAATTTAATACAAGTGATCACATGGCCAGGTTTGACTGTTTCTAACATAATTTAATACAAGTGATCACATGGCCAGGTTTGACTGTTTCTAACATAATTTAATACAAGTGATCACATGGCCAGGTTTGACTGTTTTTAACATAATTTAATACAAGTGATCACATGGATCAGGTTTGACTGTTTCTAACATAATTTAATACAAGTGATCACATGGCCAGGTTTGACTGTTTCTAACCTTTTAATACAAGTGATCGCATGGCCAGGTTTGACTGTTTCTAACATAATTTAATACAAGTGATCACATGGCCAGGTTTGACTGTTTCTAACATAATCTAATACAAGTGATCACATGGCCAGGTTTGACTGCTTCTAACATAATTTAATACAAGTGATCACATGGCCAGGTTTGACTGTTTCTAACATAATTTAATACAAGTGATCGCATGGCCAGGTTTGACTGTTTCTAACATAATTTAATACAAGTGATCACATGGCCAGGTTTGACTGTTTCTAACATAATTTAATACAAGTGATCACATGGCCAGGTTTGACTGTTTCTAACCTTTTAATACAAGTGATCGCATGGCCAGGTTTGACTGTTTCTAACATAATTTAATACAAGTGATCACATGGCCAGGTTTGACTGTTTCTAACATAATTTAATACAAGTGATCACATGGCCAGGTTTGACTGTTTCTAACCTTTTAATACAAGTGATCGCATGGCCAGGTTTGACTGTTTTTAACATAATTTAATACAAGTGATCGCATGGCCAGGTTTGACTGTTTCTAACATAATTTAATACAAGTGATCACATGGCCAGGATTGACTGTTTCTAACATAATTTAATACAAGTGATCACATGGCCAGGTTTGACTGTTTTTAACATAATTTAATACAAGTGATCACATGGTCAGGTTTGACTGTTTCTAACATAATTTAATACAAGTGATCACATGGCCAGGTTTGACTGTTTCTAACATAATTTAATACAAGTGATCACATGGCCAGGTTTGACTGTTTCTAACATAATTTAATACAAGTGATCACATGGCCAGGTTTGACTGTTTCTAACATAATTTAATACAAGTGATCACATGGCCAGGTTTGACTGTTTTTAACATAATTTAATACAAGTGATCACATGGATCAGGTTTGACTGTTTCTAACATAATTTAATACAAGTGATCACATGGCCAGGTTTGACTGTTTCTAACATAATTTAATACAAGTGATCACATGGCCAGGTTTGACTGTTTCTAACATAATTTAATACAAGTGATCGCATGGCCAGGTTTGACTGTTTCTAACATAATTTAATACAAGTGATCACATGGCCAGGTTTGACTGTTTCTAACATAATTTAATACAAGTGATCACATGGCCAGGTTTGACTGTTTCTAACCTTTTAATACAAGTGATCGCATGGCCAGGTTTGACTGTTTTTAACATAATTTAATACAAGTGATCGCATGGCCAGGTTTGACTGTTTCTAACATAATTTAATACAAGTGATCACATGGCCAGGTTTGACTGTTTCTAACATAATTTAATACAAGTGATTGCATGGCCAGGTTTGACTGTTTCTAACATAATTCAATACAAGTGATCACATGGCCAGGTTTGACTGTTTCTAACATAATTTAATACAAGTGATCACATGGCCAGGTTTGACTGTTTCTAACATAATTTAATACAAGTGATCACATGGCCAGGTTTGACTGTTTCTAACATAATTTAATACAAGTGATCACATGGCCAGGTTTGACTGTTTCTAACATAATTTAATACAAGTGATCGCATGGCCAGGTTTGACTGTTTCTAACATAATTTAATACAAGTGATCACATGGCCAGGTTTGACTGTTTCTAACCTTTTAATACAAGTGATCGCATGGCCAGGTTTGACTGTTTCTAACATAATTTATAATTAATCAAAATAAACAAAATTAAACTTAATTGATTGATTATCATAGTGTTGTCCAAATAATTACCATTCAGGTTAGATAACTATATTAATTATTTGTGATTTTCTGGGTCTAGGACAAAAGCCCCCTGACAAAAAGCCCCCCAATAATGAATTGCACAAATTATTTATATATTGGTATCTTTGCACACATTTTAGGCTTATTGTACTTCTATTTATGGGTCAGCATTATTTTTGAATACCATTTTTCATAATAAGTTATTATTGGAACTTAAAGATATCATAAATATTTGTTTAAGAATTATAATAACCTTCATCAAAGAAAGTAAAAATAAAATAATAAAATTATTTTATCTTAAAAAAAATATCATTATAGTATATCAAACAGGATGAGAAAATAACTCACTCATTACTTTTAATAACTTCAAAGGTTATAAATGTAATAACAATTGTTTATCAATAAAAACAATTCCTGATTAACTTTACCTGATTAATTTCAATTTAAACAATTAAACAGATTTTTTTTTTTATTTACACTTTATAAATGACCATAACAATGAAAAATTGTTTTTAAAATATTTTATTTTTTGTATTAATTCCCCCACTCCTCCTTTTTTAATAGGAGTGAGCATTAATCTTTAAGATATTTTAAATATCAACATAAATATGAAAAAAATGCAATAAGATTCTATTATTATTTCATTATGGGTTTTTTTTTGTCAGGGGGCTTTTGTCCGAGGGGCTTATGTCCTGTTCCCGATTTTCCTTATTAAAAAGTTGAAATAAGTAGAAACATACATATAACTGATTTTAAGAAATCACTAGTAATTTAAATTATAAATGCAACAATTTTCTTGACTATTCTGCCCTCTCCTTTATGACAAATACCTATGTACAAAATCAAAGATATCTTCTCCTTTATGAATTATGAAAATGTCATCATCCACAACATTCTTAGAACTGACAAAGATAATTAAATTTTATATATTGTTAACTTAAGTCATTATTTTCCATATCAAATATTATATTTGTGTTCCCTTAACTGAAAAGAAAAGTTTCTAACAATATTGTAATTAAGATTTACTGTAAGAGATTAGACTTATTAGGGACTTACACTGTTTAGAGAGTTGAACCTCCGTGATGTTAGTTTCTGGCGATGGATCGTCCATATCTTTAGTCAAATCGTCTTCATCGTCGTCTCTGTTTGGACGTTTTTTACTTGCAGATCCTGGAGCTGTTGAATTACGGCCACTTAAAAACAAATTAACATGAAATATTTCATGAATGGTATTAAACACTATAACCCTATATAACAAACTTCAACAGACTTTAAGTAATAATTCATCAACAAATTTTAATTAACAAATTTCAAATCTATGGGTTTTACTTAATACTAACTAAAATCAAAGTTTTTTGTTGTCTTATTATGTGTCTTTCTGTTCTGAGTTTCGTGTTGTGATGTCTGTTATGATTTCCACATAAAAACGATGTCCGGTTCGTTTTTATATCCAGTGGTTTGTAAGATGGCTCTTGTCTTATTTATGATATTTGTGTTTGCTTACTTATAGTGGTGTCAGGCACGTGTTGGTGGCAGGTGTCTTGTAGGAGGTAGGAGCTGTTTGCTCTTCGTGGGCAACTGAGTTCGCCCTGTTTTTTGGTGGGGGTCCATGTTGCTCATCTTTTTAGTTTTCTGTGTTGTGTTGTGTTTTTTGGTGGGGGTCCATGTTGATCATCTTTTTAGTTTTCTGTGTTGTGTTTTTGGTGGGGTCCATGTTGATCATCTTTTTAGTTTTCTGTGTTGTGTTTTTGGTTGGGTCTGTGTTGATCATCTTTTTAGTTTTCTGTCTTGTGTTTTTGGTGGGGGTCCATGTTGCTCATCTTTTTAGTTTTCTGTGTTGTGTTTTTGTTGGGGGTCCATGTTGATCATCTTTTTAGTTTTCTGTCTTGTGTTTTTGGTGGGGGTCCATGTTTCTCATCTTATTAGTTTTCTGTGTTGTGTTTTTGGTGGGGGTCCATGTTGATCATCTTTTTAGTTTTCTGTGTTGTGTTTTTTGGTGGGGGTCCATGTTTCTCATCTTTTTAGTTTTCTGTGTTGTGTTTTTGGTGGGGGTCCATGTTTCTCATCTTTTTAGTTTTCTGTGTTGTGTTTTTGGTGGGGGTCCATGTTTCTCATCTTTTTAGTTTTCTGTGTTGTGTTGTGTTTTTTGGTGGGGGTCCATGTTGATCATCTTTTTAGTTTTCTGTGTTGTGTTTTTGGTGGGGTCCATGTTGATCATCTTTTTAGTTTTCTGTGTTGTGTTTTTGGTTGGGTCTGTGTTGATCATCTTTTTAGTTTTCTGTCTTGTGTTTTTGGTGGGGGTCCATGTTGCTCATCTTTTTAGTTTTCTGTGTTGTGTTTTTGTTGGGGGTCCATGTTGATCATCTTTTTAGTTTTCTGTCTTGTGTTTTTGGTGGGGGTCCATGTTTCTCATCTTATTAGTTTTCTGTGTTGTGTTTTTGGTGGGGGTCCATGTTTCTCATCTTTTTAGTTTTCTGTGTTGTGTTTTTTGGTGGGGGTCCATGTTTCTCATCTTTTTAGTTTTCTGTGTTGTGTTTTTGGTGGGGGTCCATGTTTCTCATCTTTTTAGTTTTCTGTGTTGTGTTTTTGGTGGGGGTCCATGTTTCTCATCTTTTTAGTTTTCTGTGTTGTGTTTTTGGTGGGGGTCCATGTTTCTCATCTTATTAGTTTTCTGTGTTGTGTTTTTTGGTGGGTGTCCATGTTTCTCATCTTTTTAGTTTTCTGTGTTGTGTTGTGTTTGTTGGTGGGGGTCCATGTTGCTCATCTTTTTAGTTTTCTGTGTTGTGTTTTTTGGTGGGGGTCCATGTTGATCATCTTTTTAGTTTTCTGTGTTGTGTTGTGTTTGTTGGTGGGGGTCCATGTTTCTCATCTTTTTAGTTTTCTGTGTTGTGTTTTTGGTGGGGGTCCATGTTTCTCATCTTTTTAGTTTTCTGTGTTGTGTTTTTGGTGGGGGTCCATGTTTCTCATCTTTTTAGTTTTCTGTGTTGTGTTTTTGGTGGGGGTCCATGTTGATCATCTTTTTAGTTTTCTGTGTTGTGTTTTTGGTGGGGGTCCATGTTTCTCATCTTATTAGTTTTCTGTGTTGTGTTTTTTGGTGGGGGTCCATGTTTCTCATCTTTTTAGTTTTCTGTGTTGTGTTGTGTTTGTTGGTGGGGGTCCATGTTGCTCATCTTTTTAGTTTTCTGTGTTGTGTTTTTTGGTGGGGGTCCATGTTGCTCATCTCTTAAGTTTTCTGTGTTGTGTTTTTTGGTGGGGGTCCATGTTGCTCATCTCTTTAGTTTTCTGTGTTGTGTTTTTTGGTGGGGGTCCATGTTGATCATCTCTTTAGTTTTCTGTGTTGTGTTTTTTGGTGGGGGTCCATGTTGCTCATCTCTTAAGTTTTCTGTGTTGTGTTTTTTGGTGGGGGTCCATGTTGATCATCTCTTTAGTTTTCTGTGTTGTGTTTTTTGGTGGGGGTCCATGTTGCTCATCTCTTAAGTTTTCTGTGTTGTGTTTTTTGGTGGGGGTCCATGTTGATCATCTCTTTAGTTTTCTGTGTTGTGTTTTTTGGTGGGGGTCCATGTTGCTCATCTCTTAAGTTTTCTGTGTTGTGTTTTTTGGTGGGGGTCCATGTTGATCATCTCTTTAGTTTTCTGTGTTGTGTTTTTTGGTGGGGGTCCATGTTGCTCATCTCTTAAGTTTTCTGTGTTGTGTTTTTTGGTGGGGGTCCATGTTGATCATCTCTTTAGTTTTCTGTGTTGTGTTTTTTGGTGGGGGTCCATGTTGCTCATCTCTTAAGTTTTCTGTGTTGTGTTTTTTGGTGGGGGTCCATGTTGCTCATCTCTTAAGTTTTCTGTGTTGTGTTTTTTGGTGGGGGTCCATGTTGCTCATCTCTTAAGTTTTCTGTGTTGTGTTTTTTGGTGGGGGTCCATGTTGCTCATCTCTTAAGTTTTCTGTGTTGTGTTTTTTGGTGGGGGTCCATGTTGCTCATCTCTTAAGTTTTCTGTGTTGTGTTTTTTGTTTTGTTTGTCTTCGTCCTGTGTCCTATGTGTCTTATGTGTCCAGTGTTGGCAGTTTCCCTGGATTGTCCATTGTTAAATGCCCCTTCAGTTTTCTCTAACATTTATTATAGAATGTTACCTCTTTCTTTTCTTTAATTTCTCCGTGACAGGAGGAGGTGATGGCAACCTCTTACGTTTATTATAGAATATTACCTCTTTCTTTTCTTTAATTTCTCCGTGACAGGAGGAGGTGATGGCAACCTCTAACGTTTATTATAGAATATTACCTCTTTCTTTTCTTTAATTTCTCCGTGACAGGAGGTGATGGCAACCTCTTACGTTTATTATAGAATATTACCTCTTTCTTTTCTTTAATTTCTCCATGACAGGAGGCGGTGATGGTGACCTCTTACGTTTATTATAGAATATTACCTCTTTCTTTTCTTTAATTTCTCCGTGACAGGAGGAGGTGATGGCAACCTCTTACATTTATTATAGAATATTACCTCTTTCTTTTCTTTAATTTCTCCGTGACAGGAGGTGATGGCAACCTCTTACATTTATTATAGAATATTACCTCTTTCTTTTCTTTAATTTCTCCGTGACAGGAGGAGGTGATGGCAACCTCTAACGTTTATTATAGAATATTACCTCTTTCTTTTCTTTAATTTCTCCGTGACAGGAGGTGATGGCAACCTCTTACGTTTATTATAGAATATTACCTCTTTCTTTTCTTTAATTTCTCCGTGACAGGAGATGATGGCAACCTCTTACGTTTATTATAGAATATTACCTCTTTCTTTTCTTTAATTTCTCCGTGACAGGAGGAGGTGATGGCGACCTCTTACGTTTATTATAGACTATTACCTCTTTCTTTTCTTTAATTTCTCTGTGACAGGAGGAGGTGATCGCGACCTCTTACGTTTATTATAGAATATTACCTCTTTCTTTTCTTTAATTTCTCTGTGACAGGAGGAGGTGATCGCGACCTCTTACGTTTATTATAGAATATTACCTCTTTCTTTTCTTTAATTTCTCCGTGACAGGAGGAGGTGATGGCAACCTCTTACGTTTATTATAGACTATTACCTCTTTCTTTTCTTTAATTTCTCCATGACAGGAGGAGGTGATGGTGACCTCTAACGTTTATTATAGAATATTACCTCTTTCTTTTCTTTAATTTCTCCGTGACAGGAGGAGGTGATGGCGACCTCTTACGTTTATTATAGAATATTACCTCTTTCTTTTCTTTAATTTCTCCGTGACAGGAGGAGGTGATGGCAACCTCTAACGTTTATTATAGAATGTTACCTCTTTCTTTTCTTTAATTTCTCCGTGACAGGAGGAGGTGATGGCAACCTCTTACGTTTATTATAGAATATTACCTCTTTCTTTTCTTTAATTTCTCCGTGACAGGAGGAGGTGATGGCAACCTCTAACGTTTATTATAGAATATTACCTCTTTCTTTTCTTTAATTTCTCCGTGACAGGAGGTGATGGCAACCTCTTACGTTTATTATAGAATATTACCTCTTTCTTTTCTTTAATTTCTCCATGACAGGAGGCGGTGATGGTGACCTCTTACGTTTATTATAGAATATTACCTCTTTCTTTTCTTTAATTTCTCCGTGACAGGAGGAGGTGATGGCAACCTCTTACATTTATTATAGAATATTACCTCTTTCTTTTCTTTAATTTCTCCGTGACAGGAGGTGATGGCAACCTCTTACATTTATTATAGAATATTACCTCTTTCTTTTCTTTAATTTCTCCGTGACAGGAGGAGGTGATGGCAACCTCTAACGTTTATTATAGAATATTACCTCTTTCTTTTCTTTAATTTCTCCGTAACAGGAGGTGATGGCAACCTCTTACGTTTATTATAGAATATTACCTCTTTCTTTTCTTTAATTTCTCCGTGACAGGAGATGATGGCAACCTCTTACGTTTATTATAGAATATTACCTCTTTCTTTTCTTTAATTTCTCCGTGACAGGAGGAGGTGATGGCGACCTCTTACGTTTATTATAGACTATTACCTCTTTCTTTTCTTTAATTTCTCTGTGACAGGAGGAGGTGATCGCGACCTCTTACGTTTATTATAGAATATTACCTCTTTCTTTTCTTTAATTTCTCTGTGACAGGAGGAGGTGATCGCGACCTCTTACGTTTATTATAGAATATTACCTCTTTCTTTTCTTTAATTTCTCCGTGACAGGAGGAGGTGATGGCAACCTCTTACGTTTATTATAGACTATTACCTCTTTCTTTTCTTTAATTTCTCCATGACAGGAGGAGGTGATGGTGACCTCTAACGTTTATTATAGAATATTACCTCTTTCTTTTCTTTAATTTCTCCGTGACAGGAGGAGGTGATGGCGACCTCTTACGTTTATTATAGAATATTACCTCTTTCTTTTCTTTAATTTCTCCGTGACAGGAGGAGGTGATGGCAACCTCTAACGTTTATTATAGAATGTTACCTCTTTCTTTTCTTTAATTTCTCCGTGACAGGAGGAGGTGATGGCGACCTCTAACATTTATTATAGAATATTACCTCTTTCTTTTCTTTAATTTCTCCGTGACAGGAGGAGGTGATGGCAACCTCTAACGTTTATTATAGAATGTTACCTCTTTCTTTTCTTTAATTTCTCTGTGACAGGAGGAGGTGATCGCGACCTCTAACGTTTATTATAGAATGTTACCTCTTTCTTTTCTTTAATTTCTCCGTGACAGGAGGTGATGGTGACCTCTTACGTTTATTATAGAATATTACCTCTTTCTTTTCTTTAATTTCTCCATGACAGGAGGAGGTGATGGCGACCTCTTACGTTTATTATAGAATATTACCTCTTTCTTTTCTTTAATTTCTCCGTGACAGGAGGTGATGGTGACCTCTTACGTTTATTATAGAATATTACCTCTTTCTTTTCTTTAATTTCTCCATGACAGGAGGAGGTGATGGCGACCTCTAACGTTTATTATAGAATATTACCTCTTTCTTTTCTTTAATTTCTCCATGACAGGAGGAGGTGATGGCGACCTCTTACGTTTATTATAGAATATTACCTCTTTCTTTTCTTTAATTTCTCCATGACAGGAGGAGGTGATGGCGACCTCTTACGTTTATTATAGAATATTACCTCTTTCTTTTCTTTAATTTCTCCATGACAGGAGGAGGTGATGGTGACCTCTTACGTTTATTATAGAATATTACCTCTTTCTTTTCTTTAATTTCTCCATGACAGGAGGAGGTGATGGCGACCTCTTACGTTTACTCTTCTTATCTTTCTTGTCTTTCTTATCAGAGTCATTATTAGACATCATCTGAAATCATATTGCATAATTTGTGGAGATAGGCAAAAAAGTATATGTCACTGTAATTATTATTCCATTTAAAATCGGGCCCGGGTGGCTCAATGAGTTAGGTAGTTGGATTATCTAACAACTCATAAAAGCCTATCACCAATATGGCGTGGGTTCGCGCCCGGCTTTGTAAATTACAAAAAAGGGTGCACTCGACTCGCAGCCGCAAGTGATAAAGTTTACCAGTTACTTGCCCATGGTCGGTGGTTCTCTCCGGCTTCTTCCACCACTAAAACTGGTCGCCATGATATAGCTGAAATATTGCTGAAAGTGGCGTTAAACACCGAAAACCAAACCATTTAAAATCGCAACTTTTTCAAAGCTAATTAATTCTTGTTCGATTTTGATAACTAATTAACCAACAAAAGCAGAATTAAATGTAGTATTAAAAATAATTTAACCTGTACAAACAAAACACCTGTCTATCCTGAACACAAAGATTGGTGTCAATTAGGTTTGTTTTAAGCAGGTTTCAATGTATTACTGTTAGTCTCACCACAATAATCAAAAAGGGGTAAATTATGCCCATTATAGTACATTTTCAGCCCATCTTATAGTAGACAGGGTTTTAATAGATGCGACAATAATCCAATTCTAGATGAACTTTAACCCCATAATAAATAGTGTCACAACCTACCTCGTCAACAGTCATTCTCACACATCTGGGTTTCTTCCCCTTCTTTGACTCGTACTGAAAAAAATATATTGTTCAAATGTACAATGAACATACATTGTATGTATATCATTCCATATTAAAACAAGGGCAACGCAAAGCATGGCGTATCCCCTCTCCTAAAAATTTCACCCAGTGACCTTGACCTTTGACCTAGAAAATCAATAGAGTTCCAGATTCTCTTAACGACTAAGTATGTACCAAGTTTGGTCAAAATACATTGAAGGATGTTGACTCTAGAGTGTTCACAAGGATGTTATGCAGTAAAAATTTGATCCGGTGACCTTGACCTTTGACCTTGAAAATCAATAGGGTTTCAGATTCTCTTAAAGACTAAGCATGTACTAAGTTTGGTCAAAATCCATTGAAGGATGTTACAGAAGGACGGACGGACGGAAGGATGGACGGAAGCGTTACTATATCCCTTCGCATCTTCGTTGGCGAGGGGATAATAAATGGTGAATTGTACAAATATAATAGCTTCTGAAGGATAATAACTTGGAGAGAAAGTTAATTAAATATTTATTTGACTAATAATGTTAAATTGGAGGTTTGTTTGATCTATAAAAAAAACCCATTTTGGTGCTCCAGACATCTAGTGACATACTGTATGAGATCAACTTCAACTGACCAATCAGCAATGAGCCTTCTAACCTTTAGGTACCAGTATTCAAAACTGAGATGTCAATTAACTCGCATGAGAGAGAGTTATGGTGTTTAATACCACTTTCAACAATAATTCAGCTATATTGTGGCGGTCAGTTTTATTGCTGGAGGAAACCAGAGTACCCGGAGAAAACCATCGACCTGCTGCAATTCACTGACAAACTTTATCATCTAATGTTGTACACCTCGCCCTGAGTGGGATTCAAACTCACAGCATCAGTAGTGATAGGCACCGATTGCATAGGTAGTTGTAAATCCAACTACCATACGATCATGGCCACAACGGCCCCAAAAATTTCTGATAATTTGTCTTGTTGTTGACAAGTAAGTTTATGTTCACTCTGTGGATTTAAATGTAATCTGGATTGCTTTCGTGACCTATATTTAATTTTAAATAGATTGACCTAGTCCCCTAATTATTTTACCTCTTCCTCCATCAGATAATCCTCTTCCGTCATCCACTCATTGAATTCGTCCAAATCAAATAACCACTTTGCATTTACCTGAAACATTAAAAAGATGAAATTAAAACTAAGGTTATAGTTATGGTGTTTAACATCGCTTTCAACAATATTTCAGCTATATCGCAGAGGTCAGTTTTATTGATGGAGGAAACCGCAGTACCCGGAGAAAACCACAGACCTGCCGCATGTCACTGACAAACTTTATCACATACAGTTGTATAGAGTGCACCTTGTAAAGAGCGGGATCCGAACTCACAACTTTAATGGTGATAAGCACTGATTTCACAGGTAGTTGTAAATGTAACTACCATACGATCACGAAGACGATCCCTGATATTAAAACAAAAATTCACTTTTCAAAAACATATAAATAAAAAAATTAATCCATCCCAGTATAGAGTAGGGTTAAAACAACAGTATTCACTGGGTTAGATATGACATGGACAAGGATGGCAAGTGTAAAATCTGAATTCAAGCTTAAAGTAATGAATGATTGTTGTTCAACACCCAGTGAGCAATTCTTCAGCTATATCATGGCGAGAACAAGTTATATTTCAATGAGATAATGATGATGTCCACTTTGTACTAGACCAACATGCTTAGTTAGATTTTTTTAGTGCTAGCTCACTGAAATGACAGTCCAAAGGGTAGCAATGTCACTCCACTTGGACACATTACACAAACTAGAGGCTCAGCCCACTGAGTCTGTGTCGCTCACCTTTCATTCTGCTTTGAGGAAACTTAATGCAGAATCTTCCATACATGTAGATGTTTCCTACCAAGTTTCGGTTCATATGGCTAAGCAGTTTCAAAGGAGAAGATTTTTTAGAAATCGACCAATCAGAAACAAGAATTGCATGTGGTGGCCATGTTTGTTAACCGATCGGGACGAAATGAGCAATCTTCATAGAGGACATTCCATAGATGCTTCCTACCAAGTATCGGTGGTAGCCATGTTTGTTAACCGATCGGGACGATATGAACAATCTTCATAGAGGACATTCCATAGATGCTACCTACCAAGTTTCGGTTCATTTGGCGTAGCGTTTTCAGAGGAGAAGATTTTTTTAAATCGGCCAATCAGAAACAAGAATTGCCTGTGGCGGCCATGTTTGGTAATGGATCATAACAAAATGTGCACTCTTTAGAGAGAACCTTCCATAGATGCTTCCTACCAAGTTTTAGTTCATTTGGAAGAGGGTTTTCAGAGGAGAAGATTAAAATGTGAAAAGTAAACAGATGACAGACGACGGACACCAAGTGATGGCAAAAGCTCATATTGCCTTTGGCAAGGTTTGCTAAAAAGAATATTAAAATGTGAATACCTACTTGTAATGTATAGAATAAACATGTTACACTATAGTATATCAGCATTAGTTAATTTCTAAGGGAGATAATGGCAAGAGTTATCTTTCTTTTAACAGAGGAGAAGATTTGTTTAGAAATCAACCAATCAGAAATAAGAATTGCCTGTGGCGGCCATGCTTGTTAACCAATCGGGACAAAATGAGCAATCTTTATAGAGGGCCTTCCATAGATGCTTCCTACCAAGTTTCGATTCATTTGGCCAAGCGGAACCAATCATAAACAAGAATGGCCTGTGACGGCCATGTTTGTTAACGGATCGGGACGAAATGAGCAATCTTTATAGAGGACCTGCCATAGATGCTTCCTACCAAGTTTCGGTTCATTTGGCCAAGCGGTTTCAGAAGAGAAGATTTAAAAAAATCGGCCAATCAGAAACAAGAATTGCCTATGGCGACCATGTTTGTTGATGGAGCAGGACAAATTGAGCAATATTTATAGAGGACCTTCCAAGGATGTTCCCTACCAAGTTTTGATTCATTTGGCCAAGTGGTTTCAGAGGAGAAGATTTTTTAGAAATCAACCAATCAGAAACAAGAATTGCCTGTGCCAGCCATGTTTGCTAACCGATCGGGACAAAATGAGCAATCTTTATAGAGGACCTTCCATACATGCTTCCTACCAAGTTTCACTTCATTTGGCTGAGAGGTTTCAGAGGAGAATATTAAAATGTGAAAAGTTAACAGACGACGGACGCCAAGTGATGGCAAAAGCTCACGTTGCCTTTGGCAAGGTGAGCTAAAAAAGTACATGTATTTGTCAACTCAAAAAGGTCCAAGTTTATTAATTTCTGTAAAATTTAGATTTTCACCATTAACAAGTCACACGCACATCTTCAATATGTACATATGAATTTAGCTAAACTGTAAGAAAGATGTTATTACACAAAGTAGCTACTCTTTTTCCCACCCAACCACCAGGCCAAAATTAAATAATTGTTGTTTTGCTGTTTACCAACTCACAATGTTATGCGTGGGTAGACAGAAAAGAAATTTATTTTGTTTCATTATCACCTGTCTAAAATCATTTATGAATTTATAAAAAAACACAAAAAAACAAGATATCAATAATATTCTTTTTCATCCAATTAATTTGTTGGGGTGTGGTCAGTTGTGGTGAGTAGACAGGTAAACAGCAAAACAAAACAATATTTCATTTCATGTAAATTTAGAAATAACAGAACCTCTACTGTTTTTTTCTCTAAAAGCTGTTAGTAAGAAAATAAACATTTCAAGTAATTTATTTAGGTTTAGACAGGTAGGGGAGGGGTAAATTTATAATAAAAGATACAATAGACTGGCAGGGGAGGGATGAATAATAAAAGATTTAGACTGGTAGGGGAGGAGTAAATTTATAATAAAAGATACAATAGACTGGCAGGGGAGGGATGAATAATAAAAGATTTAGACTGGTAGGGGAGGGGTAAATTTATAATAAAAGATACAATAGACTGGCAGGGGAGGGATGAATAATAAAAGATTTAGACTGGTAGGGGAGGGGTAAATTTATAATAAAAGATTTAGACTGGCAGGAGAGGGATAAATAATAAAAGATTTAGACTGGTAGGGGAGGGGTAAATTTATAATGAAAGATTTAGACTGGTAGGGGAGGGATAAATAATAAAAGATTTAGACTGGTAGGGGAGGGGTAAATTTATAATAAAAGATACAATAGACTGGCAGGGGAGGGATGAATAATAAAAGATTTAGACTGGTAGGGGAGGGGTAAATTTATAATAAAAGATTTAGACTGGCAGGAGAGGGATAAATAATAAAAGATTTAGACTGGTAGGGGAGGGGTAAATTTATAATAAAAGATACAATAGACTGGCAGGGGAGGGATGAATAATAAAAGATTTAGACTGGTAGGGGAGGGGTAAATTTATAATAAAAGATTTAGACTGGCAGGAGAGGGATAAATAATAAAAGATTTAGACTGGTAGGGGAGGGGTAAATTTATAATAAAAGATACAATAGACTGGCAGGGGAGGGATGAATAATAAAAGATTTAGACTGGGTGGGGAGGGGTAAATAATAAAAGATTTAGACTGGTAGTGGGAGGAATAAAAAAAGATTTAGACTGGCAGTGTAGGGGTAAATAGAAAAAAACCACAACCCCAATTTAAATCCATAATAAAATATAAGTTACCTCCCAGCTTCCTCCGTGGTGCTGTATTGGTTCTGGGTCTATATCCAAGTTAATATCAAGTATCCATGTATCATAGCTAAAAAAAAATTAAAAAATAAACAACATAAAATGATGAAAACAAAATTCAGTGTCAAGAATATCAAATTACCCCAACTCTCTGTCTATGTATGTATCATATGTGTTAAATCATAGATACTAAAAATCAATACATCACTAGCATAGAGCAGCTGTCCACTACGTTTGACACCTGGTCATAAGATCTTAATGTCAATATAGATAGAAGATGGAGAAATGTTATTTAAAGGTATAGTTATCACTTTTTTTCATCTTTTAATAAATCTGTTTGACCAAATTTTCTTAATTTGGGGGGGGGGGGTATATATTTTCATATGTTTTCAACTAATTTAGGACACTGGATGTAAAAAAAAATATCAAATAATGCCCTTGTATATTTGTAATAATAATAATAAATAGGGTTAGGGATTATGGTGTTTAATGCCACTTTCAACAATATTTCAGTTATATCATGGTGGTCTAGATGTTATGGATAAGAGAAAGAATATGACAGTTTCATCTTTGAATCACATTTGTAATCTGTTTTACACAAATGTTTATATTAGGATAAGTAAATGCATTCCATATTTATGAATGAAAAGAAAGTATAAACAATGGTCAACAATTTCACCAATATTAACAAAACTAACAATCACCTCTTAATTAAAATCATTGAACACAAAAAACACCACAACGTATGGCGTTGGAAATCCAGGTCATGGCTTTAGACAGGCACAAAAAAAGTGGTGGGGTTAAATGGTTTATGGGACTCTCCATCCAATGTACTCATGTTTTGGTTTATGGGACTCTCCATCCAATGTACTCATGTTTTTCCCATCTTTTTTATTTGAGTGGGAAGGAGGAAAGATTTGATTTCCAATAAATTGAAAAAGGAAAAATTTAGGTTCTAAATCATTCCTCTTTTCGGAAGAAGTGTTTGTTTTTCATATTGCTTTCGCTTTATGATTTTCTTGATCCTTAATATTTCAATTAATGTACTTCTAATAGTACCATTACACTATGTTTTGCAAAGAATATGAATTTGAAAGAAGAAAAAAATGTCCAGAGTTTAGTTGGTCAAATCCTAACATATTTCAATTTATCAAATATCATTGTATAAGATTGAGTAAATTTATAAAAATATTAAAGTGAATATCCTCCTCCTAACTAATTATATTGTTCAAACATCCATATAGGTGTGTTGTATCAATAACTATGTCAGGGCTCACCAAACCAGGCGAAGTGGGCGACTTCTTCACCTTGGTTTCAATGAAGTCACCCAATTTCTGTCAAAAAGCGATGTTTTAGTCGCCCTGTCAGTCTTTTCAAGTCCGTATTTTTTTCCACCAATAATCATTCTTTTTCTTCAATATTCACATAAAAGGAGCTGAAATGTGACCCATACAGGGTTTGATGTTCAATATTTTATTCCAAACATCCTTTTAAGATCATTGTTCGTTTTTGTGAAAGGTAGGGGAACATGCGGTAACGGGAAAAGAAACGCTAAAATTTGGATCGATTTTCGGAAGTCTCCCAGATTTTCCCTCACTTCGCCCTTAAGTCAAGAGAGAGAGAGAAGTCAAGTCGCCCTGTTTTTACTATGTGTGGTGAGCCCTGTCTATGTACTATATAGTTATGGCATTTAACACCACTTTCAACAATATTTCAGCTATGTGTCAGTTTCATTGGTGGAGTATGGCACAGTACAGAGAAAACCACCGTCCTGTCGCAAGTCACTGACAAACTTTATCATATAATGTTGTATTGAGTACACCATGCCATGAGTGGGATTCAAACTCACAACTTTAGTGGTGATCAGCACTGATTGAATAGGTAGTTGTAAATCCAACTACCATTCGATCACGACCATGATGGCCCCTCATAATTTTTAGTATTTTTTGCACGAGTAAATGTCAATTGTCCTTGAAAAAAGGGTTTTGAATCCCAGCAGAAACGTTACAGAGGACATAAACAAGAGCAAATATAATTAATTACCTGTCTGGAAAGTTCACCCAATGGATCATGGCATGTTTCTCTCTTTTCATCACAAGACGTACATATTCCTCTGTAAATATATATGACATTTGTTTTAGTGATTTTCCATCGTTCTGTGGGTTGCGTAGAACCTTAAAGTAGTGATGGGAATCGGTAACATTTTCAAGATCGATGATCGTTATATCAACATCGACCGATGATCGATCATCGGTGACAATTGCCTGCTAAATGTATTTACTGACTAATTAATCAAATAGTCTTTATTTCAAGAGTATGATTGGCAAAAGTAAAGATATGAATAAAATTGTATCATAAATTTATAAACTATAATTTTTCCATTAGTAAACATTAACTTTAAAATAGAACAAAACAATAGATCGTTTTCCATATGTGTAACACCTGATATAGATAGATAAATAATAGACTAGTCCAAATATGTGTTTGACAAAAGTAAAGATTTGAATTAAAATCAAATAATATATTTACAAACTACAATTTTTCCATTTGTAAACATTAACTTAGAATAAAACAAAAGATCGTTTTCCATATATGTAACACCTGATATAAAATGGACTATTCCGGGAAGTAGATAAATAATAGACTAGTCCAAATATGTGTATTGACTTGAGTGTCAAAAATAGGCTTGGACAAAATTGCCAGATGTTTGTCAGTATGAGGGCAAAAAAACCAGCTGGGATAAAACTGCAATATTTTTGTCAGTATGGAGACAGAAACAAAAACCAACCAAAGAACAAAGTTAAGCCAGAATCGACCACAAGGTTTAAGAATCGATCATTGGATCGTATGATGATGTCCGACTGATTAGTCGATGTTTCCGATGATCGTTACACCACTACCTTAAAGCAAACTATCTTTGGTTGTGGTAGATTCATACAAGGTCAAAGAAAAAAATTACTTGCATTTCTGTTAACATTCTTTTTGGCCTGAATGTGGATTATGTTCTTGTTTAATTATTTATAAATTACTGTTGGTCGTCTGCTAATATTAATCAAACAGCACCAATTCTAATACATACTGGTAAAATGAAAAGATTAACATATTTTTGCCAAAGAAATATAAATCCAATATGGACCTGATAAACCACCAAGGTCCACATGACAATTTACTGATGTCAGTGCTGGGAACAAACTGGCAGTCTTTGCCTTAATTTTTTTCTTCTACTTGCCTGAAAGCCAAATTTAGAAAAAAAAATCTATTTATTCAACATATTCTTTCATAATTTTCACATGCCTGAATCCAGTTTTACTTGTCCTGCGCTTCGAGCAAGTGGGTTAGAGTGAAGACTGTACTGGTACCTTAGAGTTCCTTGTTTCCAAATGGTGACAAGAAATATGTTTAGTTAGACAAGATATAATGGGTATACCAATGATAATGAGGGGGAACAATATTCATGACTTCAATTCCTGTGGAATAATAACATAATACTGTAGGGAGCAGGACAATTCCCCCCAATAACTGCCCCTGGACAATTGTTCCCCTTTAAACTTTTTTTAAAAAGTATTTCAGAAGTAATTTCATATTTTCCATGTTATATTGATAAGCTAACCATTGCCCCACTGATCAGTCTCTCTGCATTGGTGATACATTCATAACTATTCACAATCAGTTTCTTACATAGGTGGTGGGTCTTGGAAAATATTTCCTTCCAATCCACACACCCCTTACATTTTTTCTGGAGTAGCCCTATCAATTAATTCAAATTAATTAACATTTGTGCAACCTAGACCAAGTTTGCCCATACATTAGTCCCCCTCTTGAGTGGGCCAAATTAGTACTCATTTACCATCTCAGTGCATCTGAAATTTGACCTGACAAAGAGGTGTGGACTTTGGTGAGAGGGGCCTTTTAAGAGGGGTACTGCTGTATATATATCTTCTGTCTAGGGAAGAACAAAAACTTGTCAGCTCAAAGATCTAATTCTAACACTGTTTGGTTTAATTTTCAGACGTATATCAATATTTAGTATTATTATTAACCTAGTATCACAAGTAACTTTGAGATCCAGTGGGACAGATATATTGTATGGTTGTCACCTGCTTAGATGTTTGTATAATATACTCTATTTCCTGTGACTGTATGATGAATTCTTCATCATCCTATACAATATATTAAAAATTGCTGTCAAATTATAATATTAAGCATATATGTACCATCTACACACATATGTCTTATGTCTATCTCTAGATTTTCCTTACGAGACAAGGTAACACTTCGACTATTGAAGCTATATTTTTATATAGCGGATGTGGCCGAGTGATCTAGGGCGCTGGACATAAGGCTAAGCGATTGGTGCTGCAGTAAATCGATGGTGTGAGTTCAAATCCCATTGAGGGAAGAACAAAAATTTGTCAGCTCAAAGATCTAATTCTAACACTGTTTGGTTTAATTTTCAGACGTGTATATACAATGTATATATATATTTACCATCATTTGAGTCCTCTGGAAGTGGGTTAACAATGTGTGTAGCGGCATCTTCATCATCTGTGACAGTTCCCTGGTGACGTTTGATGATTTCTTTCAGTTTTCCGGCCAGCTGTTTGTCTACATCAGAACTAATGTGGACGCAGGGCATTGACAGACATTTGTTAGCTTCTAGCGATCTTTCTATCTGAAGAAACATTTCTACATTCCTCTCCATACGGGACGGCGACTGGAAATCGAACCTTCTCCTATTGAACAAATTACTTACTTTAGGGTATGGTATGACATTTCCACTAGTGATTAATAATTCAATGCAAAAATATTACCTACCATGGCATGTCTACAGGACTTCACTATTTAGAGGTGGTATTTTTTCCTAAAATTTGAACATTTTTCATGAATATCTTATGCAACACTCTTTAAAATTATGAGGTACCAATCACCATTTTAAGTGGGTGTAAAAGTACCTGGTACCATCCTTTATTGAAAGGCCTGTGCCTAGTATACTCAACACAAAAAATGCTCTTTGCTTTTATTGTTTTTCATCAAATTATACAAAATATTGTATGTGCTATATTGCAATGTTAAGATAGACCATAAATAAAAAAGACAATAAATTGATTTGCATTTGATTATTTCTGTGGGATGCTTAGTCAAGTTAGTGATGAAACGATTGTTCCCGTTGATCGATTTTCGGTCATTTAAAGAGTAACGATGCTAATAATAGATGTCAAGATTTAAAATCGAAAATTATGTGCTGTAATTTCCACCTTGAAAATTGATAGGGTTTGATATTCAATATTTTATTCCAACTTGCTTATTGCATCTCTTTTAAAGATCATTGAGCTACATGTTTGTTTTATGAAGGCTAGGGGGACAATCGGTATAGGGGAAAGAAACATAAAAAAACTGAAAGCTCTAGGAAGTATCCCATATTTTCTGTTACTTAAAGATTATTCGGAAGTCTTCCAGATTGTTCCCCCACTTTACCCTTAAGTCCTCTGAAAGAGAAGTAAAATCATCGTGTCCTCAGAGAACTTATTAGTTTTGTGGACAAATGATTATGGTTACCCCTTGATTTAACCAACAAATAAAATAAAATAGAAATATCTGATTATAATCGATTATGGCTCTCGGATTATTACCGATAATCAATTATGATTTTAAACTGATTGTTCATCACTAGGGATGTTGTCACTGCAGAAGTCAGAAAGCCTTTTTTTTATAGTCTGGAATCTCGAGTATTCAACAAAGACTCTCTTATAAGGGGGTCCGAGATCTATGACAAGTGTACGCTGAAAAGTTTATAGCGAGGCTCACCAAATCAGACTCGAAAGTGAAATTAAAGATGCCTTGACTCTTTCTGCCACAGGCTCCTTTCTTGCCAATAATCTTCATTTTATATAGACAAAGCAATTGTAATCAATGTGAAAACCCACAAGAGTGGGAGAAAAAGATTTAATTCAAGCAATAAATCCAAATTCTAAAAATAAACAAATAGATCCTTCCTGTACCTTGTTGTAGGATTGTGTTATATTTTTAACACATTTTGAGTTATTTGTAGCTTTTTCAAAGCTAAACAATTAATGGCTGCATTGTTATAGAAATAGGGGAAGGAAACAAACATTGTAATGTCAATTCATATATATATATATATTACAGATTTCAAGGCGAAAGGAATAAAATATAAAATCAACAAATATCAACAACAGTAATAGTACTAATACAAATAAAAAACAAATTTAAAGTTAAATATGAAGGATATTAACAAGATATTAGCAAAGGCTCACTTCAAAATTTCCATTATGGCAAACATGAAAAATTCTAAGTCACACGGTAAACAGGAAGTAGATGTGCAGTAAACCTGGAAATGGGAGATACGGTACAAGTCACCATGCCAAAGCCACATATCAAATATAAAATCATTTCTTCCAGTAGAAGCTGAGATATCTGTTATGAAAGTTTTTCATTACGGCAAACATGAAAAATTCTAAGTCGTGCGGTAAACAGGAAGTAGATGTGCGGTAAACCTGGAAAAGGGAGACACGGTACAAGTCACCTTGCCAAAGCCATATATCAAATATAAAATCATTTCTTCCAGTAGAAGCTGAGATATCTGTTACGAAAGTGTGAACGAACGGACAGACGGACAGACAGACAAGGTGATTGCAATATAACCCCCTCTCTATTAGTGGGGGTATAATTTAAAGTTAAATATGAAGGATATTAACAAGATATTAGCAAAGGCTCACTTCTAATGCAAATATTTAAAAAATGATGTGAAGAAACAACACATTTTTGCAGAAACATGTCTCTATGAAGCTGTTGGAAGTCTCTCTGTCATGCCTTCAATTCTCCTTCATGTTCTCTGAGGGAGAAGTAAGGTCTCCCTATCTTCTACAAGTGTGGCGAGTCATGTTATAACTTATAGTGTTTTATTATCTACACAGCATTTGGGAATGGAGGGACAAAACAATCGTAAAGTCCTGTAATAATACAGGAATCAAATTTAATTTTTCCACTAAAAAGAATAGCCAGTACAATTTTTTCCACTAGCTAAATTAAATTACTACTAACTAAAATTTGAAATCAAAATTTATAGGTTATGGGACATCATTTGACTTCCTTTTGTTGTTTACACTGAAGAAATCGGTAATTTGGTGCACGATTTCACTTTGACACATGCATAATTAATGGAGGTCATGAAAGAGTTATGCAGATGAATATCATATGAACGCTTTAACATGTATAATGCATAATACATTAAAGTGCCTATTAGACTTAAATTTAACAGTCAGTTTTTGACAACGATGATTTTATACACAAAACTGAAAGTAGGAAAATTTAGCACACTCACAATTTTTTTCGAGTTGTCTTTGGCTTTTACTCGCATGTAGCAAGTATTTGCCATTAAATTCAATCCCTGTAATAAATATTTTTTCTTGCTTCAAACCTAATAACCTAAAACAGAGTTACTACAGACATGACAATGAAAAAGACCTTACCATCCTTGATCACTTTTGAACTTGTATACAGCTGCAATCATATGACATAAAGCTCCACTTGCTTTAAAATCCAGAAAACATCGCATCTGCAAAATTTGTTAAAAAAAAATAAAAAAATATATTTATAATTACTGAAACCATGGAAACAGTGTATTTAATTTATCTACAGGTTCAATCACTACATTCTAATTATAAAATTACAACAAAAAAACTACAACAAATTATCATGAATAATAATAATTTTGTTTTATAATATGATGGTCTGCTTAAAAACATTTAAAACTACATCATGTATTAGTAAGAAAGGATATGGGAGAATGAAGTCAAGACTGCAATTTTACACTTAGACACACATTAAAGTCAAGTGACAGTGCTTTTGTTCCTATTCTATATTTCACGGTATCTTATATAAAGCATGAATGTTATTACAATACTTGAAATTAAGGGGGAAACGATTCACCGTAAGTACCGAAATCACGATTATTTTGGGGACGGTTCGGTTCACGATACGTGGAGGTCGCTTACGGTACAAACGATATGATGCTCATTTTTTGAAAAAAAGTAGTGTTGAACTTCTGTTTTCTTCTTTTGGTGATCATTTAATTAATATTTTGAGAAAAGTGAATCGATTAATTTACGCTTTTAAAATTAATTAATCAAATATTTATAATTTCCGCTAGTACGTAAGTGACCTCATATATATAAAAAAAAACATGTCGACCAGCATGGACTTCAAGGAATAGTTATATTTCCTATAAAACGTATCGTAATACATATCAAATATCGCGATACGTATCGCTTGTGGAAAAAGTGTATCGTTACACCCCTACTTGAAATAATATTTCAAATGGTCGGGATTTACTGAAAATACCAGAATAGAGTCAACCATAAGGTATAAGAGTCGATCATAGGAGCAGCCGTTGACATCCCACTTATTAGTCGAGGTTTCCTATGATCTGTGCACCACTAATAATAACAGCTGATTTTTAATCAGATTGTGAAAATACTTACAGGTAATTTGGTTAATGCTGGATTCTTTACATGTTTGCCGAAAGATTCTTCTTGGAATTGTAAAAGTTGTATAACTAAACTAGACAAACTTTTATTTGTTGGTGGATCTGCTTGGATATACTGTAAAATAAAATAAACAGATATTAAATTTTGCTTTTTTCATCGATAAGGTTCAGCGTTTTGAGTCAACTTCAATATGTAATAACAAAAGTCCTACCATATAAGATACTGTATGCATACAAAATAAAAAATCAGGATTACTTTCGCACAGTGATGTCGTTAAAAGCTGTCGATTTTTGCCGGTTACTGTCCTTTCCTTGCTGGCTATTTTTCAATGAGTAAAAAAATAATGTGACAGAAAAATCCATATTCCAATATTATATAAATTATTACATCGTATAATTAATTAATTATGGATTTTGACGGCAGATTAATCAACGTTCTAATAATAGATTAAATACAATTTGGAAATCCCCTTGTATTACATATTTAGTCGCTATTTATAAAATTGTGAGCGCACACCTAACATTTAGTGAAACATCTGCTTAGGACGCAGATCGCGAAGAGAACACCTCTGTAAAGATCCAAAAGGATAAGAAGAGAGTGTATACAGGGGTTTCAAAGTGGGCCGGTACCCGGTACTTTTACCCGTCTGAGATTGTGTATAGTACCGGCAGAAATTACTGAACCCCCCAGAATTAGCGGTGGTGAAAACCACAAGTACGATGGTCGATAGGCTTGTGGAATATTTTTCATAAAAAATTAATGATCACGTCAATTGCTGAATTCTCGCATTCAAATCGAACAACTGCGTCACGACCAAGTTGATGGGATATTCCCTGTTTTAAAAATAACTTTACCTTAGAATCGTAAATAGCAGTTTGAGCATGCGGTAAATAGATATGTTTTCGCCCCAATATCTTTTCATCCTTGTGTAAACTCGGACCGGAACAAAGCTGACATCATTTCAAAATAAAAAAATGACCGATTACAAATTATGTTCAAACACAATTTAGTGTAATCTTCAGTAATATAAGTATGATCATTATGTATTATGAATATATGACTACACAATATTTTGTGCGATTTTTTTTTATCCATTTAGAACCCAGGGTCGAATCATTCTGGGGCGTACTGTCTCGTTGCTTAACTTCCGGTATACAAAAATAAAAACCTATGGTTAATTTATTTACATATTTTGATGGGGCCCTACCGCGGTTGTTCACAGAAATGAAAGTGTGCTGAAAAACATTTTTAAAAGGGGGTAAGGGATAGAAAATTACTAGAAATCTTGAAAAAGGACCGGACATGGCTCAAATCAATCGTAACTACTCTGCCATTCTCGCTTCCCTGAAAATAACCTTGTATGTATTAGGCGTATAAATCGCACTACATTTCACGTCAGTTATATGAAAGTTTGATAAAGTTATATTTTAAACAATTTTCTATATTTCAATTAAGCTTTAATTAGCTTTGCATGATTAGATTTTACTTAGTATGTCTTCCATATTGGATTTTCGTGGACTATATTTTTGTGCGGCTTAACTTAACTTAACTTCCGGCAAACAATTTAAGAAGAATTTCTACTATGTACGTACAAGGTTATTTGCAGGGTAGCGAGAATGGCCGAATAGTTACAATTGGGCTCAAATACGAATTACATTGTAATGTCAAAACGCCGGCCCCACTTTTTCCCAAAATAATTTAACTTTTGTGATTCAAATGTTAATAAATGTCTTCCTGCGAATCGTTTTTGTTCGAACATTTTTTTTTGCACATAAGTCGTGAAAGAAACAATATAAATTGTTTTTGTTTAATTATATTTGTATTGATCTATTAAAATTATAAATTTTATTAAAGATTGATGATTGCAAATTAAATTTATATGTTTCATTAATTATGACACTTATATGTTTTGATCCGTGCCAATGGTCTTTGATGAGTTTAATTACTGGTAATAAAGTAAAAAAAAACCACACAAGCCAAGTTATTGTAAAAAAGAAAAGGACAACGCCAACAAAAGAATTTTGAGAAGTTTAAGCTTTGATAACAATGGCTTGGTCAAGCCTAGCTGCGGAACCGTAGCTCTTTATGGTCCTTTTGTTTTTTTTTTAAGATATGGCAGACTATCTATGAATAATCTTGGCTGAAGTCTGTAAACTGAAATATTCAATAAAGAAATTGGGGGAAAAAATCCAGGCATTATGCATGGTCTTCACTCTTGGTGAAATCTGAACTCTAAAGTTAATGGGATATTTCTTTCAAAAACACTTAATGTTTTGCAGTCTTTGAAGTACGTTTTTTGGTCCACAAAATGCTAGATTTCAGGAGCTTCCACCCCCCCCCCCCCCTGGACCTCTTACGGCCCTCAGCCTAAATTTTTAGGTACCTCCTAAAATTTAAGAAGTACCTCCTATTATAAAAAACTTTGAAACCCCTGTGTATATGATCTTCAGATACCATCTTTCATTCAAGCTTCTGATCAATACTGCCGTGGTGATCTTTTTTTGTAAAATGCGAGACCGTGTCCTTAATAGATAATTAAATACTGTTTTGTAAACTTTTATATTTTACGTTACAACTTTGACCTTTTTTTAAATAATGATCACCTAGACTCGTAAAATTGAGGGAGTTTCTGCAAATTTTAAGTAATACATGAATTATTGGTCCAGGGATAGCTCACAGATTTATTTTTGAAAATTGGTCACATAAATCAACATCTTGAACATGGCGTACGATTTTCTCTAAACCACTTCACTTCCGATACTCAGTAGTGGTACCAAGTTATATTTTTATTGCATTAACTACCAAATTTCTAAAATTCTAATTTTAAAATTTTATCTGATATTTTTATCCCACGAAATAATAATCTTTAGGTGGTTTTCTAATGAAATGAAAAAGGTGAAAAATCGTTTTTTAACTCTGACAGAAAATAAAAACGTTGACCATGACTATGATCGACCTCCCTATCTATAAATGTCTGATCAGACTGAAACTAGCACTAACCAGAACATACATGAAAGTGCTAACAAAAGAAATGTAATTTTCAGTCTGTACAAGCAAGGATTTATATAGTATACTATATAAATCCTTGGAACAAGGAATAACCCCCCCCCCCCCCCCCCCCCCCCCACAAATAATTTGAGTAAAAAACAAATTAATCCAAATGCAAGTTAAAACAAGATATAAATGTTATGTTTCAAATCAAACATTAATGTACCGGAAAGTCTTTTCTGGTACATAATTTCTGTTACTAAAGATACATGGCTAAAACCAAAAATTGTGAAATGCTTAATTGATGCCAAAAATATAGTGACTCATGCTGATGATAGTGACAGTGAATTTGAATGTGAAATTTATTAATAAAATGTATTGCTTATTGAAACATTTTCTGGAATTTAATCAACAAAACAGGTTTTTTTTTGCTATGAAATAATACCTACTTTAGTTAAGTACAGTCCCTTTTAATCTTTATTACTAAATATTTGCTCAATCAATCTCAATGGACATTAGCAACAATAATTGCAGTAAAAAACAGGACAAGAAATAAAGTAATTTTAGTCCCAGGAAATGCCCAGAATGCAGGATTTTATACCATTTAAGCATCAGGACTCCTAGGCGGCCCCCAAACACCCGCCTGATTTTTCTGCCGCCTATTCTGAAAATTTTGCCACCTATTCAAAATTCTACTGACAATACTGCTTTCGCATCTAAAAAAAGCAATAAAAATAACAAAATTTGCATTTAATTATTTGTAAGAAATTAATTAATTTTTTTTAGTATTCTGAAGTATTTTGACATTTTGGCAAATAAATTTTATATTTGAATTGGAAAGGTATTATGGAAGCAAACATGTGACACATTGTTTTTAAAATAATGTTATGTCTTTACTATTGAGTGATGCTTACATGGTATTTTTAAAATATTGTATGCTTTTCGCTGGTTTCATCTTTATCCTTGTTCTAGACCAATCAAGTCATTATCACAATCGAAATAATGAATTTTTTAATACCAACAGTATTTTATGCTTCAGTTTTGTTCAGATTATGCTTAAAAAATGAAAACAGAATTCTTGCAATATTATGAAATGCATAGCTTTATTATACATTTCAAAACAAGTTTTTTTATTTCCTTTTTTTACACAATTAACAGAAATTTTGGAAACAAAAATATTTACATGTTCCTTTCAGTGTCCATAAATTAAATATACATTGTATTTGGTTATAAACGAAAGTCTTATGATGCTATGACTAGCCTACAGTATATATATCGCTAGCTGCGGAACCGTAGCCCTTATGGTCCTTGGCCAGTTTTCTGATATTTGCCGACCATAGGGCTACGGATTTCACCCTTTCAAAAACTTTCGAAACTGCGCAGTGAAAATGTTGCGCCGCTTTTTTGTCATGAAATCGGGTGCAAGAACGATCAAACATATATATTTCGTTTCGTTAAATATTTATCTACATTCTTCTATACTTACTTACCTGTTAATATTCATTTCCAGCTCATCATAACAAGTGTTTCGATATTAACTGATCCCGCCTACTTCGTTCCGCCATCTTGTCATTGTGGTAATCTCGCTTTGAGGTCACGTGACTTTTGAGAGATCACTTTAACAGCAAAACATGTGTTCGGTTTGTTTACATGAAAAACTTGAAAATGTTGAATGAGAGTTCACCTGAATTGGAATAACCATAGAAGAAAATAACATTTCTGGTTAATATTTGTAAAATATTTCACTCTAGGTTGACTAAATATTTTATTTCAGATAAAAAATCACCGTGCAAAACCTCCGGTAAAACGTAAACAAACCGAACACATGTTTTTTCTTAGAGTGATCTCTCAAAAGTCACGTGACCTCAAAGCGAGAATACCACAATGACAAGATGGCAGAACGAAGTAGGCGGGATCAGTTAATATCGAGACATTTGTTATGATAATGAATATCAACAGGTAAGTAAGTATAGAAGAATGTAGATAAATATTTAACGAAACGAAATATATGTTTGATCGTTCTTGCACCCGATTTCATGACAAAAATTTGCAAAAAAGTGGCACAACATTTTCACTGTGCAGTTTCGAAAGTTTTTGATAGGGTGAAATCCGTAGCCCTATGGTCCGCAAATATCAGAAAACTGGCCAAGGACCATAAGGGCTACGGTTCCGCAGCTAATATATCGCTCGCTTCTCAGGCCGAAATTAAAACGGAAGTTGAAAAGCTTCATTGACATTATACACGGCAATGCAGTTTTTTACATGATCATAAGAAATTTTGTAAACAACAAAGAGTTACATGTTACTTTCAGTGTCCATACATTACATATGTACATTGTATTTTGGCATAAACGAAAGTCTTGCGAGGCTCTTACATCAGTATGTTGATGGTTCTCCGTAATCAAAGAAGAAGAAGTATGGTTAGCATATCTATCGCTCTCACCTGTACTCGAGAGGGTCAGGGACAGAATCCCATACGACACCTTGCATTTTTCGAACATTAAATATAGGGTACTGCTACATACATAACTGTGTGTACCTACGCTCTCTACATAACAAAGAGATTGGTAAACAAGATAAACTTGTAGAACAAAGAAACAGTAGATGATCGACCATTTAACTTGTGTATTGTGATGCATTTTGCAATAAGATTGTAAAAAAAAATGTTATTAGACCTTTTTGTGATTCTTATTTAGCCATGTTCTGACTGAATCAAATTGGGCTATTGTTTCTACGGCTTCGTAAAACTTGACGTTTGCCGAACCGTCCTTCTTTCTCTGTAACGCCATTTTGGTAGCCGGCGTTAGTGGTAATGCAGTAAATAATTTATTAAATACAAATAATTTATTTTAAAAATGTATTAACTTAAATTCAAGGCTTATTATTTCCTTATTTACTCATTTTAGAGCGTAAAAGATTCATTTAAAATTATAACACGGAAAAAGTTAAATTATTCACTGCGAGATATGATGATCTTTAATCATTCTCAGTAAAACGTTTTAAAGTAGGCTTTCATAAATTATGATTAAAAATTCAATTTGACACCGAATCTCTTCCACGTCAAAAAATTTCTGTCAAGATTTCTGGATAAATCACAATGGATGGGGGAATATTGGTAAGAATAGTAGAAAAAATGAAAACAAGACTAAAATATATACGCAATCAACAAAATGGTTTCTAAATTTATGTCTAATTTTAAAGGCATTAGTAATGCATTTAAAATACAGTGTGAAAAACGAACTTTATGTCATAAAGTTTGCCTTGCGGCAGGTCGGTGGTTTTCTCCGGGTACTCTGGTTTCCTCCACCAAATAAAATATAGCTGAAATATTGTTGAAAGTGGCGTTAAACACCATAACCCTAACCCACCCCTATTATCTATAAAATGACAAGGATCATCAAACAAATATGTTTCGACTTAGTAATATGGATTAGGCACAGCCTACAGGCAAGCATCGCATCTACGCATAGACATGTACAAGTAGTAGTTTTGGGTTCTTTTCTTCATTATTCTTGATTATTTTTCTTTGTTCTTCAATTCGACTAGCTGCGGAACCGTAGCCCTTTATGGTCCTTTTTATTTTTATTTTTTTGCAGACCATAGGGCTACGGTTTTCACTCTATCAAAAACTTTCGAAACTGCGCAAAAAAAATCTTGCGCCGCTTTTTTGCCAATTTTTGTCATGAAATCGGGTGCGAGAACGATCAAACATATATATTTCGTTTCGTTAGATATTTATCTACATTCTTCTATACTTACTTACCTATTAATATTCATTTCCAGTTCATTATCATAACAAATATCTCATTTGTGACAAATCCCGCCTACTTCGACCGCCATCTTGCTTCTCCGGTAGTCTCGTTCTAATATAACCCTATTTATTTATAAACTGCAAACACGTGTTTGGTTTGTTTATGTTTTACCGAAGATGTTTTCGGCGGTATTATATAAGGAGAAAAGAGAGTTTGGATCTTCTTGGCATATATTTTTCAATAAATAATCTGAATAAATAAATGTTTTTTTTAAATTTCTTTTTCTGAAAGTGACTTTCATTGAACATTTTTGAAAATGATTATTGACACCTTCCACCCCCCTATTTTGGGCCAAGTTAATATAGGGTTATATTTGGAAAAATCACGTGACCTCAGAACGAGACTACCGGAGAAGCAAGATGGCGAACGAAGTAGGCGGGATTTGTCACAAATGAGATATTTGTTATGATAATGAACTGGAATTGAATATCAATAAGTAAGTCATTATAGAAGAATGTAGATAAATATCTAACGAAACGAAATATATATGTTTGATCGTTCTCGCACCCGATTTCATGAAAAAAATTGGCAAAAAAGTGGCGCAAAATTTTTTTTGCGCAGTTTCGAAAGTTTTTGATAGAGTGAAAACCGTAGCCCTATGGTCTGCAAAAAAAAAATAAAAAATAAAAAGGACCATAAAGGGCTACGGTTCCGCAGCTACAATTCGACTTACCCAGTTAGGCCAAAAACAAATATGTCTGTTTCCGATTGCATGGTCTTCAAAATTAGGGTCGGTAGGTCAGGATTTTTCTTTTTTGTTTCTTTTAAACCTACAAGTATGCTCCTTCCTCTAAAATCACACAAACTTGTTTGTTTGTTTCTTTCTTACTACAGCTTATTAATTATTTGACATGCAGTACAATGTTTTTGGTTCCAAACATCGATCAAATGTACAAGGAAATAAAGAAAATTGTTGAAGTCAGAAACAAACATGGAAACGGAGACGAATTTCCAGATTTTGCCGATCTATTTTTTTTTTTGGCATACATTTTTTTAGGGTCGGTCGGTCAATCGGAAACAATATATTTTTTTTTGGCCTTAATTCTATTGCAAAGGAGTTTTTTTGGGACGAGATATATCGATGACGACTTTTTTTAGGGCCGATCGTTCTTTAGGGGCGAAACAAGAAGGTCTAACGATTGTCCATTTTTTAAATTAATTAATCGTTTCATGTAAAGAAGCTGTACGGTTTCCTTTCTAATTTTTTTGTTTGTTATTTTTAAACTGGATAGTTATTTTTTATTCAAATTAAAAGGCTATTTCCTGTACTTCACTCCGATTGTCCATTCTATGCCGAAACTTAGAATCCATTTCCGGTACCGTTGGTATTGATCATATATTGATTCATCTCCTTGCACACATGTTGCTGATTAGCTCGCATCTTGCGATGTTCGCTATTATAACCATAATATAATGTTTTTTTTTTTATATTTTAGTATTCAATGTTAATCAGATTTATAAAGACACTTGTAAAACATTCTACCACAATATATATTGAATATACATCAAAATCATTCTGACACACTGATAGCAAAAAAGAAAAAAAGACATGCAAAATTTACTCACCATTCTTAAAACTCATGAGTCAAATGTAAATTGTATGGCAAAAAATTATGCTAATTCAATCCTTTTGTTTGCAGGAACCATCTCTATACACAGTTAAAGCAGTTGCAATTCTAGATAATGATGGAAATCGTCTTGTGACAAAGGTACATGTATCAAAAGATTAACTTGATATCAATATTTTTCATATTCATGCTACATGTATGACCAGTGTACCGGTAAGCAATAAAGCTGTTTGTATTAAATACAATCCTGGGTTCAAACCCTGGTCATTTCACAATGAAGACTTAGAATTGGTATTTGTTGGTTTTCCGCAAAGCACGGAGCATTAAGGAATAAGAGTAAAGGCTAGGAGTCGGTTTAATATAATATCAGAGTAGAGCAACATGTTTACCTGCATACTATGTTGTGTCAAAGAGCTAGCACTATGAAGAATAAAAAATCAACAAGCGAACGTGTTGATCAGGGATTTCAATAAGGGCCGGCAATATGTCGCCGCTTCAAATGAGTGAAATCGCCGGTTCGACTGTTAGAAACTAAAATATTTTTTCATTAAATAAAAGAAATATACAATATTTATTCGCTCTTTTGTCTTAAAGATTTTTAAAATCCACAATTATAAAAAAAACCAATGCATTTCAGGATCGATAGCAATGCATTTGTCAGGGGTTATCTAATACTAGGGGAATGAAACAAATTTATCATTGATCGGTGTCAATTCTACGCTTAACTTATTATCATTATCAACATTTAAATGATAGAGATATTTCAATTGAAAAATCTAGAGACATATCGAAAAGATAATTATGTTATCGATGGATAACTCATGAGATACACAAATGGAAAAGTTTCCCACTGAATGACGTCAGGAACAATCAAGCGAAAATGAACTTTTCTACTCCATTCTCGCCAGAAAATAAAAGCTCCACGGTCAACTTGAAATGGTCTTATTGCTTGCTAAAAATTTTAGAAAAAATTTATTTCTATGAAACCTTCTTTTTCATGCACTTATAAACTACCTTAAAATGCCTCAGAATGCACCATTTTGAATGTACCGTAAGTGAAAAAAAATTCCTGTACCCCCCCCCCCCTCTTTTATCATGTAGCCACTTCAAATTTCTTATTGAATACCCTGGTTGATCTAGTATTAAGTAGACACCATTATCAAAATGTAACTTGTTCTCAAAATAATAATTATAGTCTTGAAGTTATGTCACAACAATGCAATCTTGTCCTTTAAAAAAACAAACATCGTAAATGACCAAGAAATTTGTTTAAAAAAAAATCAATTCTGCTTTTCTTATTATCCTCCATAAAGAAATTTCTTTTCAATTTCAGTACTATGATGAACAGTTTCCCACATCTAAGGAACAGAAAATCTTCGAAAAAAATCTCTTCAGCAAAACACATAAGGCTAACTGTAAGTATGGTTTGTTCCATAAATAGTAGTAGAGGTGAGTTAAAAGTGATAAGGCAGTTAACACACTGTTTTCAAAACCCACTGTTCATACAGTCTTATTGAGTACTTTATAGTATTTCTTAATGATATTTTTAAGAAAGTACCCCCAAATTTTCACTAATCTTATGCAAATACGTTTATAATTCTAATTCAGATATGTTGGCTATTTTGAAAATATGTCCAAGATTTTAATAGGACGATTGGGACTTATTCTTTTACAGTGCATTCACAATTTTGATACAACAATGCTAGAGTTACAGGGTTATCTACCATGACAGGACATGATTATGCATCTTCAAAACTATTGTCTGTTTATTATCTTCTCCTTCAATATTATCAGATTAAGATTGTGGGTGGTTAACAATGTTTCAGTAATATTGTAGTAGTCTTTTTCATTGGTGAAAAAATTTAATATGGAGTAGCGAGAAAAAGGGTGACTGAACAATCTCAAACAAATAACAAATGAATTAATTAATGTCTGCTTGATATCATATTTTTTCAAAATGGTATAACAAACTTTATTTAATACTTTAATGATATGATAATGTTTGAAGGATTAACGTGACTTAGTTGATATGATTTTTATATTTCAGCTGAAATAATAATGTTTGAAGGATTAACGTGTGTTTACAGAAGTAATGTAGACCTCTTCTTTTATGTTGTTGGTAGTTCACAAGAAAATGAGGTAAGTAAAAAACAGAATATTAGGGGTTCAAAATTATGTAGATCTGAGGTCCATGACCATTCGCTCTTGACTTGGGGATTATACAATGGGTGTTAGCTGACAGACCTCCTCGTTTGAAGTGTCATTATCTATTGATATGTTTATTAAAATTATTAAATATCTAGTACATTCAATCGTAGATCAGAGGGGGCCGTCGTAGCCGTGATCGTATGGTAGTTGAATTTACAACTACCTATGCAATCAGTGCTTATCACTACTGATGTTGTGAGTCCAAATCTCGATCAGGCAGGGGTTAAACAATTTCCCAAAAGTTCACTGGTCCAGGACCAGGGAGCACCAGGAATCTACTGGTCCTGAAAATTTTTCTACTGGTCCTGAATATCGGAATGGAGGAAATAAAATTTGTTGAACACAAAATTAACTTACACCCTTACCCCTGATGTAGTAACTGAGTAACATATATTATTTAAAATGACTATTTTAGGTTGGCAATTTAATACCTGATCAAATGCTGCTGTAAACTTAATTTTATAAAACCTGCTTTTCATTTTGTCTGGGCTATCAAACAGTCAATTTTCGTATATTGGTTGTACGGTACTTTAAATAAAGCCCTGGGGTTTTTTTGGGTTGCAAATTCTGGATATATTCTCCAGTATTTACCCTACATATTTACTTCATAATTCTCATTAACATGATCGCCGGAAATCTTGTTGAGATTAGACTTCCAAAGACGTAGAGCAGAAAATGTCTTCGGAAGTCTAATCCCTGGAGATACAGAGCAGAAAATATCTTCGGAAGTTTAATTTCAACAAAATATTAGATCGCTGTGGTTATCAGCCTACCACTTGCCTCAACCCAAGGAATTTTTTCCTTCCACGATGTTTGAAATGTACTCTTCCGTTTAAGCCTATCATATCTTTGACCTTTTGTTAGTTGTGATGTTTTTTCATTATGTAATTTATTGTTGTCAGTATCACAAGCCGCTCTGTTAACCTAAAAGGAAACTGGTTCTTTTCTGACTTTAGATCAGTTTTCAAACAAATTTGGACTTTGTGTAAATTTTCTGCAATATAATGGGGTTATTAGTTCTTTACGACAAATGCTAAAATTATATCCATATGGAGACAAATCATCTAATTTACAGACTCCTTTTGTCCCATCATCTCTACAAAATATTTTTCGAAGTTCTAAAGGTTCAAAAGATATGTACACAATTCTAAATAAAAACAGTAGTGTTCCTACAGCTCAAAGAAAATGGAATACAGTTTTCGATATTAATTCAAATGAGTGGAAGCAAATTTATATACTCCCATTTAAAGCTACAGCATGTACAAAATTACATTGGTTTCAATTTAGAATAAACCACAATATTCTGGCTACTAATTATTTCCTGAAAAAATTATTGATGATGCAAATTGTAATTTTTGCCAAAAGGAAAATGAAACCATTGAACACATTTTTTGGGGTTGTGAAAATGTACAAAATCTGCTAGGGCAAGTAAATTCTTGGTTCGGTGACAAAGACATAAACCAAACATTTTTAAAGAAGACTCTAATTTTTGGGGATGTTGATAAAGTATATAAAGATGATGTATACAATGCCATTTTACTAAACATAAAATACTATATATATACAAACAGATGTCTGAAGAAAAAATTATCCTTTCATTCGCTTAAAGCCTGTTTGATAAATTTATATAAAACTGAAAAAATGATTGCTGTCCGAAATCAAAGAATTGCAGAATTTCAATTACATTGGAGTACTTTTGAAAAACTGTTTGAGGATTGTTGACATAGTTTTTATTCTTATGTAAATTCCCTTTCCATAGAGACACCACTAAATACTAACCGATATAGTCTATCTAAATATACTTTTCTTGTTTATATTTACTATACTATAGTATACTTTATAGTATACTCATTACGGGATAATTAAAACAATATGAATGTTTGATCCATCCAAATAATACTTTTGTATAGTCCAATTGATTGTTTGCACCAGGCCAGACCATAAAAGTTTTATATATAAATGCCAATATAAAGTACAATCTCATCTTCTCAATGTCTTCTTTTTTTTTCTTCTTCTTTTTAAAAATACATTAAATTCTTATCTACTTTTTTTCCTAATTATACAAAAAAATATTTATCACATATATCAATAGTAAACAATTTTAAACTCTGCAAAATACCTCTTTTCTCATCTTTTATATTCTAAAAAAAAAAAAAACCTCCACTGCAATATACATATGATTATATATTGGAAAAGATTGTAAGAAGATTTAATTGTACTTTACTATATAGATTGTATGATGTTTTATATGTTATTATATTATTGTACTCTATTCTGTATTGATGTATTTTGCAGTTGAGAAAAAAAAAACAAAAAATAAAAAAAAAACAAAAAAAATCTGGTCATCGACTCAGGCCATTTTTATGTTTGAACTGCTTCACTAATACACTTAAGTATTATCGACAATATTACCGTTTCCGTAAAGCGCAAAACTGACCTTGAGTTATTCTGTTATAACCATCTCGGGTGTGTGTGCTCCGTTAATTACCGGAGCTTCATACGGAACAAAACACACTTGGTAAAGCACTAAAGCGATCTTGAATTATTTCAGATTACGTAATCCAATGTTAACAATATCAAAAGAGGCAATCAATGTTGGATTAAAATTATGCAGTACATCTGTCACTCTGACTTTTAACCTCCTATTTGATACAAGTCCATAATTGGACAGTTTTAACTGGTCCGTCAGACTTTACAGGATTAGAAAATGTTAGGTTCGAACCCACAAATCGACGGTCCCGGACCTCGGACCAGTGGAATTGTTAACCCCTGTCCTCCAGTTTCCTCCACCAATAAAACTGACCGCCACGATATAGCTGAAATATTGTTGAAAGTGGCGTTAAACACCATGAAACAAACAAACAACCATAACAAAGAGCAATTGTAGATCGGCTCATTTCATTTATAAATCTGCTTTAGAAATGATATTTAGCTTCCTACCGGTTACAAGCAGTTTCTTTGGAGTAAAGGGATCCACCATTGTAGTTATCAGGAGATATAAAACATGTATGTTGATCCCAAAATTGCTGTCGTTGTTCGGTTATGAGTGATTTATTTTTGAAATTGAGAATACAACAGTAGTTATACTATTCATTACATAGAATTTACACTTTTGTTTGCGGTAATAAGAAGTTTAAAAACTTTTTTTTCATTGTCGGAAGCCCAACAATTGTGATGACATTGACACAGTACATTACAATGAAATAAACGTTTTTATTACCTAATTGTAAAGTTTTACATGTTTATAAAGTATTTTTTATTATCCCCTCACCAACGAAGTTGCGAAGGGATATAATAACGCTACCGTCCGTCCTTCCGTAACATCCTTGTGAACACTCTAGGATCAACATCCTTCAATGGATTTTGACCAAACTTGGTACATACTTAGACCTTAAGAGAATCTGGAACCCTATTGATTTTCAAGGTCACAGGGTCTAATTTTTAGGCGAGGGGATACGCCACGCTTTGCGTTGCCCTTGTTTTCAACTATTTTTGGCATTTTGGTTTTCTAGTGTTCTATTGCCTGGCTACCTTTGACCTTTACTGTGATTGGTCAAAACAATCTCATGAATAGTTATTACCAATCCGAAATCTTGTCTAGTCCACACCGAATTACAGCGTATCGTATAAAAGCGTTGTAATCTAAAACGATTTAACCCTTTGACTGCGACGTTTCGTACAAGTACATGTATAATTGCAACTTCGTGTGCGGTACAATTCCTGACGTTATGGCTCTTTCAGCCGAGTGACGTCATTTTAACAGCAATGTGATGTTACTTACTGTTTTTTCATTTAATTTCGAAGAGTATCTATATGTGCAATATCTGTATCTAACTTAAAATTATGCAATCTAATCATAGCGTATTTGCGTAACTTATTCTTAAAGAAAATAAACTTAAATATCTTTACCAAGGGACATAAAAGTCCCTAGCGCAGTCTATCAACCAGGGACATAAAAATCCCTAGCACAGTCTATCAACCAGGGACATATATGTCTCTAGCTCGCACAGTCAAAAAACAAGTGCAGATTAAAAATTTTAAGAATCTTCATGTTTATTATGAAAAAGATTATTTGTGTTATTTGTTAAAATTGTTAAGCAATATTTATATATTGAAAACAGTAGTTTTTTTTTAATCTGTTTAAAAAAATTATAATTAGGTAATATAACAGTTATTTAATGGGAGTGCAGGCAATAGATCAAACAATTTTCCCCTCTGTATTGGGAAAGACCAAAGTGTTCTATTGCCCTCGGTTGTTGACCTCGAGCAATAGAACACTTTGGACTTTCCCAATACCTCGGGAAAACTATTTTGATCTATTGTCTGTACTCCCATTAAATAACTGTATATTATTTCACTGCCACTGGGTTTAATACCGGTTTTAATTTCACTTTGAAGTCTCTGTATTTCATGGTCATCTTAAATTATCAATATTATATCCATATAATTGTAGAGGAATCTACCAACCTGGTGCAACAAACTGACAAGCTTTATCACATAAAGTTGCATTGATTATGTCTCGCCTGAGTTAGGATGTAAACTCTGAAACTCCAGTTGTGAAACTGATTGCACAGATCGATAGGAGTCCAATCTATAACATCTTTGAAAGTGGCCATGCATACATCAGCCTGTTCATGAGCATATTAGTGATGGACACTGCTTCCTGAGAAGGTGAAAAAACCATCTACCGTACAATATGGCCATAGCATTTTCAAATTACTGATGAATAAAGTAGAGTTTATTTTGACGAGCAGGTCTATACTGCATGTATTAGGTTATATATATTCATTTTTTTTCTGATTTTTTTAGTTAATATTAGCAAGTGTACTAAACGCCTTATATGACTCCATCAGTCAAATTCTAAGAAAGAATGTGGAAAAGAGGGCGCTGCTAGACAACATGGATGCTGTATTTTTAGCTGTCGATGAAATTTGTGACGGAGGGTAATTTATTTTGTTTCATAATAAATTGAATGATACACCTATTCACAGGCTGTTTCTGAGTTCAATAACTTCGACATGGCAAACATAATTTATTTAAAAAAAATTAGACAGTTATGGTCAACAAATCCACCAATATCAACAAAACAAATAACTATCTCTCACCCGAATTTATTGGAAATCCAGGTTCCTGGCTTGGGAATGGCACATAATGTGGTATCTTTATACTGGTTAATGGAATCCCAGGTTCCTGGCTTGGGAATGGCACATAATGTGGTATCTTTATACTGGTTCCTGGCTTGGGACATAATGTGGTATCTTTTATACTGGTTCCTGGCTTGGGAATGGCACATAATGTGGTATCTTTATACTGGTTCCTGGAATCCCAAACCTCCCCCTCTTGATAATTGGACTTGTATATTACAGACTGAAAAGTTATTTGAGGTACATGAAATTTCGATTCGTCGTATTTCGAGAAAAGAGAAGTAATTTAAGTAGAAAAGCACTGAGATTAAAACATACTTCAGAAAAATATTGACTCAACCGAAAATTTAAATCCGCTGATTTCGGAACGATGAGTTTCAACTTTATTTCATGTTCTTCGTAGTACTTTTTTCCTTGTAATTTTTATGCAATATGTATAGTTAAAATAAGTACTTTCAAATAGTTATTTATAATAGTGTGAATAATAGAAAATAAGCTTTAGATCTACTATTTCATTCTATTTCACCGTTTGTTTAAAAAAAAAGTATGGATGTTTTTGCTCCTAATTTTGTTATTAATTTATTAAGAAATTGGAAATAGAATTAATGATATTAATTTAAGATAATGATTTTTTTTTTTTCAGTATTATTTTAGATTCAGATTCAACATCTATCGTACAAAAGGTTTCTTTACGGAATGACGACCTAAATCTAGGAGAACAAACAATGGCACAGGTATGTAAACAAGGGTTATCTCCCTTAGAACAACATCTGTGTTTATTAGTATTAGCATGATACTTGAGCAAAATAAAATGAAATGAAACGTATCAATAGTTTGCAATAAGTCATGTTATTACTGTTTTTTGTCTTTAAGAATATACCAAATATATAAGAAAAGGCCATTTTCCTCATCATCTTATAATAAACTAACAATTTTTGCATGAATTGGGGGGGGGAAAAAATCATTGAAAATTTTGTTTCACTTAGATAAATCTCACTGTTACCTGAAGATATCAAATAACAAGTGTGAAGATATACCCAGTGTTCTAGGATTTTTCTGCAACAGCAACTTTCCACGGGAAAGTGCATACCAAAAATTCACTTGCACACAGACCAAATTTACTTTCCCTGATTAATTCTTCCATTTCGTCACTCGATTTATTGTTATTTAGATGAAAGACATTTGATCCAGTAATAAATCTGTTGTGCTTAGCTAATGTAGGGTAATCTTTGTACAGTAATATCATTAAAACATTTGATCCTTTTGGTTCACCACTTTCCCGGACCAAAATGCACTTGCCACGGGTAACGGGAAATGGGAATCCTAGAACACTGTATACCATAATCAATGTTCTTTCCTTCACACTGCAACTGCATCGGTGGTGTAATGGTTAGCATGCTTGCTTTGATTGCGGTAGATTGCTCTATCTCCTTAATGTTGCATGCTTAGCAGAGAAGCAACAAATACCAATTTTATAGTCTTTGGTTTGACCCTACCGGGGCTTGAACACAAAGACTGGTTGACCCGGAATCAGGATAATTTATCCAAGTAGAGCGCCAGGTCTACCCGCACACTGTTTGTGTGAGCTAGGACAAAGCGGATATCATCACAATTTCATTTAATATAACTTGGTCTCGCCATGATATAGCTGAAAAAAGAAATTAAATAAAAAACAAAAAAACAGACAACTATATATTTTTCTTTATAAGTATCAATGTAAGAATTGATAGCTACCGTAATGAAAATGGGCCATTTTGGTCTTGATTGTATGGTAGTTGGATTTACAACTACCCATGCAATCAGTGACTATCACCACTAAAGTTCTGAGTTCTAACCCCATTCATGGCGAGGTGTACTTAATACAACATTATGTGATAAAGTTTGTTAGTGACTTCCTGCAAGTCAGTAGTTTTCTCTGGGTATTCCGGTTTCTTCCACCAATAAAACTGACCGCCCAATATAACTGAAATAGTGTTGAAAGTTGTGTTAAACACCATAAACCAACCAACAAAAATGATTTCCAACTGATTTGTATTATACTAATTAAAGCAATTAACCAAAAAATTTGAGGTAAGCTGGCAATGTGGTGGTGCTTGGTATATAATACAGAGGGATATTTTAGCTAGATTTGGAATTATTTAGACCTTTATATGTATTATTGTTTGTTAGGCCATGCAAAATAAATAGTTTGTTTCTCAAGCTGTACCTATAAATACTGTTTTGTTAACCCTCATTTTTTTCTTCAAGATTTAAACTTTATTTTTTTTTAAATCATGCACACTGGTACATTTTTTTGCTACAAACATTTTATACTGTTATTATATTACTTGTTACCATCATTTGACATGTTGCTATGTTTCTCATCAATTAAAATGTTGATAGTTATCATGCAATCATTCTATTGTTATCACTGTATTATTTAATAGTTTTCACATGTTGTATTTAATTCAAAACACACGAGAGAGAGAGAAAAAAAACTTTATCTTGTATGGCCTAATAAATATATTTATCCTGCAATCAGTACATTTGCTGTACAAATATGCTATACGAATAAATTTGTGCTTTATTCGTACTAGACGAATAAAATTTTCGTAATCTACGAATAAACTTTTCAGCCTACGAATAAACTTTCCTGGTACCCTGTAGCTATGTACTGCGGAGGGCACAGACAAGTATGAAACTGGTACTAATGTAACGCGGACCACGAAGAAGACACCCTTGACAACATTTATGAAAGGCGAGGAATGACGCTTGTTTCTGTCCTTTTTGTCTAAATCTGACAAGTTTTCCGACTTTTTTCACATTGCAGGATAAACACAATATACGTACATTGTCGGTAAATATAAAATTCATTTGTACTCGCTGCGAAACAGGCATGACAAGCTCGCTAAAGGCTCGCTATTCTGCCTGTTTCTAAAGCTCGTACAAATAAATTTTATATTTACCGACAATGCACGTATATTGTATAAATATTTTATTTTTATAAGTATCATGGGATCATTTTGTATTTTGTGATAGTTGGTGCCAAACATGTAACCTCCTCCTACATGTATTTTGTTCAGCCTTCATAAAACTAAGTTATTTTCTATTATGTTGACCTTCATAAAACTAAGTTATTTTCTATTATGTTGACCTTCATAAAACTAAATTATTTTCTATTATGTTGACCTTCATAAAACTAAGTTATTTTCTATTATGTTGACCTTCATAAAACTAAGTTATTTTCTATTATGTTGACCTTCATAAAACTAAGTTATTTTCTATTATGTTGACCTTCATAAAACCAAGTTATTTTCTATTATGTTGACCGCTACGGTGGTGTAATGGTTAGCCTGCTCGTCTCAAGTGCGTTGTATTTAAGAAATAAATCATGGAAGCCAGAATGTGTTGGGAGTTTTAACATGGATTTGCGGATATTAGTAATTTATCCCGAGCCAGAAGCGAGGGATAAAATTTACTAATATTCGCCAATCCATGTTAAAACACATTCTGGCTTCCATGATTTATTTCGATTCTGATATGTCTAAGAGTACAAATACGGTAGTATACTTTGATTGGAAGACGGTAATTTATATTTACACCTGCGGAAAATGTCGCACACAATTTATGTAACTCGAATAATACTGCGCCCTCTATCGGCATTATTCGGGTAACAATTTATGCTGCCAATGGAAAAGTCAGTCACATTCACCGGCGCATGTGCTAATGAGATTATACCGAATGGATAACTCGCTCGTTTAACAAAGCGAAAGAAGGAGGTCATATTAGAATATGGGTTCAAGCCCTGAATGGGTCAATCCAAAGACTATCAAATTAGTACAATGAAACGGAATCCCTCATAAATATAACCAGAATAATCCAGTCGTTATATTACTCTCCCGCTAGTCGCTGCATTAACGCCTGGATGCATTCATTGAAAAAATCTGTCAAACCGGAAATAGTAAATCGCTATGACTTATGGGTATTACGACATAAAATAGGAGGAGCTAAAGTGTTTGTAAATAATGTCCAATGGAGCGATCAGATGATGTAATGTTATATGCAATACACATATCTGGATAAATACAATCAAACATGAAATAAAACATAAATGAATAATTACTATTTTTTAAATATTAAAACATAATGATTTTTATTTCAAAGTTGGAAAGTAAATAAAAGCTTGAATTGAATTCACTCTTATAATGATTTTTTAATTTCATTTAAAATAAAGATTTAAAAAAAATGTATTTTATGATACTGATGCAGTGATGGCTGATTAAAATTGTTTGTCATGCATTAGCTGTCAGTTGTAATATACAGGATGTAACCAATATACAGGAAGATCTCCTACTGTGAAGCCATCTATTTTGAGATGCCATTCAATGAAAATAACAACCTGACCATATTGTTACATAATAAGAATAAGAATTAGATAAGAAATTAAAATTGATAGAAGGCAAGGATTTATATAATTAACACATTAAGTCACATTTCATTTATTTAGGCTAACTTGGGTCAGTTATCAATTAAAGACAAAAATGGGTTTAAAAAAATCTGTCTAATAAGTATTTACCTAAATAACGATATTTTGATGGGTATTTCTTTATAAATTGTATTAAAAATCATTTTAATTTATGAAATAATCAATTTTCTGTTTACATATTTATTTTCAATAAAATTTCTTTATTATTTCATCCCATTTTCCTTAATTTAACTTGTGCATATCCATATTTATACAATCTTATGTTAACGGCAAATTACGTGTATCGACCCTATTATCCACAATAAATTCACTTTTATTGTCCCACATACATTACAAAAATACATGTTAGATGCAGAGTGTTAGATGTGTATTGCGACATTTTAGCAAATTTAGATTAAAACATAAAAACTTCAAAAAATGATTACAGTGTTTTATTTTTTTAAATCTTTAAAGATTTGTGAATCTATGGCAATTTAAATCATAATTATGAGAATAAAGGTGTATTTGTTTTCTAAATATGCAAAGGCACGTGCACAATCATTCTCCGTGTTTGTTTTGTCAATATTTATAAACGGAAGTAAAGGGATTCACTAATGCGCATACGCACTAATATCTGACATTTGATTGGTCGGCTGTACCAGCCAGCAGCCTGATGGATTTTTACCACCAAGAGCGTTCAAGCCCTCGTCCAGCGAAAGTGCCGATAGAGGGCGCAGTATTATTCAAGTTATCATAAATAAGGGTAATAACAAAATTACCGAACTTCGAACAATCTTTACAAAAGGAAAGTCAAAACTCATTTTAAAGTATATAAACAGACAAAATCAGTCAACAAGCGGAAAACTGAAAACCGTAATGACCCTGACTTGGTACAGGCATTTCTAAAGAAATGGTGGGTTGAATCAGATTTTAAAGTGCCAAACCTCCCGCTTTCATTACGGCTCAAAAGACTATAAATAAAGACCAATACACAAAATCTTTGTTGGTAATTGATCTCATACTGAACTCCTGTCACAAAACAAAAGTTGGTCTGATGTAGGTTCTGTTTAGACAGGTTACACTGTATTTGATGCTTCTCCGCTACAGCATTAAGGAGAAAGAGCAAAGACTGGTTGGCGCAGAATCAAGATAATGTGTCAGAGTGGTGTGACATGTCTATCCGCAGACTGTTGTTTCAGTGAGCTAGCACTATAAAAAACTAACTAAGCGTGTAGGTCTAGTACAAAGCAGACCTTATCATCATCATCATCTCATTGAAAATTAGCTTGTTCTGGCCATAAGATAGCTGGAAAATTGCTGAGTTGGCATTAAGCAACAATCACTCACTCACTCTATAATGTCATATTGACCTTTGCAATAGTGTTACCATGGTTAACTAACTACTTAATTTTTTTAATTTTTTTTTAATATTTAAAAAAAATTATGTAAGAATTTGATTCTTTTCTAGTTCAACTTTCTAAACCAGGGCCTAGAAAACACTAGTGTTCAACAATAACAATTAGTGCTTGAATGTTGTTGAAAACGAAAGTAGAGCAATCTCGAATATCAAGCCAAAATGTGTCATGTAAAAATATCATAACATTCGTTGGTCTCCTTAGTAATAAGTAAATAATAAATGTAGAGGTATATACAAGTCAAACTTGTATATAAAGGGCAAGAGAGCCTGAAAATGTGTCCTTTACAGGCTTGATAAGGAACGCCGCGAGACCAGGTACTTTTACCCACTTAAAATGGTAATTGGTACCTCCTAATTTCAAAGATATTCATGCAAAATGTTCAAAAATTTTAAGAAAAAGTACTGCATGTAAATAGAGAAATACGTATACTATACACATGAAAAATATTGAAAGCCCTGTCTTTATGAGCAGGTGCCCTTTATATATGAAAAATATTGAAAGCCCTGTCTTTATGAGCAGGTGCCCTTTATATAGACTATAAAATTATATGCACTATTCATTAATGGGAAATATGAGACTGCCCTTGATAGACAGTAATTTGTTATATAGAGGTGTCCTTTAAGGCAGGCTTGACTGTATTTCAACAAAATATATGAAGAACTTATTTTGATCAGGATGTTTATGGAAATAAATGTTGCATTCATTATTTTAATTGATAACAAAAATAAATTTGTCTTAGAACCTACCAATCATTTTGTTGTCAGTGAAAAATTTGAATTTTGTTTTTATAAAATAAAATAAACCGGTCATATATAAATTTAAGAAGGTCAAAATGATTGGAGATCTGATTTATTGTCGGCAAGGACCAGTGGTGATTTTTATATTTAAGTTCTGTTGAAAGATATCATATAAATTAATTTTCATTGAAGTCTATGTAGAATCCCGAGGATTATACTTGCCTTCACCTAATATTTTCTTCACATCGAAAATACTAATAACTGATTGGTAATTTTCCTTCATATCGAAAATACTAATAACTGATTGGTCATTTTTCTTCATATAAAAAATGCTGACCATTGATTGGTCAATTTAATAATTTGATCTTAATCTGGATAAGAGAGTGACTGTATTTATTGACTGAAAATATATTTCAATCTAACAATTTTGTTTATTTTGATATTTTACCTATCAGGGGTTATCTCCCTTTACTCATGTTTTTTTGTTGTTTTTGTTTTATTTAAGGTTTTACACAGTGCAAAGGAACAGATAAAGTGGTCATTATTGAAGTGAAGCTACTAATTTTTCATTCATAATTTATTATTGGACCAGTGGGAGTAAGAATGAGAGAGAGAAATAATGAAAGAAACGAATGTGAAGTGCAACATATACCATTATTATTGACTTCCTGTGAATTTGTGAAATGTACATTATTATCATTTTACATACAATGTATTAGGATAAACATGGGAGGAATGGAATTAGATTCTTTTTTTTTTCTTTGTTAATTTCATTAATATATTGGGGCTGTCGTGGTCGTATGGTAGTTGGATTTACAACTACCTATGCAATTAGTGACAATACTCAAGTTGTGAGTTCGAACCCCGTTCATGTACTCGATACAACATTATGTGGTAAAGTTTGTCTGACTTACGGCAGGTCAGTGGTTTTCTCCGAGTACTCAGGTTTCCTCAACCAATAACACTGAGCTCCACTATATATCTGAAATATTGTTTAAAGTGACGTTTAGTACCAAAATCCTAAACCTAATAATACAATGTATTGGATAAACATTGGAGGAATGGAATTACTTTTTTTTTAATTTCTTTCTTTCCTTGTTAATTTCATAAATATTTAGTTGGGGGTTAAGAAGGGGAAAAATTGAGGATATACATCTAGTTGTCAGAAGATATTAATCAATGAAATATTTAAATTAAATGAAATGTAATAATAAAATATTAACAAATATCTTTCTTTTAAATTTTCTTGTGAGGCCATCATAGTCGTCATCCTATGGTAGTTGGATTTATAAATACCTGTGCAATCAGTGTCTGTCGCCACTAAAGTGAGTTTGAATCCCACTCATGGCTTGCAACAGGTCAGTTGTTTTCTCCAGTTTTCTCCACCAATAAAACTGACCTCCAGAATATAACTGAAATATTGTTGAAAGTTGGCATTAAACACCATAACTCCTAAATTATCTGGAATGCTAGCAATGGTTTGTGTGCTGGCCACGGGATGGCTAAATAATCAGTTAAAAGCCCCTTTCAGATCAAATGAAAGATTATAAAATTGGTATTTGTTGCTTCTCTGCTAAACACATTGTGTTAAGGAGTAAGAGCAAAGACTGATTGACTCTGAACCAGAATAATTTATCTGAGTAGGGAGACATGTCTACCTGCAAACTGTTTTTTCAGTGAGCTTGCACTATAAAATTCAACTAAGCATGTTGGTCTAGTACAAAGTGGACATTGTCATCATTTCATTGAAATGCAACTTGTTCTGGCCATGATATATACCTAGAAGAATTGCTCACTTGGCACTATATAAGTCACTCACTTAGAATTTCTTTACTACCAAAGGTAAAAATACAAAATTTCATTATGTTTCTTTGTAAATGAACATGACCCATGCTACTGTCAAATGACATCAAATAGATGTTGTCACGATTAGACAATTGACAGTTGGTCATGGAAAAGTTCTGTATCATAACATCAGTTCCTATCTACCTATATATACATACTGGCTTTATTAAGTATCCTAAACAAAGTTTGGAGACTTAATGTTTTTGCTCTTTCTTCTTCTTATTATTCTTTATTTCTGTAACACATGAAGTTGTCCACAGTAGTTCTCAGAATCCATAGGTCCAATGATCTTTGTTTTGAAATATGAAAAATCTTGTCAGAAAACAGACATTTTTACATCTTCTTGAGACTTGTCTCCACGATTAACTTTGGTATTCTCATATCCGAACATCCGGGTATTTAATAATTCATTGGGATGAGGTCAGCAGGGATCCTCTAGATTTTACCTAGATTCCAATGGACAATTTGAATTTTATTTTCTTGATTTAAAATAAACCCGTCTGATATAGATTGACGAAAATCAAACTAGATATCTGATTTAGTGTCTATAAGGATCAGAGGTGATTTTAATTAAAATATTTAACTTCTGTTGGAAAATAGCGAATCAATTAATATACATTAGAGTCTATGTAGAATCCCGAGGATTTTGCTTGGCTTCACCTCCAAATATTTTCTTCATCTCAAAATTGATAATCATTGATTGGTCAATTACATTGTGTGATGTCACTCCGAAATCGAGAATAATCACCATACAGCAATTGCTGGAGGTGCCCATAGACTACTATCAACCAAATCGAACCATATTTCATACACATGATCTTGTATTGTTGTATATCCCTTTACACCTCTGAATGCACTTCCAGATAAGGGTATCTTATAAGAAGCAGGAACTGCTTACCCTTCGCGAGCACATGAGTTCACCACTAGTTTTTAGATGGGTCAGTGTCGCTCATATTTTTAGTTTTGTGTGTTGTTCTATTATGTGTATTTTTGTTCTGAGTTCCGTATTGTGATGTCCGTTACGATTTCCGCATAAAAACGATGTTCGGTTCTTCTTCTTCTTCCGTTGAGCGGCCTCCGTCATCTGATTGACTATTCTGCCACTTTGGGTGTGCGCATGTAAAAACTACAAAATATGTGTGCGGAATATTTACAGTGAGGTTAAAAACGGCACTGGCAGCTTACTGACGGAGGCAAGCCTTGAAAGCTTCAAGACTCGGTGCCCCAACACTGGCGTTCTTTAGAGCATTCCAAGCCTTGGTGGTTCTTGGATAGAATGAATCCTTCCGTATGGATGTTCTGCATGATGGAATGCTGAATGCCAGGGTGTTACAATTTCTTGATGGTCTTTGGAGTGGTATAAGTTTGTCACTAGTGTCAACATTTGCTAGATTTTTCGTCATTTTATACATCATAGTAAGCCGGGAGTTTGTTCTTTGGCTTTCTAGAGATGGCCATTCAAGCTGATCGAGTATATCACTAACAGATGAGGTGTTGTGGTATCTGTTAGTGACGTATCTTGCAGCTCTTCTTTGTATCCTTTCTAGGCGTTGTTTATCCTGTTGTTGATGTGGATCCCATACTGCACTAGAATATTCTAAGGATGGTCTCACTAGTGACTGATAAGCTCTTTCTTTGACTGATTTGTTGGCAATATTCAGATTTCTCTTGAGGAAGCCGATGGTAGAGTTTGCTTTGTTGCAGATGTTGATGTGCGGTCCCCATTTTAGATCAGATGTTATTGTACAGCCGAGATATTTTGCTGAGGTCACATGTTCAAGTGAATGTCCGTGGAGTGTGTAGTTGAACTTTATTGGATTTCTTTTCTTTGTAATGGTTAGAACATTGCATTTTTCTGGATGGAATGCCATTAACCATGATGTTTCCCATTTTTCTAGCTTATCTAGATCTGATTGAAGCGTTCTTGCATCTTGGTCTGATGAGATTGTCAAGTATGCAATTGTGTCGTCTGCGAAAAGTCTCATTGTTGATGTTATCCCTTCTGGCATGTCATTTATATAAAAAAAGAAATAAGCTGGGACGTAGGACTGACCCTTGGGGTACTCTCGATTCCACCGGTATCTTATCTGATGACTCTCCTTCAATAACGACAGACTGGCTTCGGTCTGAGAGGAAGATCTTGATCCACTCACCGGTCTTTCCACGGATGCCGTAGTGATCTAATTTATGTTGAAGGAGGCTATGGCTGACCTCGTCGAAGGCTTTAGAAAAGTCCATTATTAAGCAGTCGGTTTGTTTACCTGCGTCTATGTTTCGTGTGATGTCATCAACAAATTCAATTAATTGGGTTTCACATGATAGGCCTTTCCGGAATCCATGCTGTAGCGGATAGAGGATATTGTGTGTGTCAGCGTGTTTCATTATATGGCTGGTAATGATGTGTTCCATCAGCTTGCATGAAATACATGTGAGCGAGATTGGTCTGTAGTTGATGGCTTCAATTTTTTCCCCTTTCTTAAATACAGGACAGATGTTTGCTGTTTTCCATATGGCTGGTATAGTTCTTGATTCGTATGCTATTTTAAATATGACTGTAAGTATTGGTGCTATGAATGGTGCAAGTTCTTTCAAGACTCCTGGTGTTATATTGTCTGGTCCCGCAGCTTTAGTTGGGTTTAGCTTACTAAGAAGTTTTTCCACGCCAGATACTGTTATGTTGATGTTATCTATCTTCATTTACCTTCAGTTGTTTGTAGGAGGGCTCATGTCTTGTTTATGTTATTTGTATTTGTTTGGTTCTTCTTTACCTTCAGTTGTTTGTAGGAGGGCTCATGTCTTGTTTATGTTATTTGTGTTTGTTTGGTTCTTCTTTACCTTCAGTTGTTTGTAGGAGGGCTCATGTCTTGTTTATGTTATTTGTATTTGTTTGATTCTTCTTTACCTTCAGTTGTTTGTAGGAGGGCTCATGTCTTGTTTATGTTATTTGTATTTGTTTGGTTCGTCTTTACCTTCAGTTGTTTGTAGGAGGGCTCATGTCTTGTTTATGTTATTTGTATTTGTTTGGTTCTTCTTTATCTTCAGTTGTTTGTAGGAGGGCTCATGTCTTGTTTATGTTATTTGTATTTGTTTAGTTCTTCTTTACCTCCAGTTGTTTGTAGGAGGGCTCATGTCTTGTTTATGTTATTTGTATTTGTTTGGTTCTTCTTTACCTCTAGTTGTTTGTAGGAGGGCTCATGTCTTGTTTATGTTATTTGTATTTGTTTGGTTCGTCTTTACCTTCAGTTGTTTGTAGGAGGACTCATGTCTTGTTTATGTTATTTGTATTTGTTTGGTTCGTCTTTACCTCTAGTTGTTTGTAGGAGGACTCATGTCTTGTTTATGTTATTTGTATATGTTTGGTTCGTCTTTACCTTCAGTTGTTTGTAGGAGGACTCATGTCTTGTTTATGTTATTTGTATTTGTTTGGTTCTTCTTTACCTTCAGTTGTTTGTAGGAGGGCTCATGTCTTGTTTATGTTATTTGTATTTGTTTGGTTCTTCTTTACCTTCAGTTGTTTGTAGGAGGGCTCATGTCTTGTTTATGTTATTTGTATTTGTTTGGTTCTTCTTTATCTTCAGTTGTTTGTAGGAGGGCTCATGTCTTGTTTATGTTATTTGTATTTGTTTAGTTCTTCTTTACCTCCAGTTGTTTGTAGGAGGGCTCATGTCTTGTTTATGTTATTTGTATTTGTTTGGTTCTTCTTTACCTCTAGTTGTTTGTAGGAGGGCTCATGTCTTGTTTATGTTATTTGTATTTGTTTGGTTCGTCTTTACCTTCAGTTGTTTGTAGGAGGACTCATGTCTTGTTTATGTTATTTGTATTTGTTTGGTTCGTCTTTACCTCTAGTTGTTTGTAGGAGGACTCATGTCTTGTTTATGTTATTTGTATATGTTTGGTTCGTCTTTACCTTCAGTTGTTTGTAGGAGGACTCATGTCTTGTTTATGTTATTTGTATTTGTTTGGTTCTTCTTTACCTTCAGTTGTTTGTAGGAGGGCTCATGTCTTGTTTATGTTATTTGTATTTGTTTGGTTCGTCTTTACCTTCAGTTGTTTGTAGGAGGACTCATGTCTTGTTTATGTTATTTGTATTTGTTTGGTTCGTCTTTACCTCCAGTTGTTTGTAGGAGGGCTCATGTCTTGTTTACGTTATTTGTATTTGTTTGGTTCTTCTTTACCTCCAGTTGTTTGTAGGAGGGCTGATGTCTTGTTTACGTTATTTGTATTTGTTTGGTTCGTCTTTACCTCCAGTTGTTTGTAGGAGGGCTCATGTCTTGTTTATGTTATTTGTATTTGTTTGGTTCTTCTTTACCTCCAGTTGTTTGTAGGAGGGCTCATGTCTTGTTTATCTTATTTGTATATGTTTGGTTCGTCTTTACCTTCAGTTGTTTGTAGGAGGGCTCATGTCTTGTTTATGTTATTTGTATTTGTTTGGTTCTTCTTTATCTTCTGTTGTTTGTAGGAGGGCTGATGTCTTGTTTATGTTATTTGTATTTGTTTAGTTCTTCTTTACCTCCAGTTGTTTGTAGGAGGGCTCATGTCTTGTTTATGTTATTTGTATTTGTTTGATTCTTCTTTACCTTCAGTTGTTTGTAGGAGGGCTCATGTCTTGTTTATCTTATTTGTATTTGTTTGGTTCGTCTTTACCTTCAGTTGTTTGTGGGAGGGCTCATGTCTTGTTTATGTTATTTGTATTTGTTTGGTTCGTCTTTACCTTCAGTTGTTTGTAGGAGGGCTCATGTCTTGTTTATGTTATTTGTATTTGTTTGGTTCTTCTTTACCTTCAGTTGTTTGTAGGAGGGCTCATGTCTTGTTTATGTTATTTGTATTTGTTTGATTCTTCTTTACCTTCAGTTGTTTGTAGGAGGGCTCATGTCTTGTTTATGTTATTTGTATTTGTTTGGTTCGTCTTTACCTCCAGTTGTTTGTAGGAGGACTCATGTCTTGTTTATGTTATTTGTATTTGTTTGGTTCTTCTTTACCTCCAGTTGTTTGTAGGAGGGCTCATGTCTTGTTTATGTTATTTGTATTTGTTTGGTTCTTCTTTACCTCCAGTTGTTTGTAGGAGGGCTCATGTCTTGTTTATGTTATTTGTATTTGTTTAGTTCTTCTTTACCTCCAGTTGTTTGTAGGAGGGCTCATGTCTTGTTTATGTTATTTGTATTTGTTTGGTTCTTCTTTACCTTCAGTTGTTTGTAGGAGGGCTCATGTCTTGTTTATGTTATTTGTATTTGTTTAGTTCTTCTTTACCTCCAGTTGTTTGTAGGAGGGCTCATGTCTTGTTTATGTTATTTGTATTTGTTTGGTTCTTCTTTACCTCCAGTTGTTTGTAGGAGGGCTCATGTCTTGTTTATGTTATTTGTGTTTGTTTGGTTCGTCTTTACCTTCAGTTGTTTGTAGGAGGGCTCATGTCTTGTTTATGTTATTTGTATTTGTTTGGTTCGTCTTTACCTTCAGTTGTTTGTAGGAGGGCTCATGTCTTGTTTATGTTATTTGTATTTGTTTGGTTCGTCTTTACCTTCAGTTGTTTGTAGGAGGGCTCATGTCTTGTTTATGTTATTTGTATTTGTTTGGTTCCTCTTTACCTTCAGTTGTTTGTAGGAGGGCTCATGTCTTGTTTATGTTATTTGTATTTGTTTGGTTCGTCTTTACCTTCAGTTGTTTGTAGGAGGGCTCATGTCTTGTTTATGTTATTTGTATTTGTTTGGTTCGTCTTTACCTTCAGTTGTTTGTGGGAGGGCTCATGTCTTGTTTATGTTATTTGTATTTGTTTGGTTCGTCTTTACCTTCAGTTGTTTGTAGGAGGGCTCATGTCTTGTTTATCTTATTTGTATTTGTTTGGTTCGTCTTTACCTTCAGTTGTTTGTGGGAGGGCTCATGTCTTGTTTATCTTATTTGTATTTGCTTGCCTATAGTGGTGCCCAACACATATTGTGTCGTGATATTGTTTTGCTTTTCTTCGCTTTGTGTGACCTGTGTTGCCATTTTCTCTGGATTGTTCTTTTTTTATTGCCTTTTCGGTATTCTCTAATGTTTAATCACGATGTTGGTTACATTTCTGCAGGAGAATTCCTGTCAATTTCCTGTCGACAGTCATAAACGACGGAAATTAACAACCTAAAATTGTTATTGACGGTTTGTTAATAATTACAATATTTTCTTGAAACCCTTAATCTCGAGTGGAAAAATATCGTAATCCACTGGTAGCAGGATAATCTATATTTATACGGATTAAGCAAACTATTTGTCAATATTAATATTTTAATAGATTTTGGAAGATACATTGTACATGTACGTGTAACGTAGTGACATTACGCATTTAGCCACACACAGATAACTTTTTTCTTCCTCAAATTTTAAAGATTTTCACATTTCAAATATGTATTTTTGTCATTCAGGGGCGGATCCAGGATTTCAAGTTAGGGGAGGCGTACTTAAATTTTTTTGGGGGTATTTCGTGTGAAAAATCACGATTTTACGCCAAAAAATCATATTTTTTCCAATTGCGTAGGGAGGCGCGAAAATTGTTGGGGTATTTCGTGTGAAAAATCACGATTTTACGCCAAAAAATCTATTTTTTACAATTGCGAAGGGAGGCGCGAAAATTTTTGGGGTATTTCGTGTGAAAAATCACGATTTTACGCCAAAAAATCATATTTTTTTCCAATTTTAACACCAAATAATTTAAAGATCTAGGACAGTAAAACAGGGCATATGCGTAATCATCTAAATTGGCATAGGGTTAACTTACATAAGTCTTAGGGAGATGTGCCTTAGTTTAAATGACAATTGCATTATTTAGGAACTCGTAAGTTTCAATAATAAATATATCTAGCAGAGATATCTTCATATCGACAAAGTTGCAGATCTCTAGTTTGATTGGTGACAGGACGTTTCTGGAATAAGCGCGTTGTCGGGTAAGGTCAGCGCTAAAAACTGGAAAACCCAATGATATATTATAATAAACACGTAGAAATCAAATTTAGTGCGCACGAGGCCTTCCTGGAATAACCTTTATCAGGTGACGCTGAAGATCAAAATATTAGAAATCCAAATAATTTTAAAAAAATCGTTAGTCCACAACATGATAGCTAAAATCGTTAGTCCACAACATGATAGCTAAAATCGTTAGTCCACAACATGATAACTAAAATCGTTAGTCCACAACATGATAGCTGAAATCGTTAGTCCACAACATGATAGCTAAAATCCTTAGTCCACAACATGATAGCTAAAATCCTTAGTCCACAACATGATAGCTAAAATCATTAGTCCACAACATGATAGCTAAAATCGTTAGTCCACAACATGATATCTAAAATAGTTAGTCCACAACATGATTGCTAAATTCGTTAGTCCACAACATGATTACTAAAATCGTTAGTCCACAACATGATAGATAAAATTGTTAGTCCACAACATGATAGCTAAAATCGTTAGTCCACAACATGATAGCTAAAACCGTTAGTCCACAACATGATAACTAAAATCGTTAGTCCACAACATGATAACTAAAATCGTTAGTCCACAACATGATAGCTAAAATCATTAGTCCACAACATGATAGCTAAAATCGTTAGTCCACAACATGATAACTAAAATCGTTAGTCCACAACATGATAGCTAAAATCATTAGTCCACAACATGATAGCTAAAATCATTAGTCCACAACATGATAGCTAAAATCATTAGTCCACAACATGATAGCTAAAATCGTTAGTCCACAACATGATAGCTAAAATCATTAGTCCACAACATGATAGCTGAAATCGTTAGTCCACAACATGATAGCTAAAATCGTTAGTCCACAACATGATAGCTAAAATCGTTAGTCCACAACATGATAGCTAAAATCGTTAGTCCACAACATGATAGCTGAAATCGTTAGTCCACAACATGATAGCTAAATTCGTTAGTCCACAACATGATAACTAAAATCGTTAGTCCACAACATGATAGCTAAAATCGTTAGTCCACAACATGATAGATAAAAACGTTAGTCCACAACATGATAGCTAAAATCATTAGTCCACAACATGATAGCTAAAATCATTAGTCCACAACATGATAGCTAAAATCGTTAGTCCACAACATGATAGCTAAAATCGTTAGTCCACAACATGATAGCTAAAATCATTAGTCCACAACATGATAGCTAAAATCGTTAGTCCACAAGTCCACAACATGATAGCTAAAATCATTAGTCCACAACATGATAGCTAAAATCATTAGTCCACAACATGATAGCTAAAATCGTTAGTCCACAACATGATAGCTAAAATCATTAGTCCACAACATGATAGCTAAAATCGTTAGTCCACAACATGATAGCTAAAATCGTTAGTCCACAACATGATAGCTAAAATCGTTAGTCCACAACATGATAGCTAAAATCGTTAGTCCACAACATGATAGCTAAAATCGTTAGTCCACAACATGATAGCTAAAATCGTTAGTCCACAACATGATAACTAAAATCGTTAGTCCACAACATGATAGCTAAAATCGTGTCCACAACATGATAACTAAAATCGTTAGTCCACAACATGATAGCTAAAATCATTAGTCCACAACATGATAGCTAAAATCGTTAGTCCACAACATGATAGCTAAAATCGTTAGTCCACAACATGATAGCTAAAATCATTAGTCCACAACATGATAGCTAAAATCATTAGTCCACAACATGATAGCTAAAATCGTTAGTCCACAACATGATAGCTAAAATCGTTAGTCCACAACATGATAGCTAAAATCATTAGTCCACAACATGATAGCTAAAATCGTTAGTCCACAACATGATAGCTAAAATCGTTAGTCCACAACATGATAGCTAAAATCGTTAGTCCACAACATGATAGCTAAAATCGTTAGTCCACAACATGATAGCTAAAATCATTAGTCCACAACATGATAGCTAAAATCATTAGTCCACAACATGATAGCTAAAATCGTTAGTCCACAACATGATAGCTAAAATCGTTAGTCCACAACATGATAGCTAAAATCGTTAGTCCACAACATGATAGCTAAAATCATTAGTCCACAACATGATAGCAAAAAAAGTACCGGCGCCCCCCCCCTAAAATTGGAAAAATATGATTTTTTTAAGTGCACCCCTCCCCCCCCCCCCTAACTTGAAATCCTGGATCCGCCCCTGAAAGCAGTTCAGACATGTATACCTATTCATTGAAAAAACATCAGCTGTCAAAAGCAGGCTTCCCGGAAGCACGTCGAGAGTTTTGATTAAAATAAAGATGCATCATATGGTTTGACTTCGTATATTTATTTCTTATGTCACTCTGTAGTGCTTTAACATTCTGTTCATTGAATGATTTTTTATTAGATCATTTTGTTTTAATAATAAAGATACGTTCATGAACAATAAAACAGTTAAGTATGAAAGTATATGTATTTGTATCTGATCTTAATACAGTGATTCATCAATAGAGAAGATAATATTTCTAAGTGATTTCCGTGATTCATCAATAGAGAAGATAATATTTCTAAGTGATTTCCGTGATTCATCAATAGAGAAGTTATATTTCTAAGTGATTTCCGTGATTCATCAATAGAGAAGATAATATTTCTAAGTGATTCCCGTGATTCATCAATAGAGAAGATAATATTTCTAAGTGATTTCCGTGATTCATCAATAGAGAAGATAATATTTCTAAGTGATTCCCGTGATTCATCAATAGAGAAGATAATATTTCTAAGTGATTTCCGTGATTCATCAATAGAGAAGGTAATATTTCTAAGTGATTTCCGTGATTCATCAATAGAGAAGATAATATTTCTAAGTGATTCCCGTGATTCATCAATAGAGAAGTTAATATTTCAAAGTGATTTCCGTGATTCATCAATAGAGAAGATAATATTTCTAAGTGATTTCCGTGATTCATCAATAGAGAAGATAATATTTCTAAGTGATTTCCGTGATTCATCAATAGAGAAGATAATATTTCTAAGTGATTTCCGTGATTCATCAATAGAGAAGATAATATTTCTAAGTGATTCCCGTGATTCATCAATAGAGAAGATAATATTTCTAAGTGATTTCCGTGATTCATCAATAGAGAAGATAATATTTCTAAGTGATTTCCGTGATTCATCAATAGAGAAGATAATATTTCTAAGTGATTTCCGTGATTCATCAATAGAGAAGATAATATTTCTAAGTGATTTCCGTGATTCATCAATAGAGAAGATAATATTTCTAAGTGATTTCCGTGATTCATCAATAGAGAAGCTAATATTTCTAAGTGATTTCCGTGATTCATCAATAGAGAAGATAATATTTCTAAGTGATTTCCGTGATTCATCAATAGAGAAGATAATATTTCTAAGTGATTTCCGTGATTCATCAATAGAGAAGATAATATTTCTAAGTGATTTCCGTGATTCATCAATAGAGAAGATAATATTTCTAAGTGATTTCTGTGATTCATCAATAGAGAAGATAATATTTCTAAGTGATTTCCGTGATTCATCAATAGAGAAGATAATATTTCTAAGTGATTTCCGTGATTCATCAATAGAGAAGTTATATTTCTAAGTGATTTCAGTGATTCATCAATAGAGAAGATAATATTTCTAAGTGATTTCCGTGATTCATCAATAGAGAAGTTATATTTCTAAGTGATTTCAGTGATTCATCAATAGAGAAGTTATATTTCTAAGTGATTTCAGTGATTCATCAATAGAGAAGATAATATTTCTAAGTGATTTCCGTGATTCATCAATAGAGAAGTTATATTTCTAAGTGATTTCAGTGATTCATCAATAGAGAAGTTATATTTCTAAGTGATTTCCGTAGAGTTTTTGTTTGTTTGTTGTTTGTTGTTGTTTTTTTTTTTATTGTTGTTGGTTTTTTTCTGTTGTGGTTTTTGTGGGTTTTTTGTTTTTTGTTTGACCCATAAAACCATGAAATTTAGTGCACATTGAAGCACAATTTTAGTAAAGGATCTAATTTTTTTTTATTGAAAACGTCAATATAAGTGTCAACGAACATATTATTTCCCGTCCAAAAAAAACAGGCAACAAACTTCCTCTACATGCAACATTACTGACTTTTAAAAAAGGAGCTTTGAATAGCAATTTTACTGCATAATATGTTCACGCCACGATATAGCTGATATACTGCTAAAGTTGGTGTTAAACACCAATCAATCAATCATAATATGTTATTTTCACAGTTAAACAAATTACCTTGAAATTGGAAAAAAAAACAACCAAAAAACCAGTTAAGGTCACGTCATAGGCCACCATGGTATAGAAATACACGATATACTGCTTACAATATATGTCCAGTTTGATAGCCTTTGAATTCTCTTTACACAATGATGACAACAAATCTACATTATTTTTGAAGATCATATTTATTTTTAGATGGCATAATTTCCTTGAATTTCAAAGTATTAGGTTTATTTCTAAACTTTTCTTTAATGTACAATTTTCTTTTGTTATTAAAATTATCACATGAAAACAAATAGTGGAATTCATCGCCAATTTCATTTTTTGAACATAATGTACAAATTCTGTCTTCTCTTGGTATATTACACCAGCGTCCGCATTCAATTGGTAATTTATGGTTTTTTGTTCTAAATCTGCAAAGAGTAGTTAAGTCTTTGTCTTATAAATTATTAAAATAACTTTCATATTCCAGAGTATCCTTGAAAATTCTGTAGTTTAAACATTTTGGCGAATTATAAATTGTAGATAGCCAAAATAGTTGAAATGATCTTGAAGTCGAACCTTTATTACTTGTTTTATATCAGTTATAAAGGTTTGTGTCTCCAATACATAAGTATAACCACATTTATCAAGTATACCTTTTACAAATTTAATCCAATCAAACATATAATTGTCGCCTAAACCCAAATTATACATACACTTGTATATATAAAACGATAAATTTTTTGTAGATTGTCGTGCATGACTGCTAGGCTGATTGGAGAGGGAGGGGACCCCGGACTGATACAACCTACTGATCGGTAGAACACCTGGCCTTTGGTGGGTGACTGGAAACCTTAACAATTGATGTGGGTAATGGGGGCTCGAACTCGCGTCAACAGTGTTAGGTTTGTGGGCGGATATCAGCAACCTCCCGGACACCTAGGCTCCAATAGTTTCTCAGAAAAGCTGGCTTACAGGATTACCTGTATTTGATTCCTAAAAATTAAGCTGCGCTAATATTTGATTTCTTTCTTTTTTAAATTAATATTTCAAAGTATTGTAACGGGAACGATCCCCTACCTAAGGTTATAGGAACCGCAGTATATATTCATAACCACCTCTGTTAACTGCGTTGGTGAAGATCTCCTTTAGCTCTGTTGGCAGAGCGGTGAATTACAATGCGAGATCGAATCCCATTTGAGGGCACTGCATTTTTCGGACGTAAAACATACTCTACTGTTACAGTAACCCGTCGAAATCCAATGTTTGGTGCTGCTTATCATTCCAGAGCATCTGAGTTCACCACCTGTTTTTAGTGTGGTTCGTGTCGCTCAATCTTTAGGTTTCTGTGTCGTGATTGTAGATCATTGTTTGTTTTTTTGTCCTTTTTATTTTAGTCAATGTTTTTTCTGTCCTACTTTGATTATCGGCTTCTGATTACCCCTTTAGTATTTTCAAACTTTTCTTGAGAAATTATTTGATTTTTGGTGCTTAACGCCACTTTCAGCAATATTTTAGCTATATCATGGTGATCAGTTTTAGTGGTGGAAGAAGCCGGAGTACCAGGAGCGAACCACCGACCATGGGCAAGCAACTGGTAAACTTTATCACTTGCGGCTGCTAGTCGAGTGCACCCTTTTGTAATTTACAAAGCCGGGCGCGAACCCACGCCGCATTGGTGATAGGCTTGTATGAGTTGTTAGATAATCCCACTATTTAACTCATTGAGCCACCCGGGCCCTAAATAAGATATATAACCCGTAATGGGGTTTCTTGAGAAATGAGGAGGTTTAATGTTTAATATCTCAAACACATTTCATTTAAAAATTTAGCTGAAACATTTGTTAGTGACTTGCGGTGACCAGGTCGGTGGTTTTCTCCGGGTACTCCGGTTTGGTCCACCAATAAAACTGACCGTCACGAAATAACTGAAATATTGTTGAAAGTGGCGTTAATCACCATAACTCTCACCCTCCAACATTTGACTGCATTGTTGTGGTACTTTTCTAAATAGTAATTGTGTGTGCATTCTAAATTTTATTTCATTTTTATTTTTGGAACATCCAACATAGCCATGTTATTATATATACATGTATATTCATGATATATTATTAAATTTGGGTACATTCTATCTTCTACAAGTTCAATTAATGTAATGGTCAACAGTTTACATGATTAAGGTTACAGTGGGGTTTCCATTAGTTTAAATTGACCCAATATAGGTTACAGGTCGTGTGAAATAAGGTTTACAATATTCATGAAACCTTTTTAATCCCGCCATCAAGATAAATTTTCAATATAGAAGGGATTTTCTTCGTATGGTGTGAATTCCCCCACATTTGGAGGTAAACAGCCATAGAAATTAAAATGTTATGGCCGTCGATTAAAAAGCAGTTTTGTTTGTTTTGCTGACCATAAATATACAACACTTGTTTAAAGCCCTTTGTCAACTGGTCTTTCTTCTACATATTACAAAGGGGTGGCATATGTTGAAAATTCGCATAAAGTTTCAATTTCTCAAATTATTTTCAATTTTCCTTCTTTTTCATGACCAAAACGTGTTAAAAATTAACAATTTAAAAGACATAAAGTAATAGGAATTCGCTAGCAGGGACACTTAATGCCTACGAGACAGATATAGAGCCCTGCTAATGATGAAAGTAATTAAAGGCTTGTTTTATCCCCAGAAATTCAACCACGAAAGATCATAGCCATGTATTCCAAATGCTGTGATATTAGCTTGATGAGAAAGTATATCTTTACAGCTCTCAATAAATGCCCAAATGTCAACTTATTAATTGCCGTTTTATTGGTACCGTGAGGGAGGTGCGAAGGCATGATTGACAGGTGTTGCGTTCGGATTTGACGTGGTATTGCCATCAAGTGATGACTACAGTGGGCCATTCGGGTCATAAATATCCAATTTTCCAATATACAATCAATCAAATACACAAATCGGCATTATTTGATATATTCGCCATATGGACAAGGGGATTGTTAGCCCAGTCAAACCAGGTGAACTTGAAGCTTTTGGCAGGGAGTATAGGTCTGTCCCCAGACAGTTGTCGCCAAAAAAGTCGTAAGAAAAAGAATGTGTAGTGATACCGTAAAGATGTCGCACGAATTGTGACAACTTTAGATCCTTTATATATTCAGGGTTGTCGAAAAAAACAATTTGTACAAATTGTCTACCGTATCCCGTGCGAAGTTATTTAGTACATAAAAATATATCAACTTTACACCCCGGGGACTTACGAATGCATGTAAGTGCAGTTTGATCAAAGAAAGATTATACAACTTTACAATGACCTGACATTAATTATTTTGAATCGCTTGAATTTTTGACTGGACTTTTTTTTTTTTTTTTTTTTTTTTTTATACATTTTAACGAATTTCTTTGTTTTAACGTAGATTCTGTTTTCTTTGAATTGAATGAAACATACAGTTATAAATGAGCTTGTAAACAGACAATATTGTTAACGTGTAATATTAAAATTATATCTGGTGTACCATACGATATATCCTCAGTCAATCACCTACAATGTATCAAAAAATATATAAATAAAAATAGATAAAAATAAATAAATAAAAATAAATAAATAAAAATAAACAAAAAGCAAAAGAAAAAAGCTGACTGCATAACGTATAGCTGATTTTCATTCTAGCAGAAAAAAAATCTTTTTGGAATGCGGAATCTACAAGGTTCTAGATGTATATTACGTTTTTTTCTTGACTTTACTCAGTTATGTTTATTTCCCACAGTTTAATAATAATTTACAAATTATCAATTCACCTGTCATATTTTATTTCAATCCATACTTATCCAAAACAAAAACAAAGACAAAACAATTTTAAAATCACGTTTATGTTACAATATAATATACATTTGTATTCAATTTCAACTTTTTATTTAGTTTATTCATTTTATAATATCTATGATATGCTTCATGTTTAATATAATTATAAACATGATTATTTAACAGATGAACACAAATTATGATAATCATATTTATTATTATTATTATTATTATTATCATATATATTATTATTATCAAGGACGTATATAAGACATCCTTGTTGTTATTATTATTATCATTATTATTATCATATCTATAATTATTATTATTATTATTATTATTATTATAATTATGATAATCAAATTTATTATTATTCTTATTATTATTATAATTATTATTATTATCATATTTATTATTATTATCAAGGACGTATATAAGACGTCCTTGTTGTTATTATTATTATTATTATTATTATTATAATTATTATTATTATCATATTTATTATTATTATCAAGGACGTATATAAGACGTCCTTGTTATTATTATTATTATTATTATTATTATTATTATTATTATTATTATTATTATTATTATTATTATTATTATTATTATTATAAACAATCCGATTTCGATGAAAAGGAAAAAAACCTGGAAAATTTGAAAAGATATCTGGTTACCATATATATTTTTAACTATATTAGGACAATAAATCAAAAAATGATAATCATATATAATATTATTATTTGTTTGGATAAAAAACATTCTTATTCTTTTAAGGAATATTGTAAAATAAATGAAAATGAAATAAAGATACAAGCTCGAACAAGAAGAAGGTGTGTATTCCAGATTCGCAACAAAAACATTTTAAAATCTTACAATAAATCTTCACAAATATAAATTTGGAATAAAGAAAGATAAAAAGAGAAGAAAAGGAGGATGAAAAAAGAAAGAAAAAAGAAAGAAAAAAGAAGATAACTTTGAAAATTCAATGTATTTAACAAATGTACCCAAATATATATACAATTTTACACATGTCAGACTACGCCTCTCATTAAAATATCCTAATATTATGTTCTATTATGATAAGAACATATTTCGGTTAAATACCTAAATTCAATCATGGAAGTATCCCGTCATGATTTGATTGAAATAATATTTTGTCTGTTTATGACGATGTGTGTTAAGATCATACGGTGGCAAGTTTGACAGATCTGTTCTATCTAATAAAACTACCGCCTTTTGTTTTTTACGGACATTTTTATTATCTATTTCATATCTTTTATCTAGAAATTTGTTAAACTGTTTCTGGGTGTTCTTTTCTCTGACTTTACACTCAGTATTATGACTTTGGCAGAAGTATGAGTTTGTTTTCTCAGTTTTTTGCATGCATGTTTATGTTGAATTGCGTGATATAGTTACATAGCTTACATATACTTACATATACTTACATATACTTACATATACATATACTTACATATACTTACATATACTTACATATACTTACATATATTACATATACTTACATATACTTACATATACTTACATATACTTACATATACTTACATATACATATACTTACATATACTTACATATACTTACATATATTACATATACTTACATATACTTACATATACTTACATATACTTACATATATTACATATATTTACCCAAGATACAATGTCTTTTTTTGATTATTATATTTTGTTAATGAACAATTCACTTCCATAAATCACACAATAGCCCTTAAGCGGGGTCGGCCTTTAGACAATTTGGCCCTGTGCTGGAGTTATCTACTCTTGGCCGTTCAAGTACACACAACAACACACTGCAGATTTTACAGAGAACAGCGTTGGGTCCTGCACCTCCTAAGTCCGGCCTTGACCCTGAGATCCGAGGTCACAGGTTTAGAGTACCAATGTATTTAACAGTACCAACGGAATAAATAATAAATTGGGATGATTATTTTTATTGCTGTATCAAATATATTTGATACAGCAATAAAATTTTAATAATAAAAATAATAAAATGGATGCAATTTATGCTTAAAGCTGCATTAGCTACGATTTTGACCAAACAAATTATATGTTTTGGAAATTGGTAAATAGCTTTAAAATGACGAAATAAAGGTAAATATTTCACATTAAACAGCTTATCGTACCACTTTTCGCCTTTTGAGAACGAAAATTACCATCGATTTATTATTGCAAGCCTTTAATTTGACCTCGTTTTCTCCGTATGACCTTGTCAATTATTGCCACTATTAATAACGCTGAACGAAAGGAATATCGGAATAATCAACAAAGCAAAATGCATGTGCTTACCTCTGAATCCATGTTTGTTTACATCAGAACAAGGTCAAATGACGATTAGGCAAACTCCGTAAACAATGCTGATAATTAATAAGATGGCGTCCATTTCTTGATCGATTTCAAAACATCGAGCAGTTGCACCTTTTTCCCCGATGTGCGTACATTTCATAACATTTATAAGTTACAGAAACACGTTTTATTAAGACATCAATCATATCTGATAGTTTTTATGGGTAACAACGATTTTCTGTTCGTTTGTTCTTAAAAAGTCAAACAATGAGTTAGTTTTTGCAATACTGACACTTGAGAACTAATATAACAGAGCGTACGGACGGTAGATCAACAATGGTGATGCTATATGGTCGCTATCATGAACCGGCCGCTTTCTACGGGATTATTAATCACCAGCCTTTCCGAGTGAAGCAACATGTCTACACACTGGACTGTTGTTTCAGTGAGCTAGCACCGTAAACATCTAACTAAGCGAGTTGGTGTAGTACATCATGTCATCGAATGTACTGTAACTCATTCTCGTAATGTAATAATATTTTATTGCGATAAATTAAGCAATAGGATCGGACACAAGTTATTGCAACTTATATTAAGTCCTCTCCTTACATATATAATACACATAATATATAATGACAGCAAAACATATACAACATAGTATTAGAAATAAGAAGTAAACAAAAGAGTCATGAATTAATACAAACAGGGAAAAAAGGAGTAAAATCAGAAAAAAAACAAAATATATGTTTGTTTGATGGTGTTTAACGCCACTTTCAACAAAATTTCAGCTATATCGTGGCGACCAGTTTTAGTGGTGGAAGAAGCCGGAGTACCCGGAGAGAATCACCGACCATGGACATGCAACTGGTAATCTTTATCACTTGCGGCTGCGAGTCGAGTGCACCCTTTTTTGTAATTTACAAAGCCGGGTGCGAACCCACGCCGTATTGGTGATAGGTTTATATGAGTTGTAAGGTAATCCAACTACCTAACTCATTGAGCCACCCGGTCCCAAAACAAAATATAACAAAACTCTAAAGCTGCTGACTTGGAGTACAAAATCATTTTGTCTGTTTAATAAAACAACGAACTTTGATCAGTATATGTATCAATAGAATTAGTATGATCAGTATATGTATCAATAGAATTAGTATGATCAGTATATGTATCAATAGAATTAGTATGATCAGTATATGTATCAATAGAATTAGTATGATCAGTATATGTATCAATAGAATTAGTATGATCAGTATATGTATCATTAGAATTAGTATGATCAGTATATGTATCAATAGAATTAGTATGATCAGTATATGTATCAATAGAATTAGTATGATCAGTATATGTATCAATAGAATTAGTATGATCAGTATATGTATCAATAGAATTAGTATGATCAGTATATGTATCAATAGAATTAGTATGATCAGTATATGCATCAATAGAATTAGTATGATCAGTATATGTATCAATAGAATTAGTATGATCAGTATATGTATCAATAGAATTAGTATGATCAGTATATGTATCAATAGAATTAGTATGATCAGTATATGTATCATTAGAATTAGTATGATCAGTATATGTATCAATAGAATTAGTATGATCAGTATATGTATCAATCGTATTAGTATCATCAGTATATGTATCAATAGAATTAGTATGATCAGTATATGTATCATTAGAATTAGTATGATCAGTATATATGTATCAATAGAATTAGTATGATCAGTATATGTATCAATAGAATTAGTATGATCAGTATATATGTATCAATAGAATTAGTATGATCAGTATATATATCAATAGAATTAGTATGATCAGTATATGTATCAATAGAATTAGTATGATCAGTATATATGTATCAATAGAATTAGTATGATCAGTATATGTATCAATAGAATTAGTATGATCAGTATATATGTATCAATAGAATTAGTATGATCAGTATATGTATCAATAGAATTAGTATGATCAGTATATGTATCAATAGAATTAGTATGATCAGTATATGTATCAATAGAATTAGTATGATCAGTATATATGTATCAATAGAATTAGTATGATCAGTATATGTATCAATAGAATTAGTATGATCAGTATATGTATCAATAGAATTAGTATGATCAGTATATATGTATCAATAGAATTAGTATGATCAGTATATGTATCAATAGAATTAGTATGATCAGTATATGTATCAATAGAATTAGTATGATCAGTATATGTATCACTTCTAAACAATAGTGTTTCAATATTAATCTCAATATTCATATTAATTAAATAATTGAATAACGGTATCCTTGGTTATTATTCTCGTAATGATATAGCTGAAAAATTGTTCACATGTCGTTAAACAACAAACAATCAATCACAATCTTTTGCTTTCCTTAGTGTATTTAGTATTGTTTTCGTATTTATTAATTTTTTTATGCATATTTGTTTTATTTACCTTTCAAAAGCGTCTAACAAGAGAGTTAATTAATCAATTACAATAAGTAAACAAAACAATTAAATATTTGACTTAAACTGAAAATAAAACTTATTTACTTTATATGAGTGAATTTGTGATTACAATATTAAACAACAGACACACACAAAAAAGAATACCAACATGTGGGAAATACAATTCTACACAACAAATTACAGCGGAGAGTTTGTGGTGTTAAATATTTGCGATCGTATTGGGGTTCGCGTTCCTGTTGATTTCTCTATTTTGGTTACATGGAGGACTGTATCTTTCGCCGTTGCAGGTTAAACATGTGCTTACCGAAACTTAACCCATAGAAGAAAATAAGGGATGCACATTAAACTGATCCTCAAAATTTTAGAACGATTACTGTTTTAAATTGTTTAGGTAAATTGTTCACTTCAATCTTAAAGGCATACAGGCTGTCAGAATTGATTTTTTTTGTTTATATTAAAAGTTGCCAATATACGATGTTTTATACTAATAAATAAAATGTTCTGAACAAGATACCAGGTTTCAAAAATATGCTATAATGTCGTAATTAGTGAAAAGAATTCGAATGTCTGTCGGTGGAATCGCCATTAACACACCTAATTATAAGTCGGCTTCTTTTCCGAAGTTTGCCGAATACTGATAACTGCTATAAATAACCAGGAAGCATGCTGCATGTAAATTCGTTAGAATTAATATAATTTCAGAAATCTATCTATGAAATTGGATCCCGATGACACTTAAAATCGGAAATACGTGATAAAATCAATAAAAACAAACCCAAACTCTGAAAAGGGAAAATTGTAAACAAATTGTATTGCATATTATTGACAACACTTGAGAGGCCTGATTATATTTTTTTCGAAAAAAACAGACATGAAGTTCATTATTTTAGTCTCTAATTTAAAAGAGATATCACCTAGCGTTTTCTCCTGAAAAAAAAAAGAATATATAAAAAACTACGATGCAATTCTACTGTCAAAATACGATTCGGCCGAAAAAAGATACTAAATTATGCTTACGTGTTGAAAAATGGCGGAGTAGGTCGGTATAACATCTTTTTTTTTAATTTTTACACAAAGCTTACTGAATCCTCCTTTTTGTGTCGTTTTCGTGTAGAATCCGTCAATGTTTTTGTTTGTGCCATGTGTATTTTCTTCAACAAACAATTTCGCACATGCGCAAACGCTTTACATAATTAGTTCACTGTGTAGGTCGTATGAATGTATGAATATTGCGCGGGTAAACATTGGAATCTTGACTGGATGGAAGAAAATCAAACAGCGACGTATTTCCTTCGTTCTAGGCTATTTACGTATGATATTATGAAAAATTTCAACTGCAATTAGTATAAAACATCGAATATTGGCAACTTTTAATATAAAAATAAAATTCAATTCTGACAGCCTTTAAAACAATACTCTGACGAATTTCTTGTACTATGTGAAAACCAAAGTGGGTTTCGGAAGGGATATTCGACCTTGGACAATTTATTTATTCTTCATTCTCTTTTCAATATTTTAAAAAATAAAAAAAAAGAAAAAAAATGTTATATTGTGCGTTTGTAAATTTTGCAAAGGCATTTGACACTGTTTGGCGAGATGGGCTCTGGCGCAAATTATACTACTTAATAATATGAATGGAAATATGTTTAATGTAATTGTAAATATGTATAAAGATACGAAATCACGAATTGTATGTACAAACTATATGTCAGAATTTTTCCCATGTAGTAATGGGGTTAGACAGGAAGAAAACTTTTTTGGAAACATGTGACGTGTGGAAGGATTGAAGACCGTCTCTTCTGAACTAAAAGATAAATTAAATTTGTATTTGAAACATTTCATAATCTTATATGCAGATGATACTGTTATAATGGCAGAGTCTGCTGCTGACCTTCAAAAACAGTTGGATTCCTTTAGTGATTACTGTGATATCTGGAGACTAAAGGTTAATGTAGAAAAAAGTAAAATTGTGGGTTTTTTTCGCAAGGAAGAACTCCTTATAATCTTAAATTTAACTTTAAAGGAAAACAACTAGAAATTGTTGATGAATTTAATTATTTGGGTGTGTTATTAACAAAAAATGGTAATTTTAATAAATCAAAGATTTTTGCTGTTAATGAAGGTACAAAAGCAATGTATGGGGTTTTGAAACTTAATAGAATACATAGTCTTTCGATAAATTGTCAACTAGACCTACAATGTATTTGACAAAATGGTAAAACCCACATTATTATATGGTTGTGAAATATGGGGACTTGGGAACATAGAAATAATTGAAAGGGTTCAAATAAAATTTTGTAAACTACTTCTACAGTTAAAAAATTCGGCGCCCACATATATGATTTACTCTCCTATTGTGCTAGATGTAAAAATTATAAATCTGTCGTTTTGGTCAAAATTGTTGTTTGGTTAAGAATCTAAATTGTCATTAATAATATATTCATTTACAGCCACACAATTTCTTACTTAATTGTCAGTTAGAAATATCTGATGAATAAATTCAACTGTAACAATACACACCTTAATCATTAGAATTCATTAAATGAAGAAGTCTTAGGTTTTGTTTGGTTGATGGTGTTTAACGCCATTTTCAACAATATTTTCGTTTATATCGTGGCGAACAGTTTTTATTGGTGGAGGAAACCACTGACCTGTCACAAGTCACTGACAAACTTTATCACATAATGTTGCATCGAGTACACCTCGCCATGAACGAGGCTCGAACTCACAACTTTAGTCGTAAATACAACTACCATACGATCACGACCACGAAGTCTTAGAACATTGTGAGTTCGAATCCCACACATGCGAGGTGTGATTCGGTACAAAATTATGTTATAAAGTTGTCAGTGACTTGCGCAAAATCGGTGGTTTTCTCCGGGTACTCCGGTTTCCTACACCAATACAACTGACCGCCATGATATACTATAGTAACTGAAATATTGTTGTAAGTAGAGTTAAACACCATAACCTTAACATATATACACGTAACTTAAATAGATAGGGTGTGTCTGATTTGTAAGAATTACGTTCCTTTTCTATATTTAAAGCATATAACATTTGTATCCAGGGGCGGATCCAGGGGGGGGGGGGGGGGTGGGCGCACCCGGCGCGCGCCCCCCCCTAAAATTGGAAAAAAATATGATTTTTTTGGCGTAAAATCGTGATTTTTCTCACGAAATACCCAAAAAATGTTCGCGCCTCCCTCCGCTCGGTGCAATTTTTTTTAAGTGCACCCCCCCCCTAACTTGAAATCCTGGATCCGCCCCTGGTATCCCGGGTTATCTGAAAATCTCTACCGCTTTAAGTACTCGATGCGACTTGGATATATATGGATATCATTTCTATCTTTATTTAAGGAAATATTCATCTTTTACTTTCATAAAAAAATTAAAAAAACAAAAAATACCACACTGTCGGAACAGCTCCAAAATTCTTTAGAAAAAATGTAGAAAGAGGCAAAATTGATACTCCTAACACACAAATACATGACCCCTAACACACAAATACATGACCTCCAACCTTCCTGTCTTATTACAGGTACTTCAATGAAAAGAGCTAGTTTTATGGACCCAAACTCCAAAAATTCAAAACCTTTATGCGTTTCGACCATCTGTAGACGTTGTCAGGATTAATACCCAAAGCGTCTGTTCTATGATACGGTAGTTGGATTCACATGCATATAGTCACATAAGTTGTAAGTTTGATTCCCGCTCATTGCAAATTTTTTATCAATGACTTGAGGCAGGTCCATGTTTTTGCTAGAGCTGACACTGACTGCTACGGTATAACTGAAATATTGTTCAAGGTTGTGTTAAACACCAATAAAACTGACTAACACGGTATCACTAAAACATTGTTGAAAGTGGTGCTAAACACCCCATTAAAACAACAGTCTGTACATTATAAAATGTGTGAATGTTCATTGTGATAATCAAATCTACCACAACGGTGAAACAGATTGATAGACTCCGTGAAGTCTCCGAGTATATCACAAGACATCCCAAAAGGCACTCTGGAATCAATAGGCGCCATGCGTAGCACAACACCTTTCAATGGGAAGCATTTAAAGAACAAAAAATATCGATAGGCGCCGAAGATGGAGCAAGCAATCTCGATAGACACTGATTAAAGACATATCGATAAGGGCCGTGGATAGAGCAAGACATCTCGATAGGCGCCATAGATAGAAGACATCTCGATAGGCGTCATGGATAGAACAAATCATCTCGATAGGCGCCATAGATAGAAGACATCTCGATAGACGTCGAGGATAGAGCAAAAAGTCACAATAGTGACCGAGGATAGCGCAAACAATGTCGATATGCATCATGGATAGAACAAACCATCTCGATAGGCTCCAAAGAGAGAACAAGAACTCTCAACATGGACCGATGATAGAACACGGTATCTCGATAGGCGCCACAGATAGAACATAAAATCACAATATGGGCCGAGGATAGACCAAGAAATCTGGACAGGGACCGATGATAGAATACGATCTGTCGATACGCACCATGGATAAAACAAGACATTTCGATAGGGACCGAGGATAGAACACGATCTCTCGGTAGGCACCATGGATAAAACAAGACATTTCGATTGCGGCAGAAGATAGAACAAGAAATCTCGATAGGGGCCGAGGAAAGAACACGATCTCTCGATAGGGCCCGAAGATAGAACAAGAAATCTCGATAGGGACCGGGGATATAACAAGAACTCTCAAAAGAGGCCGAGGATAAAACACGATCTTTCGATAGGGACCGAGGACAGAGTACGATCTCTAGATAGGCGCCAAAGATAGAACCAAAAATCACAATATGGGCCGAAGATAGAACAAGAAATCTGGACAGGTACCGAGGATAGAATACGCTCTCTCGATTCGCACCATGCATAAAACAAGACATTTCGATAAGGACCGAGGATTGAACACGATCTCTCGGTAAGCGTCATGGATAAAACAAGATATTTCGATTGCGGAAGAAGATAGAACAGGAAATCTCGATAGGAGCAGAGGAAAGAACACTATCTCTCGATAGGGCCCGAAAATAGAACAACAAATCTCAAAAGAGACCGAGGATAAAGCACGATATCTCGATAGGCGCAAAAGATAGAACACCATCTCTCGATAGGGACCGAGGATAGAGCACGATCTCTCGATAGGCGCCAAAGATAGAACAAGAAATCTCGATAGGGACCGATGATAGAATACGATCTCTCGATAAGCACCATGGATAAAACAAGACATTTCGATGGGAACCGAGGATAGAACAAGACATTTCGATGGGGACCGAGGATAGAACAAGACATTTCGATGGGGACCGAGGATAGAACAAGATATTTCGATGGGGACCGAGGATAGAACAAGACATTTCGATGGGGACCGAGGATAGAACAAGACATTTCGATGGGGACCGAGGATAGAACAAGACATTTCGATGGGGACCGAGGATAGAACAAGACATTTCGATGGGGACCGAGGATAGAACAAGACATTTCGATGGGGACCGAGGATAGAACAAGACATTTCGATGGGGACCGAGGATAGAACAAGACATTTCGATGGGGACCGAGGATAGAACAAGACATTTCGATGGGGACCGAGGATAGAACAAGACATTTCGATGGGGACCGAGGATAGAACAAGACATTTCGATGGGGACCGAGGATAGAACAAGACATTTCGATGGGGACCGAGGATAGAACAAGACATTTCGATGGGGACCGAGGATAGAACAAGACATTTCGATGGGGACCGAGGATAGAACAAGACATTTCGATGGGGACCGAGGATAGAACAAGACATTTCGATGGGAACCGAGGATAGAACAAGACATTTCGATGGGGACCGAGGATAGAACAAGACATTTCGATGGGGACCGAGGATAGAACAAGACATTTCGATGGGGACCGAGGATAGAACAAGATATTTCGATGGGGACCGAGGATAGAACAAGACATTTCGATGGGGACCGAGGATAGAACAAGACATTTCGATGGGGACCGAGGATAGAACAAGACATTTCGATGGGAACCGAGGATAGAACAAGATATTTCGATGGGGACCGAGGATAGAACAAGACATTTCGATGGGAACCGAGGATAGAACAAGACATTTCGATGGGGACCGAGGATAGAACAAGACATTTCGATGGGAACCGAGGATAGAACAAGACATTTCGATGGGAACCGAGGATAGAACAAGACATTTCGATGGGGACCGAGGATAGAACAAGACATTTCGATGGGGACCGAGGATAGAACAAAACATTTCGATGGGGACCGAGGATAGAACAAGACATTTCGATGGGGACCGAGGATAGAACAAGACATTTCGATGGGGACCGAGGATAGAACAAGACATTTCGATGGGAACCGAGGATAGAACAAGACATTTCGATGGGGACCGAGGATAGAACAAGACATTCCGATGGGGACCGAGGATAGAACAAGACATTTCGATGGGAACCGAGGATAGAACAAGACATTTCGATGGGGACCGAGGATAGAACAAGACATTTCGATGGGGACCGAGGATAGAACAAGACATTTCGATGGGGATCGAGGATAGAACAAGACATTTCGATGGGGACCGAGGATAGAACAAGACATTTCGATGGGGACCGAGGATAGAACAAGATATTTCGATGGGGACCGAGGATAGAACAAGACATTTCGATGGGGACCGAGGATAGAACAAGACATTTCGATGGGGACCGAGGATAGAACAAGACATTTCGATGGGAACCGAGGATAGAACAAGATATTTCGATGGGGACCGAGGATAGAACAAGACATTTCGATGGGAACCGAGGATAGAACAAGACATTTCGATGGGGACCGAGGATAGAACAAGACATTTCGATGGGAACCGAGGATAGAACAAGACATTTCGATGGGAACCGAGGATAGAACAAGACATTTCGATGGGGACCGAGGATAGAACAAGACATTTCGATGGGGACCGAGGATAGAACAAGACATTTCGATGGGGACCGAGGATAGAACAAGACATTTCGATGGGGACCGAGGATAGAACAAGACATTTCGATGGGGACCGAGGATAGAACAAGACATTTCGATGGGAACCGAGGATAGAACAAGACATTTCGATGGGGACCGAGGATAGAACAAGATATTTCGATGGGGACCGAGGATAGAACAAGACATTTCGATGGGAACCGAGGATAGAACAAGACATTTCGATGGGGACCGAGGATAGAACAAGACATTTCGATGGGGACCGAGGATAGAACAAGACATTTCGATGGGAACCGAGGATAGAACAAGACATTTCGATGGGGACCGAGGATAGAACAAGACATTTCGATGGGGACCGAGGATAGAACAAGACATTTCGATAAATTTTAATACTGTATTAATTGGCAGGTTATTTAAAAATATTTCATTTAGCACATATTTATTGTGGTTTTACCACTGTCATAATTATTTTCGCAATATTTACCTCAAGTCTTATAGGACTGTACAAAATTGACGAAGATCACGTCAAACCGAAATACTTATTGAAGTATAATTTATTACGAAAGTGATGGCATATAACATATTGTTTTAAGAATAAAGACGACTGATTGTCCCCAAGTAAATGAACTCTGGCACGTTATCGCGTTATCTCCGTGAAGGCAGGCTTGGGTCCAACATCATTCATATCAGAGCTGTTTCTGCGCGTGAAACCTGAAATTTCTCATTTTTGTGACTATCGCGTATCCTACACATGTTGTCAATCTTGTTTATTCTGGTAAATATAGTATGTATTCGCCAATATTTTGTTATTCTATTCATTTTGCGAGTAAAACTAACAAAAATGCGAAATACAAAAAAGAAAAAAAAAGAAAAAAAAAAGAAAAGAAAAAGAAAATCGACGTTTACGTGAAAAAATACACAAAAAACCCCGGTTTGTGATCGGAATCGAAAATTGGAATTTTATTCATAAAATAATTTATGATTGGAAATTGCGGTTTCCGATAGATACCCAGTTTTTGAACGAGAAACCTGGTATTCCGCAAACTAGGCATCAAGTCAAATACATCGCACATTAATTCAGACCGTCATGCGAGAAACCGGGCATTTCGCATTCATTGCCTGTCGTATTCGTATTTAATTATACGTTTCGCTGGTGTTGGTTTGTGTACCATGATTATGATTTTTTTTACTGTTAGTTTTTATGTTTTTTTTATATGTATATACATTTGTATAACACTTGTGTTGTCTGTCCGGATTGTGATCTTTTGCGCTGATTCTCTAATGTGATATGTTATGCTACATTAGTGTTGTTTTGTCAATCTGGATTGTTTCCCCATAATGGGCATATTAGTATTTTGTGTTTAACTGGTGGTGCTTTGTCTGTCCACGCTTTGATATTTTATACTCTTTCTGTAATTGATATTTCACTAGAGTTGTTTCTGTTGTCCAGGCTGTGATATTATGCATTGTTTTAGTAGATATTTTATGCTTCACTAATGTTGTTATGTCCACCCAGATTGTGATTTTTGCAACGTTTCTTCTGATTGGTATGCTATGTTTCTTCTGATTGGTATGCTATGTTTCTTCTGATTGGTATGCTATGTTTCTTCTGATTGGTATGCTATGTTTCTTCTGATTGGTATGCTGTGTTTCTTCTGATTGGTATGCTATATTTCTTCTGATTGGTATGCTATGTTTCTTCTGATTGAAATGCTATGTTTCTTCTGATTGGTATGCTATGTTTCTTCTGATTGGTATGCTATGTTTCTTCTGATTGGTATGCTATGTTTCGTCTGATTGGTATGCTATGTTTCTTCTGATTGGTATGCTATGTTTCTTTTGATTGGTATGCTGTGTTTCTTCTGATTGGTATGCTATGTTTCTTCTGATTGGTATGCTATGTTTCTTCTGATTGGTATGCTATGTTTCTTCTGATTGGTATGCTATGTTTCTTCTGATTGGTATGTTATGTTTCTTCTGATTGGTATGCTATGTTTCTTCTGATTGGTATGCTATGTTTCTTCTGATTGGTATGCTATGTTTCTTCTGATTGGTATGCTTATGTTTCTTCTGATTGGTATGCTATGTTTCTTCTGATTGGTATGCTATGTTTCTTCTGATTGGTATGCTGTGTTTCTTCTGATTGGTATGCTATGTTTCTTCTGATTGGTATGCTATGTTTCTTCTGATTGGTATGCTATGTTTCTTTTGATTGGTATGCTATGTTTCTTCTGATTGGTATGCTATGTTTCTTCTGATTGGTATGCTATGTTTCTTCTGATTGGTATGCTATGTTTCTTCTGATTGGCATGCTATGTTTCTTCTGATTGGTATGCTATATTTCTTCTGATTGGTATGCTGTGTTTCTTCTGATTGGTATGCTATGTTTCTTCTGATTGGTATGCTATGTTTCTTCTGATTGGCATGCTATGTTTCTTCTGATTGGTATGCTATGTTTCTTCTGATTAGTATGCTATGTTTCTTCTGATTGGTGTGCTGTGTTTCTTCTGATTGGCATGCTATGTTTCTTCTGATTGGTATACTGTGTTTCTTCTGATTGGTATGCTATGTTTCTTCTGATTGATATGCTATGTTTCTTCTGATTGGTATGCTATGTTTCTTCTGATTGGTATGCTATGTTTCTTCTGATTGGTATGCTATGTTTCTTCTGATTGGTATGCTATGTTTCTTCTGATTGGTATGCTATATTTCTTCTGATTGGTATGCTATGTTTCGTCTGATTAGTATGCTGTGTTTCTTCTGATTGGTATGCTGTGTTTCTTCTGATTGGTATGCTATATTTCTTCTGATTGGTATGCTATGTTTCTTCTGATTGGTATGCTATGTTTCTTCTGATTGGTATGCTGTGTTTCATCTGATTGGTATGCTATGTTTCTTCTGATTGGTATGCTATGTTTCCTCTGATTGGTATGCTATGTTTCTTCTGATTAGTATGCTATGTTTCGTCTGATTAGTATGCTATGTTTCTTCTGATTGGTATGCTGTGTTTCATCTGATTGGTATGCTATGTTTCTTCTGATTAATATGCTATGTTTCTTCTGATTGGTATGCTATGTTTCTTCTGATTGGTATGCTATGTTTCTTCTGATTGGTATGTTATGTTTCTTCTGATTGGTATGCTATGTTTCCTCTGATTGGTATGTTATGTTTCTTCTGATTGGTATGCTGTGTTTCTTCTGATTGGTATGTTATGTTTCTTCTGATTAGTATGCTGTGTTTCTTCTGATTGGTATGCTATGTTTCTTCTGATTGGTATGCTATGTTTCTTCTGATTGAAATGCTATGTTTCTTCTGATTGGTATGCTATATTTCTTCTGATTGGTATGCTGTGTTTCTTCTGATTGGTATGCTATGTTTCTTCTGATTGGTATGCTATGTTTCTTCTGATTGGCATGCTATGTTTCTTCTGATTGGTATGCTATGTTTCTTCTGATTAGTATGCTATGTTTCTTCTGATTGGTGTGCTGTGTTTCTTCTGATTGGCATGCTATGTTTCTTCTGATTGGTATGCTATGTTTCTTCTGATTGGTATACTGTGTTTCTTCTGATTGGTATGCTATGTTTCTTCTGATTGATATGCTATGTTTCTTCTGATTGGTATGCTATGTTTCTTCTGATTTGTATGCTATGTTTCTTCTGATTGGTGTGCTATGTTTCTTCTGATTGGTATGCTATGTTTCTTCTGATTGGTGTGCTATGTTTCTTCTGATTGGTATGCTATGTTTCTTCTGATTGGTATGCTATGTTTCTTCTGATTGGTATGCTGTGTTTCTTCTGATTGGTATGCTATGTTTCTTCTGATTGGTATGCTATGTTTCTTCTGATTGGTATGCTATGTTTCTTCTGATTGGTATGCTATGTTTCTTCTGATTGGTATGCTATGTTTCTTCTGATTGGTATGCTATATTTCTTCTGATTGGTATGCTATGTTTCGTCTGATTAGTATGCTGTGTTTCTTCTGATTGGTATGCTGTGTTTCTTCTGATTGGTATGCTATATTTCTTCTGATTGGTATGCTATGTTTCTTCTGATTGGTATGCTATGTTTCTTCTGATTGGTATGCTGTGTTTCATCTGATTGGTATGCTATGTTTCTTCTGATTGGTATGCTATGTTTCCTCTGATTGGTATGCTATGTTTCTTCTGATTAGTATGCTATGTTTCGTCTGATTAGTATGCTATGTTTCTTCTGATTGGTATGCTGTGTTTCATCTGATTGGTATGCTATATTTCTTCTGATTGGTATGCTATGTTTCTTCTGATTGGTATGCTATGTTTCTTCTGATTGGTATGCTATGTTTCCTCTGATTGGTATGTTATGTTTCTTCTGATTGGTGTGCTATGTTTCTTCTGATTGGTATGCTATGTTTCTTCTGATTGGTATGCTATGTTTCTTCTGATTGGTATGCTATATTTCTTCTGATTGGTATGCTATGTTTCTTCTGATTGGTATGCTATGTTTCTTCTGATTGGAATGCTATATTTCTTCTGATTGGTATGCTATGTTTCGTCTGATTAGTATGCTGTGTTTCTTCTGATTGGTATGCTGTGTTTCTTCTGATTGGTATGCTATATTTCTTCTGATTGGTATGCTATGTTTCTTCTGATTGGTATGCTATGTTTCTTCTGATTGGTATGCTGTGTTTCATCTGATTGGTATGCTATGTTTCTTCTGATTGGTATGCTATGTTTCCTCTGATTGGTATGCTATGTTTCTTCTGATTGGTATGCTATGTTTCTTCTGATTGGCATGCTATGTTTCTTCTGATTGGTATGCTATATTTCTTCTGATTGGTATGCTGTGTTTCTTCTGATTGGTATGCTATGTTTCTTCTGATTGGTATGCTATGTTTCTTCTGATTGGCATGCTATGTTTCTTCTGATTGGTATGCTATGTTTCTTCTGATTAGTATGCTATGTTTCTTCTGATTGGTGTGCTGTGTTTCTTCTGATTGGCATGCTATGTTTCTTCTGATTGGTATACTGTGTTTCTTCTGATTGGTATGCTATGTTTCTTCTGATTGATATGCTATGTTTCTTCTGATTGGTATGCTATGTTTCTTCTGATTTGTATGCTATGTTTCTTCTGATTGGTGTGCTATGTTTCTTCTGATTGGTATGCTATGTTTCTTCTGATTGGTATGCTATGTTTCTTCTGATTGGTATGCTATGTTTCTTCTGATTGGTATGCTATGTTTCTTCTGATTGGTATGCTGTGTTTCTTCTGATTGGTATGCTATGTTTCTTCTGATTGGTATGCTATGTTTCTTCTGATTGGTATGCTATGTTTCTTCTGATTGGTATGCTATATTTCTTCTGATTGGTATGCTATGTTTCGTCTGATTAGTATGCTGTGTTTCTTCTGATTGGTATGCTGTGTTTCTTCTGATTGGTATGCTATATTTCTTCTGATTGGTATGCTATGTTTCTTCTGATTGGTATGCTATGTTTCTTCTGATTGGTATGCTGTGTTTCATCTGATTGGTATGCTATGTTTCTTCTGATTGGTATGCTATGTTTCCTCTGATTGGTATGCTATGTTTCTTCTGATTAGTATGCTATGTTTCGTCTGATTAGTATGCTATGTTTCTTCTGATTGGTATGCTGTGTTTCATCTGATTGGTATGCTATGTTTCTTCTGATTAATATGCTATGTTTCTTCTGATTGGTATGCTATGTTTCTTCTGATTGGTATGCTATGTTTCTTCTGATTGGTATGTTATGTTTCTTCTGATTGGTATGCTATGTTTCCTCTGATTGGTATGTTATGTTTCTTCTGATTGGTATGCTGTGTTTCTTCTGATTGGTATGTTATGTTTCTTCTGATTGGTATGCTATGTTTCTTCTGATTGAAATGCTATGTTTCTTCTGATTGGTATGCTATATTTCTTCTGATTGGTATGCTGTGTTTCTTCTGATTGGTATGCTATGTTTCTTCTGATTGGTATGCTATGTTTCTTCTGATTGGCATGCTATGTTTCTTCTGATTGGTATGCTATGTTTCTTCTGATTAGTATGCTATGTTTCTTCTGATTGGTGTGCTGTGTTTCTTCTGATTGGCATGCTATGTTTCTTCTGATTGGTATGCTATGTTTCTTCTGATTGGTATACTGTGTTTCTTCTGATTGGTATGCTATGTTTCTTCTGATTGATATGCTATGTTTCTTCTGATTGGTATGCTATGTTTCTTCTGATTTGTATGCTATGTTTCTTCTGATTGGTGTGCTATGTTTCTTCTGATTGGTATGCTATGTTTCTTCTGATTGGTATGCTATGTTTCTTCTGATTGGTATGCTATGTTTCTTCTGATTGGTATGCTATGTTTCTTCTGATTGGTATGCTGTGTTTCTTCTGATTGGTATGCTATGTTTCTTCTGATTGGTATGCTATGTTTCTTCTGATTGGTATGCTATGTTTCTTCTGATTGGTATGCTATGTTTCTTCTGATTGGTATGCTATGTTTCTTCTGATTGGTATGCTATATTTCTTCTGATTGGTATGCTATGTTTCGTCTGATTAGTATGCTGTGTTTCTTCTGATTGGTATGCTGTGTTTCTTCTGATTGGTATGCTATATTTCTTCTGATTGGTATGCTATGTTTCTTCTGATTGGTATGCTATGTTTCTTCTGATTGGTATGCTGTGTTTCATCTGATTGGTATGCTATGTTTCTTCTGATTGGTATGCTATGTTTCCTCTGATTGGTATGCTATGTTTCTTCTGATTAGTATGCTATGTTTCGTCTGATTAGTATGCTATGTTTCTTCTGAATGGTATGCTGTGTTTCATCTGATTGGTATGCTATATTTCTTCTGATTGGTATGCTATGTTTCTTCTGATTGGTATGCTATGTTTCTTCTGATTGGTATGCTATGTTTCCTCTGATTGGTATGTTATGTTTCTTCTGATTGGTGTGCTATGTTTCTTCTGATTGGTATGCTATGTTTCTTCTGATTGGTATGCTATGTTTCTTCTGATTGGTATGCTATGTTTCTTCTGATTGGTATGCTATGTTTCTTCTGATTGGTATGCTATGTTTCTTCTGATTGGTATGCTGTGTTTCATCTGATTGGTATGTTATGTTTCTTCCGATTGGTATGCTATGTTTCCTCTGATTGGTATGCTATGTTTCTTCTGATTGGTATGCTGTGTTTCTTCTGATTGGTATGCTATGTTTCTTCTGATTGGTATGCTATGTTTCTTCTGATTGGTATGCTATGTTTCTTCTGATTGGTATGCTATGTTTCCTCTGATTGGTATGCTATGTTTCTTCTGATTAGTATGTTATGTTTCTTCTGATTGGCATGCTATGTTTCTTCTGATTGGTATGCTATATTTCTTCTGATTGGTATGCTGTGTTTCTTCTGATTGGTATGCTATGTTTCTTCTGATTGGTATGCTATGTTTCTTCTGATTGGCATGCTATGTTTCTTCTGATTGGTATGCTATGTTTCTTCTGATTAGTATGCTATGTTTCTTCTGATTGGTGTGCTGTGTTTCTTCTGATTGGCATGCTATGTTTCTTCTGATTGGTATCCTATGTTTCTTCTGATTAGTATGCTGTGTTTCTTCTGATTGGTATGTTATGATTCTTCTGATTGGTATGCTATGTTTCTTCTGATTGGTATGCTATGTTTCTTCTGATTGGTATGCTATGTTTCTTCTGATTGGTATGCTATGTTTCTTCTGATTGGTATGTTATGTTTCTTCTGATTGGTGTGCTATGTTTCTTCTGATTAGTATGCTATGTTTCTTCTGATTGGTATGCTATATTTCTTTTGATTGGTATGCTATGTTTCTTCTGATTGATATGCTATGTTTCTTCTGATTGGTATGCTATGTTTCTTCTGATTGGTATGTTATGTTTCTTCTGATTGGTAGGCTATGTTTCTTCTGATTGGTGTGCTGTGTTTCTTCTGATTGGTATGCTATGTTTCTTCTGATTGGTATGCTATGTTTCTTCTGATTGGTATGCTATGTTTCTTCTGATTGGTATGCTATGTTTCTTCTGATTGGTATGCTATGTTTCTTCTGATTAGTATGCTATGTTTCTTCTGATTGGTATGCTATGTTTCTTCTGATTGGTATGTTATGTTTCTTCTGATTGGTATGCTATGTTTCTTCTGATTGGTATGCTATGTTTCTTCTGATTAGTATGCTATGTTTCTTCTGATTGGTATGCTATGTTTCTTCTGATTGGTATGTTATGTTTCTTCTGATTAGTATGCTGTGTTTCTTCTGATTGGTATGCTGTGTTTCTTCTGATTGGTATGCTATGTTTCTTCTGATTGGTATGCTATGTTTCTTCTGATTAGTATGCTGTGTTTCTTCTGATTGGTATGCTATGTTTCTTCTGATTGGTATGCTATGTTTCTTCTGATTAGTATGCCATGTTTCTTCTGATTGGTATGCTATGTTTCTTCTGATTGGTATGCTATGTTTCTTCTGATTAGTATGCTGTGTTTCTTCTGATTGGTATACTGTGTTTCTTCTGATTGGTATGCTATGTTTCTTCTGATTGGTATGCTATGTTTCTTCTGATTGGTATGCTATGTTTCTTCTGATTGGTATGCTGTGTTTCTTCTGATTGGTATGCTATGTTTCTTCTGATTAGTATGCTGTGTTTCTTCTGATTGGTATGCTATGTTTCTTCTGATTGGTATGCTATGTTTCTTCTGATTGGTATGCTATGTTTCTTCTGATTAGTATGTTATGTTTCTTCAGATTGGTATGCTATGTTTCTTCTGATTGGTATGCTATGTTTCTTCTGATTGGTATGCTATGTTTCTTCTGATTAGTATGCTGTGTTTCTTCTGATTGGTATGTTATGTTTCTTCTGATTGGTATGCTATGTTTCTTCTGATTGGTATGCTATGTTTCTTCTGATTGGTATGCTGTGTTTCTTCTGATTGGTATGCTGTGTTTCTTCTGATTGGTATGCTATGTTTCTTCTGATTAGTATGTTATGTTTCTTCTGATTGGTATGCTATGTTTCTTCTGATTGGTATGTTATGTTTCTTCTGATTGGTATGCTATGTTTCTTCTGATTAGTATGCTGTGTTTCTTCTGATTGGTATGTTATGTTTCTTCTGATTTGTATGCTATGTTTCTTCTGATTGGTATGCTATGTTTCTTCTGATTGGTATGCTATGTTTCTTCTGATTGGTATGCTATGTTTCTTCTGATTTGTATGCTATGTTTCTTCTGATTGGTATGCTATGTTTCTTCTGATTGGTATGCTATGTTTCTTCTGATTGGTGTGCTATGTTTCGTCTGATTAGTATGCTATGTTTCTTCTGATTGATATGTTATGTTTCTTCTGATTGGTATGTTATGTTTCTTCTGATTGGTATGCTATGTTTCTTCTGATTGGTATGCTATGTTTCTTCTGATTGGTATGCTATGTTTCTTCTGATTGGTATGCTGTGTTTCTTCTGATTGGTATGTTGTGTTTCTTCTGATTGGTATGCTATGTTTCTTCTGATTGGTATGCTGTGTTTCTTCTGATTGGTGTGCTATGTTTCTTCTGATTTGTATGCTATGTTTCTTCTGATTGGTATGCTATGTTTCTTCTGATTGGTATGCTATGTTTCTTCTGATTGGTATGCTCTGTTTCTTCTGATTGGTATGCTATGTTTCTTCTGATTGGTATGCTATGTTTCTTCTGATTGGTATGCTATGTTTCTTCTGATTAGTATGCTATGTTTCTTCTGATTGGTATGCTATGTTTCTTCTGATTGGTATGCTATGTTTCTTCTGATTGGTGTGCTATGTTTCTTCTGATTGGTATGTTATGTTTCTTCTGATTGGTATGCTATGTTTCTTCTGATTGGTATGCTATGTTTCTTCTGATTGGTATGCTATGTTTCTTCTGATTGGAATGCTATGTTTCCTCTGATTGGTATGCTATGTTTCTTCTGATTAGTATGCTGTGTTTCTTCTGATTGGTATGCTGTGTTTCTTCTGATTGGTATGCTATGTTTCTTCTGATTGGTATGCTATGTTTCTTCTGTTTGGTATGCTATGTTTCTTCTGATTGGTGTGCTATGTTTCTTCTGATTGGTATGCTATGTTTCTTCTGATTGGTATGCTATGTTTCTTCTGATTGGTATGCTATGTTTCTTCTGATTGGTGTGCTATGTTTCTTCTGATTGGTATGCTATGTTTCTTCTGATTGAAATGCTATGTTTCTTCTGATTGGTATGCTATGTTTCTTCTGATTGGTATGCTATGTTTCTTCTGATTGGTATGCTATGTTTCGTCTGATTAGTATGCTGTGTTTCTTCTGATTGGTATGCTGTGTTTCTTCTGATTGGTATGCTATGTTTCTTCTGATTAGTATGCTATGTTTCTTCTGATTGGTATGCTATGTTTCTTCTGATTGGTGTGCTATGTTTCTTCTGATTGGTGTGCTGTGTTTCTTCTGATTGGTATGCTATGTTTCTTCTGATTGGTATGCTATGTTTCTTCTGATTGGTATGTTATGTTTCTTCTGATTAGTATGCTGTGTTTCTTCTGATTGGTATGCTGTGTTTCTTCTTATTGGTATGCTATGTTTCTTCTGATTGGTATGCTATGTTTCTTCCGATTGGTATGCTGTGTTTCTTCTGATTGGTATGCTATGTTTCTTCTGATTGGTATGCTATGTTTCTTCTGATTGGTATGTTATGTTTCTTCTGATTGGTATGCTATGTTTCTTCTGATTGGTATGCTGTGTTTCTTCTGATTGGTATGCTATGTTTCTTCTGATTGGCATGCTATGTTTCTTCCGATTGGTATGCTATATTTCTTCTGATTGGTATGCTATGTTTCTTCTGATTGGTATGCTATGTTTCTTCTGATTGGTATGCTATGTTTCTTCTGATTGGTATGCTATGTTTCTTCTGATTGGTGTGCTATGTTTCTTCTGATTGGTATGCTATGTTTCTTCTGATTGGTATGCTATGTTTCTTCTGATTGGTATGCTGTGTTTCTTCTGATTGGTGTGCTATGTTTCTTCTGATTGGTATGCTATGTTTCTTCTGATTGGTATGCTATGTTTCTTCTGACTAGTATCCAGGTTGTGTTACTTTGTACTGTTCATCCAAATGTTATTTCATTAATGTTGTAATTTGCACTTATTTCTCTAATTGTTATTTTATGTTGCACTAACGCTGTTTTGTAGTGATTGTGATTTTGCTCACTGTTCACTGTAATGGATAGTTTACGTTTATCCTAATCTGTGTCCTGTATCTTACAATTATCTTTGGGGGTGAGTGAGTAATTCAGTAATATTTCAGCTATATCATGGCGAGAAGAAGCTAATTTTCAATGAGATGATGATGAGGTCCGTTTTGTACTAGACCAACACGATGAGTTGGATTTTTATAGTGCTAGCTCACTGAAACAACAGTCCACGGGTAGACATGTCGCTCCACTCGGACACATTATTCTAATTCCGAGCCAACCAGTCTTTGCTCTTTCTCCTTAATGCTGCGTGCTTTGCGGAGAAGCAACAAATACCAATTTTATAATCTTTGGCTTGACCTGACCGAGGCTCGAACCCACGATCTACCACACTCGATGCGAGCATGCTAACCATTACGCCACTAATGCGGCTACAATATCTTTGGAGCATCGGTAATGTGTCATTAATACCCAATAAGTGTGACAAAAACCCAATATTAATCAGAATAACACGACGGGTGTCACTATTGGAGCAGGAACAGTTACCCTTCAAGAGCACTTGAGTTCACACACAGTTTTTTTGTAGGATTAGTTTTGTTCAATCTTTATTTTTCAATGTAGTGGTATATCATTGTTTGTCTTTTTGTCCTTTTTCCTTTGGTCATTGTATCATCTGTCATTGTATCATCTGTTATTGTATCATCTGTCATTGTATCATCTGTCATTGTATCGTCTGTCATTGTATCATCTGTCATTGTATTGTCTGTCATTGTATCATCTGTCATTGTATCGTCTGTCATTGTATCGTCTGTCATTGTATTGTCTGTCATTGTATCATCTGTCATTGTATCGTCTGTCATTGTATTGTCTGTCATTGTATCATCTGTCATTGTATCATCTGTCATTGTATCATCTGTCATTGTATCGTCTGTCATTGTATTGTCTGTCATTGTATTGTCTCTCATTGTATCATCTGTCATTGTATCATCTGTCATTGTATCATCTGTCATTGTATCATCTGTCATTGTATCGTCTGTCATTGTATCGTCTGTCATTGTATCGTCTGTCATTGTATCGTCTGTCATTGTATCATCTGTCATTGTATCATCTGTCATTGTATCATCTGTCATTGTATTGTCTGTCATTGTATTGTCTGTCATTGTATCATCTGTCATTGTATCGTCTGTCATTGTATCATCTGTCATTGTATCATCTGTCATTGTATCGTCTGTCATTGTATCATCTGTCATTGTATCGTCTGTCATTGTATTGTCTGTCATTGTATTGTCTGTCATTGTATCATCTGTCATTGTATCGTCTGTCATTGTATCGTCTGTCATTGTATTGTCTGTCATTGTATCGTCTGTCATTGTATTGTCTGTCATTGTATCGTCTGTCATTGTATTGTTTGTCATTGTATTGTCTGTCATTGTATTGTCTGTCATTGTATCATCTGTCATTGTATCATCTGTCATTGTATCATCTGTCATAGCATCATCTGTCATTGTATCATCTGTCATTGTATCATCTGTCATAGCATCATCTTGCATTGTATCATCTGTCATTGTATCATCTTGCATTGTATTGTCTGACCTTCGATCTACGGGTTAAGATTATCGCTTGGCATCTTCAAACTTCTTTTCCACTAACATGTAATCTTTATCCTTAACCACAAGACACACAAAAACAGCCAGAGAGGTCTGATCAAATAATTTTTATGTAGACCATAAAAAACATTTTCAGAGAAAGACAGCACTTCGTGATATAACATTATTTGATAAAGTTTCTCTTTTACTTGCTGCAGGTCCGTGGTTTTCTCCGGGTACTTTGGTTTCCTCCACCAATAAAACTGATCGCCACGATATAACTGAAATATTGTTGAAAGTGGCATTGAACACCATAACGCACCCTCTTTGTTGTTGGGTTTTGAATGCATGCAAGATCTAAAACGAAGATTTCTATCATGCGTCCGAGTGTTTTGAGAAATAAGGGCGGTGTGGATTTAAAGGCGAGACATAATAATAATAGAACTATAGTAATTATATGACCTGTCGCCCTAACTGTTAAAACTTTTCTTAATGATGTGGCCGAATCAAATCATATTCATAGAACCGTTTGTACTGCCTATTTGACAACTTGCAACATCACGTGAGAAAGTTTATTCAGTGAGTGAGTGATTGCTGTTTAACGCCAAACTCAGTTTTTCAGCTTTATCATGTCGAGAACAAGTTAATTTTCAATGAGATGACGATGAGGTCCGCAACAAATACCAATTTATAGACAAGGACTCGAACCCACGATCTACCGCACATAGCTGAACTAGTCTTGATAGTGGTGTTAATTACCCATAATCCAATGTGATGCGGCCTGTTTGTAAAGAAACAGTCAATATTCTCAAAAATGGAATATGCTGCATGGTTTCCATAGAAACAAGAATATTATAAATCAAACATCTATAAAATTTATTACATTTCTACTTTTGTATACCTGGAAATCGCATTTGCAGAAATTCGTCAACAAAACAGCTTTGGTTTAAATTACAGACTAAAATAGCATACAGACTAATAAACAAATTTACGAACATAAATAAATTCGTTTTGTCATTACACATGAAATCATTTGTTATTACCATGTAAGCTTGATAATCGTTATCCTTCACCCTTCCGGAAGAAGAGATTATAATCGTTAGTCTCATCCTTCCGTAAGAGAAGATTCTAATCGTTAGTCTTCGCCCTTCCAGAAGAGAAGATTCTAATCGTTAGTTTTCGCCCTTCCAGAAGAGGAGATTCTAATCGTTAGTCTTCGCCCTTCCAGAAGAGAAGATTATAATCGTTAGTTTTCGCTCTTCCAGAAGAGGAGATTCTAATCGTTAGTCTTCGACCTTCCAGAAGAGGAGATTTTAGTCGTTAGCCTTTGCCCTTCCGGAAGAGGAGATTCTAGTCATTAGCCTACCCCCTCCGGAAGAGGAGATTCTAAACATTAGCCTTCGCCTTTCTGGAACAAGAGATTCCAATCGTTAGTCTTATCCCTTCCGGAGCAAGATATTCTAAAAGTTAGTTTTCGCCCTTCCGGAAGAGGAGATTCTCATCGTCAGCTTTCGCCCTTCCGGAAGAAAAGATTCTAATCTTCAGCCTTCGCCCTTCCGGAAGAGGAGATTCTAATCGTCAACCTTCGCCCTTCCGGAAGTGGAGATTCTAATCATCAGCATTCGCCCTTCCGGAAGAGGAGATTCTAATCGTCAACCTTCGCCCTTCCGGAAGAGGAGATTCTAATCGTTTGCCTTCGCCCTTCCAGTGTTTGGTTAGTGTGTATTTGTCGTAATTAACTGGGAAGGACAATCCCGGACAGTTATAATGTATAACGAACAGACTTAGTGGAACTCCTGGCAGTTTGTAAGCGTCTGGAAATCTTTGGGTAGATGGAACAATCCGGGAGTACCTGTCATGATTCATCGAAGGAAACCAGCTTAATTATTAAATAGAATTGAATTAAAAATCAATTTTAACTTTGGTTAATGCTTGCTCCAAGACTAGCCTGATTTCACACATGAATTTTCCTGGATAATTCTAGTTATGTGAGGGTTTGTTCTATTGACTGTTTATCTCATTTTGTTTTGCATCAGAAATGTCACTCGTCACAAAAATCCAATCAGAATAGAGTACTTTGTGTTCGTCTTAAATCAATACTTTTTCCAATACATTTTACTTAGAAAAAAAAATCCACTATATAATCATATGCTATCAGAGCTGCCGACTTAACCCTCTGGGCATACAATACGCCGACTATTGAAGATAAACCTGAGAAAAAATGTCCCCCTAATCTTCAAAGAATATATACAGAAGAAACATATATTAATAAAAATGTGTCTGTACCAATTTTCATCTGACGTCGATATCTGATTGTTAATGTAGTTAAATTTATATTAAATTCATTTGAGACTCCATAAAATAATATTGTAGTACGTAGACCATGTGATAGTCATGTGACAGTTATCGTCTGCCATGATATAAAAACCAAGAAAGTGTAAATATCGCCTATAAATCTGACAACCTACATCACAGTATCAAACAAGAAGATCAAATTGTCTAGAAACACTGGAACCTTCGCCCATGAGGAGAAAAATAAATCGAAATATGTGCCAATAAATTGTTTTTCAAATATAAAAAAGATATAGCGTTAAATAAATTTTCATGTGTGGCGTGATGATAACGGATTGATAAGTGTCTGTTGAATTTCCGATCGCCATGTATCTTGTATGTCACCACCTCCACTGTTTCCGGAAACAGATCTGTGAAAATCCCCGAGACCAGCAAGGACATTCGTTGTCATAAAATAAGTTTCGGAGACCTCGTATTCATCAGAAGGTTTATTTAAGATTTTTTCTCCCTCGAAAATTCATTGTAAATCTTACTTGTAAAATGACGGATTCACTGCCAGTAAACTTGTAGAGATACATTATTGTATGTTTACCAATTTTTGTTGACTTTTTGACAAAATATCAAAAATATCCTTTGATGTCTTATCTAGTAATAAGTAGGTATTTATTATAATTTATGCATTTTAATTTCAGGTTATAACAGATGCATGGGTTCAAGGCCGGCCTTAGCAGGTACAGGGTTCAAGGCCGGCCTTAGAAGGTACAGGGTCCAACGCTGTTCTCTCTAAAATCTGCAGTGTCCTGTTGTGTGTACTTGAATAGCTGAGAGTATATAACTCCAACGCCGGGGGCCAAATTGACTTAAGGCCGAATCGACATGGGTTCATTATTTTCATTCAGTAGTAAATATGTGCAGGCAGTGTTACAAAATGACATTTTGTAAAGCCACTTGAAAACATTACAAACTGTTTAAAAAAAAAAAAAATCAAATACGATTGGTATTTTCAATATAGTTTGTTGTTATATAATATCTAAAAATAAATAAATATGTTAAAAAGTTGTAAACGCCTTAAATATGTTAAATTCATTGTCTTAATTGTCAAAAAAAACTTATGAACTAGTGAAGTATTATTTACAAAAAAACAAAGCAAAAATACACACATAAAGGTCCCGATTCTAATCGTTCTAATGCAGTTAACGATACAGGTACATATTTGGACAATTGCTAAGAGCAATTCATTACACATGAAATCATGTAATTTGTCAAAAAACAAAAAAATTTACGAAAAACCTTAAAATATAAGTGACAGGTTAATTATAAGCAGAAACCAGAAGAATATTTTACATTAAAACATGTTTCTTTTTGTGGTTAGCATTTTGATATTGTTTGTTATTTTTAAAACAACCGTCTTCTTTGTTTTACTAGATAAGAGGAAAAAAAACCAATGCATATTTTGGGACTATGAATTACCTTTCTACACACGATGTAGCAAGCAAGAAAAGCAGCCATGGAACAGTTATTTGTACATGTAATAGTTCACTTAGTATACACATCAAGATCCACTGGAGTCAATTTCAGTTTTAAGTAAAAAATAATTGAACAGATTTTACAGGTTTTTCTTATTATAACTGAAACCATAAAAATAATATACCACTCCATGAAAGAATTATGCAAAACGTGCGAAATGAAAAAAACAAAACCAAACAGAGTAATCTGTATACAGTATACAATCAGTCTAATTTAATATCTTTATATCTTAAATTTTATAATAAAAAATTTAGATTTCTAATTTAGTGCACACGGCACGTTTCTGTGACAACCTTCATCACGGCATGCTCAAAATTAAAAGATTGGAAGCCAAATAATTTAAAAGTCTTCGTGAGCAAGAAAACCAAAGGACCTAAAAAGGTGACATATTTCTGAGAGATTGACTTAATTTTGATTTTTGGTGTTTAACGCCACTTTCAGCAATATTTCAGCTATATCATGGCGACCAGTTTTAGTGGTGGAAGAAACAGGAGTACCCGGAGAGAACCACCGACCATGGGCAAGCAACTGGTAAATTTTATCACTTGCGGCTGCGAGTCAACTGCACCCTTTTTTGTAATTTACAAAGACGGGCGCGAACCCACGCCGTATTGGTGATAGGCTTGTATGAGTTGTTTAGTAATCCAACTACCTAACTCATTGAGCCACCCGGGCCCATACAACTACCTAACTCATTGAGCCCCCCCCCCCCCCCCCCCCGGGCCCTTATTTCTGAGGGAGATGGACGTTAGTTTTGATAACTATTGCATTTAAGGAACCGTACATTTCCTTGTATGTTTTGTTTCGAAGCAAATTGTTTTTGTGTTAAATGGGAATAGTGTTTAAAATAGCTAAATGCAAATGCAATCATTTAATTAAAATTGAAATATATTTATTATAGAAAAAATTTGAGGTCCAACAATAATTAATTTGGAATTTTAGAAAAAGCGATCACCTTATCGGTTTTGAAACTTAAAAATATTTAAAAATATTCCGCAATTTTTAAGACTTTGCAACAAATACAGTGTTATTGAAGGTGAATCTAAATACTTTCTTGACTACAAGTAACGAACATTTCATGGAAAATTTTCCCAAAAAAACAACGGAAAGGGTGAAAATCTACTCTCGGTAGATAACAACTGATCAAAAAGAGAAGGAAAAAAAGAGAAAAAGGAAAAAAAATAGACATTTCATTTGCATGGAACAGCCTGCACGATTCTTACTTAAAATAGTACTTGGGAGTAAAATCTCTCACATGTACGAAAACAAAATCATGTCATTCAGCACCAACGTGTAGGCAAGAACTTGGCTGATATCATTCATTTTTATACACATTTCCAGTAAGGCTAAAAATGTTTCATTTTCACAATGCGACACATACATTTTATACAATTTGTCATTAACTATATTTATTAATGGTAATCTCGCTACCAAAAATTATAAAACATAGAAAAAATTAAAACACCAAAACAAAAATGGGACCATATAATTGAGACAACTAATATTACAATAACAATGCACCATTTTAGGCGTCCATCTTGGCCAACTTCCGCTTCCTACTCCATGTCATGATGTAAAACTCAATTTCATTGGATAATATTTAACAGCAAAATTCTAAGATGAATATATTATCACTGGTTCATTGCCTGAGGCATACAAGGTCCCTGAGATTTTGTGGGTGTATCGTCCCGTTTTACGACCTTTTTTGCTTTAATCCGTCGGTTTTGAAACCATATTTTTATTTGTCGCTCAGACAAGTTTATGAGCTGTGAAAGTTCCCATCTACGAGACTTTGAAATGTAAGTCGAGTTGTTATATTCCCTTTCCAATTCCGCAATTTGGAATTTTGAATATGGCCGCCGTCGTTTTCGTAATGTGACTGTGGTAGGGGCAAGTGTCGTTGAAGGAAGATGAATCTGTTGCATATCTGAAAAAGAGAGAAATCTATTGGTAAAACGATTCTATCACAAGAAGAGTTTGAAAATACCAAAGGTGTAATCTGAATCCGTATATCGAAGAAGAACAGACAACACATTGGCTAAAAAGAAAAAATACAAAAGGACAAACAACGATCTACAAAACATACACAACAATGCATTCATCATAGCGATCTCCTATAGTAATCATTAATGAAAAATTACTCTTAAATGTTTTTTATAACGTCATATAAAATCGATTCTGTCCCGTCTTGTTCTGTATACTCATTGTCTTTTTATCTCTCATTGATACGGATTTCTGTATCATTAAAACGTTTTACACCACTTTTCGATAGTTATCCTGATATACAATGTTTAAATTTTTACAATGCTTTAAAACTAAGATTTATACAGATATAACCCTCGATTTTTGTATACACGATTTTCAGGTCAAATTTCTTTTGTGTTGTCTATTTGAAATTTAATGTGAGATAAATTTAGTGATCTTAATGTTTACAGCAATACCCCCAACTTAACACATCGAGTTATCGAGACGTAAAGCAGTCTCAAACATAGATGTACTCATATATATGTTTGTAGTCAAACATAATATTTTTTATTACATTTTTCATTCCACCATCATCAAAGCTAAATTTAATTATCCACCATATTTCCGTATAAAGTCATTTATATTATACGTGTGTGGTCCACAGGGTTAGGCCTGAACATGTTAATGTATAAAGGGCGAACTATATCTTGTCAGAAATTGATTGTTCTTACATGATAAGAATTCAAATACAGCTGAAATATCCGAATAATTAGTTTTTTCCCCTAGGTAGGGTTAGTCTATATTAACAGATTTCGATAGGAGCGATAAAAAATATGACGTACTGTTAAATCATTATTAATCGTGGGGTTCTAATTTCATTGGATTTCGTGGTTCACTTAAACCACAAAAATTAAAATCCAACTGTTGCCTGTAATGTCTGAAACCTCGAACTCAAGAATCCATGGATCAATGCAAAAAGAAGATTTAAAAATTAATTTGTTTACTATGTTAATCAGACATACGTATCAATTTAATCATATAAATACCGTTATATTAACGGGGTTACATGTTATGGTGTTTAACGCCACTTTCAATAATATTTCAGTTATATCGTCGCAGTCAGTTTTATTGGTGGAGGAAACCGGAGTACCCGGAAAAACCACCGACCTGCCGCAAGTCACTGACAAACTTTATCATATAATGTTGTATCGTGCACACCGCGCCATGAGCGGGATTCGAACTCACAACTTTAGTAGTTATAGGCACTGATTGCATAGGTAGCTGTATATCCAACTACCATATGATCACGAACACGACGGCCTCTTACATTAATCAGACAAAAATGTGGCAATATGTCGGATAGTATACTTAGCCAATATTCAATTAAATTATGAAAGGAAATTTTAAACAGTGATGGTCAACCAAATCCACCAATATCAACAAGACGAACAATCACCTCTGACCTCAATTCATTAAACATAAAAAAAGACCACGACATATGACGTTCAAAATCCAGGTCCTGGCTCGGTGCAGGCACACTAATGTGGTAGGGTTAAACTGGATCCCAGTCCCCTTCTCATATCTAACGGCAATACATATATAAACAAACATTTAAAAAAACCTGCACAGGTTCGCTTCCACTCAAAAAAGCACACATATTTTTTTCTATACTAATTATAAGCAAAAGATTGATCGATTGATTGTTTATAACGGTAAGTAAAGTTATTTCATGACATGTTACGTTTTTATGAGATGATGATGATGGTTCAGTTTTTGCACTACAGAAACATACTGAATTGGAATTTTGCAGTACTAGTTCATTAAGGAGAAAAAACAAGGATTGGTTGGCTCGGAATCAGGATAATGTGTCCGAGTGGAACGTCATATCTATCCGCGGACTGTTGTTTCATTGAGATAGCACTATAAACATTCAATTAAGCGTGTATGTCTGGTACAAATCGGACCTCATCATTATCTCATTGAAAAGTAACTTGTTCTGGCCATAATTGCTGAGTTGGCGTTAAACCAAAAACACTCACTCAATCAAACAACATGCCAGAGATAGTCATATCGCTCAAATTGAACATATTATAATAATCCCTTTGAGCCAACCAGATTTTACTCTTTCTCTTTCAAGTGGCGTGTTTAGCAGATGAGCAGAAAATAACAATTTTATAGTCTTCAACACTCGCGGTGGACATGCTAACCATTACACCTCCGAGGCGTTAATCGAGTACATAAGAATATACTAGGCTATATAGTACTCAATTTATAAATAGCACGTGTAAAGCAAATATAATTTACAATGAATAATTAAAGCATTTTGTTAATTCCGTACAAATCCCAAAAGTAAAATAGCTTTGCGAAATGTATTAATAATTGGCTTTTGATCAAAAACTATTATCACAAAATCCAGCGTATTTTAGTAAATACTTGAATTGATCAATGATGGGAAAATACTTTGATAAAAAAACCCTGTCAATTTTCACGCAAGAGCAATAAAAACAGTGAACAAATTGAAATGCACTGGTGTCTGTCGCAACGTCTCACTCGACCTCACGAAGACGTGAGATATTTAAAAGAACTTAAAGCATCAAGTCATAAATCAAATATATTGTTAGATAATTTTGATAAACCTTAAATTATCATTTTTATTCATCATGTTTTTTAAAATTATGTTTACAGAAAAATTAAAATTACTTTTTTCGTTCACAGCAGTAAATCAAAACAAGTATCATAGTATCATGTGATCACTTAACATTACTGGGCTGAAAAAGTAGAAAATCGTGATCAAAGAAAATAAAATGATATAAAAAACCCAGATACAAGGTGAGTACCAAAGGAGAAGCATTGAGACATCACCATTAATATATTACACTAACGCATTGAGACATCACCATTAATATATTACACTAACGCATTGAGACATCACCATTAATATATTACACTAACGCATTGAGACATCACCATTAATATATTGCAATAACGCATTGAGACATCACCATTAATATATTACACTAACGCATTGAGACATCACCATTAATATATTACACCAACGCCATACCATATTATTTGCCACTAATTTGTCGCTATATTTAAGTACAATAAAGGTTTTACCACATTTTTCAGATTTGATACTAAAATTATACGTTTTTATGCTTTTTTCATGCGAATTATTTCCCTTGTGAAGAACAAAATGGAACCCGGTCTAGAAAGAGTAACGAATTTGAGTATACTTATCTGATATTTGTAGATATTTGAACATTGTAAAAGATCACAGTATAATTTTATAACAAATTCACAAGTTACTACAACATTAAAATTTTGACTAACAATACAATGACCAATATGAAAAGGAGAAACAATGGGTGACAAAACACTGCATAGAAAACTAAAGATCTAACAACATGAACCTGACTAAAAAGCGTGGTAAAATAAATGGCTAATATACTGTCCTGGACGATGGGGGGTTACGGTTTGGTCCATTGATATCTAAGATGTCCGGTCACCCATACTCCCCCTTTCCCCGTCATACACTGTACAAGTTAGGGTCTACTTCAAGTCATGGTAACGTTATTGACTAATCTGTTATGCCGTCCCTTGCAAGATAATAATTGGTATGCATACATATTTATCTGTATATTTAAATATTTCGTAATTAAATGCTCACTCTAATTATCATTTGTACATCTGGGTTACATAAAACTTGAGATTATTTTCAATTTAAAGTTGTATGTATATATACTGTATATAATAAAACTGGATATTAAGAATATCCAGTCACTCACATTTGAATACATATAATCTGTATGACGAGATTTCACGAGATTTTAATGACCGCCATGTTTAGTGAACTGCCGTGTACATCAAAGACTCACGACAATATCGCTACAGCAATAAATAATTTTACTAGCACATGAAATCTAAAACAAACAATAATAAATATTTTATTTGTCTGAAAGCCATGGGTTTTCATGATATCCTAGGACTGGTGGGTGATATACACTATCAAATGTTCTCTCGCTGAACCAGATAGGAGAACAAATGTTGGATACAAGTACACAGATCGCTGCCAGAGTACGAGTTTCATAGTACCTTACAGTTCAGAAATACTCTCAGAAGGTTAGGGTTATGGTGTTTAACGCTACTTTCATCTGCATTTCAGTTATATTGTGGTGGTAAGTTTTATTGGTGAAGGCCACCGGAGTACCCTGGGAAAATCACCGACCTGCCGCAAGTCACTGACAAACTTTATCATATAATGTTGTATCGAGTACACCTCGCCATGAGCGGGACTCGAACTCTCAGAGTTGCATTACTCTAGGTCCAATACACTCCCTAAAATATGATATAATTTTATCGTTTTTTACGTTGTGGGTTTTTATTATTATATTCCTGTCTTACCAAGTGGTTTATATTATATTGTTTTAATTACAAATTTCTCCAAAACTATAAAATCACTCCAAGATAAAGAAGGAAAAACGACTGGAATTGGCGTTAAACTTCAATCAATCAGTCAATCAATACAATTTCGATTGCTGTTTTTGGGGTTACTTTACAATTTGCATGCGAATCACCTCTATAGGGCAAAGTAAAAAAAAAACAAAAGAAAAAACGTTCAACAATATTTCAGTTGTATCGTTTCAGAAACCGGAATATACCCGGCAAAAACCACTGACCTGTCTATATACCCCATAGAGACGGAAGAATTCGATCTACTTTGATGTACCCCATATTTCCACTGACTTAATCTAACAATACACTTTAAAATATTGTCTGGCAAGGAAAGTAGCAATATTCCTTAGTGACGCTACATTTCTTCCATAGGTCAATAGTCTTGTAAATAATCAATACACTATTGTCTTTGGTATTGAAATGAAAATTAAGATTATCTCATTCAAAGTTAGTTAATAAGATGGCGATAGGCAGACGGCACGATATAAGGACAATGTCTCGTGCACATCAAACGTAACGTCTGCTGATCCAAGAGATTATATATAAATATAATGTAAACTGTGTCATACTGGTCAACAGGACCTATGAGAGGGGATTCAGTCGGTACATCGGTCCGGGGCCCGGATAGCCAAGAAGGGACACTCAGCCTTATCAATAGATGTTTAATTTTGATTTGTTTTCATTTTTTTTTGGTGGTACTTTCAACTATTTCTAGTTTATTTAGAAAAATAATTATGTAAAATTCAGAAGTCTCAGTCTGTCCCCGAGGGCCCCAAAAACAGTCTTGTTCCGCCTTGCAAAATTTCTCTGGCGTAGCTAGATAGTGTACTGGCCTGAGCAGTCCTTAAGCTTGAAGTCAACCCCCAAGATATTGCACAGTGACTCCCTCTTAAAGTAATATTGAACTAGTTTGTATACCACTTTAACATTATTTTTCAAATTCTCAAATATTATTAATAAAATTAATAACTTCTTTATTATGCATTTGCGGTAAAAAAAAATCCATAGAAGAAAATATTCGATTTCGAAATATATTTACGGCATGCACGTTTTAACAAGGTGTTTGTTAAAGTAGCGCTTCATACATGTGTTATAGTTCCCTGTTTGGGAAATTTGTTATTTTATGTGTGATCAGCAAAGAGTTTTAGATAACACGACATAGCAACAGTTATTATTGTACAGCATTTCCAAAATTCTCCGATCTTTGCTATTTAGATTTCTAACTTCTGATTATAAGAGAAGCATACGTGACTTCCGATTATACGAGAAACATACGTGACTTCCAATTATACGAGAAACATACGTGATTTCCGATCATACGAGAAACATACGTGTTGTATAAACGACCGGTGCCACTAGTGGAGCAGGAATTTTACGATGCCAAAGAGGTAATCAGAAGCAGTAATTCGAAGGACAATACCCACCCCCTTTCCAACAAAAAAAAGGATAAAAGGACAAACAATTATCTACAATACACGACACAGAAAACTATAATTTGCGAAAGACGAACCTCACTCAAATCCGTAGGTGAACTCGGGTGCTCCGGAAGGGTTAGCAGTCCCCGCACCACTGGTGACATGATCTGTCGTGTTATTCTTGTTACAAACCCAGTGATAAGTCCCATTGTCTTTATTTACTTAATGAACTTCCCGACATGGAATTATATTGTACATGTATGATAGTATGATATTTTACATATCAATACATGCATTAATTGAAAACAATTATTTCTCCATTATACAAAATATAGTAATGATAATTCAACTGTTATGCCTCCAAACTAAATGTGATATACCTGACAGGTTGTTTTGATTTATATTAATCTACTGACGCGAATCTACAGTAATTAACAATTTCATTTGCGCGTAGGAATCTACAGTAATTAACAATTTCATTTGCGCGTAGGAATCTACAGTAATTAACAATTTCATTTGCGCGTAGGAATCTACAGTAATTAACAATTTCATTTGCGCGTAGGAATCTACAGTAATTAACAATTTCATTTGCGCGTAGGAATCTACAGTAATTAACAATTTCATTTGCGCGCAGGAATCTACGGTAATTATTATAGCATCATTGCAACAATGGATGGCGATTTAATTTCCGTTACATTTTACCAATCAAAGTAGCACACATCACTGTTATCCAATGAGAATGGCGGAAGCATTCAACTAGCAGGAGATGTTGCCTTTACCAAACTTGACCCTATTCAGAAGAATAAGACTTTATCTACCTTGGTGAAAAGTTTTATAAGTTCAAATTTACTAACAACTTTTGATAGTTTGATAGCAGCATAATTTCAAATAAAGTGAGATCTTTGAGAAAAAAAATTGTAAAGCCAATACCTTAAATAACAAAAGTTTATTTATCTCGTTACAACGAATTGGATTATAATATAATATACGTTATTGTGGTAATTGGGGGTCCCATTAACCGGTTTAACCCCGACACATTGTCGTTCCTGTCCCAAACTAGGACCTGTATTTCCAACGCTACATGTGTTGGTAGTTTTTATTTTTTTGATTTGAGGTCAGAGGTTATTGTTCGTTTTGTTGATATTGACCATCGCTGCTTAAACTTTATTTTCATAATAACATAAATTTTATGATTTTTATTGTGTGGATTTTATGTATATAAAACGGTAAGAAATGCAGTTCACGTTGAAATATTTCACACATTTTATACATTAATACGTTAAATCAATAAGAAAATGTGATTTTATTTTAAATAGGATTAAGAGTTTAGGTGCTAAGTATAACTTTCAACAATACATGTCAAATATTTTACGGTGGTCAGTTTTAATGGTGGAGAAAACCGGAGCAGCATGAGAAATAAATACCTACTGAAACACTTGATCACAACTATGTAGTTATGAAAAGAAGGTTTAAAAAGGGATGGTCAGCAATTCCACCAATATTAAGAAATTAAATATTCACCTATCACCACAATTCAGTGAACAAAAAAGAAAAAAAAAAGAAACAAAAAGACCACGACTTACAATGACTGAAAGGAGAAACATTGGGCGACAAAACACTAAAGATTCAAACAACGCCAGCCCGGCTTTGTAAATTACAAAAAAAGGTGCACCCGACTCGTAGCCGCAAGTGATAAAGTTTACCAGTTGCTTGTCCATGGTCGGTGGTTCTCTCCAGGTACACTGGCTTCTTCCACCACTAAAACTGGTCGCCATGATATAACTGAAATATTGCTGAAAGTGGCGCTTAACCACAAAAATCAATAAAAATCAAATCAACAACGTGAACGTTACTAAGAACCTTGGTGTAATAAATGGTTAATATACGATGGGAGGTTACGGTCCATTGGTATCTAAGATGTCCGGTTAATCTTACTCTCGTTCCCCGGCATACACCGTACACATGTTGGGGTCTACTTTCAGACATAGTAACGTTAGTGAGGTTTGTGTTGCTCGATCTTTAGTTTTCTATGTTGTCTTTTGTAGATCATTGTCTTGCCTTTCTATTTTGCCCATTGTATTGTCTTGTCTTTCTATTTTGCCCATTGTATTGTCTTGCCTTTCTAGTTTGCCCATTGTATTGTCTTGTCTTTCTATTTTGCTCATTGTATTGTTTTCCCTTTCTATTTTGCCCATTGTATTGTCTTGTCTTTCTATTTTGCTCATTGTATTGTCTTGTCTTTCTATTTTGCCCATTCTATTGTCTTGTCTTTCTATTTTGCCCATTGTATTGTCTTTCCTTTCTATTTTGCCCATTGTATTGTCTTGCCTTTCTATTTTGCCCATTGTATTGTCTTGTCTTTCTATTTTGCCCATTGTATTGTCTTGCCTTTCTATTTTGTCCATTGTATTGTCTTGTCTTTCTATTTTGCCCATTGTATTGTCTTGTCTTTCTATTTTGCTCATTGTATTGTTTTCCCTTTCTATTTTGCCCATTGTATTGTCTTGTCTTTCTATTTTGCCCATTGTATTGTCTTGTCTTTCTATTTTGCCCATTGTATTGTCTTGCCTTTCTATTTTTCCCATTATATTGTCTTGCCTTTCTATTTTGCCCATTGTATTGTCTTGCCTTTCTAGTTTGCCCATTGTGTTGTCTTGTCTTTCTATTTTGCCCATTGTATTGTCTTGCCTTTCTATTTTGTCCATTGTATTTTCTTGCCTTTCTATTTTGCCCATGGTATAGTCTTGCCTTTCTATTTTGCCCATTATATTGTCTTGTCTTTCTATTTTGCCCATTGTATTGTCTTGTCTTTCTATTTTGCCCATTCTATTGTCTTGTCTTTCTATTTTGCCCATTGTATTGTCTTGCCTTTCTATTTTGCCCATTGTATTGTCTTGCCTTTCTATTTTGCCCATTGTATTGTCTTGCCTTTCTATTTTGCCCATTCTATTGTCTTTGTCTTTCTATTTTGCCCATTGTATTGTCTTGCCTTTCTATTTTGCCCATTGTAATGTCTTGTCTTTCTATTTTGCCCATTGTATTGTCTTGCCTTTCTATTTTGCCCATTGTATTGTCTTGCCTTTCTATTTTACCCATTGTATTGGCTTGTCTTTCTATTTTGCCCATTGTATTGTTTTGCATTTCTATTTTGCCCATTGTATTGGCTTGTCTTTCTATTTTGCCCATTGCATTGTTTTGCATTTCTATTTTGCCCATTGTATGGTCTTGCCTTTCTATTTTGCTCATTGTAATGTCTTGTCTTTCTATTTTGCCCATTGTATTGTCTTGCCTTTCTATTTTGCCATTCTATTGTCTTGTCTTTCTATTTTGTCCATTGTATTGTCTTGTCTTTCTATTTTGCCCATTGTATTGTCTTGTCTTTCTATTTTGCCCATTGTATTGTCTTTTGCCTTTCTATTTTGCCCATTGTATTTTCTTGCCTTTCTATTTTGCCCATTGTATTGTCTTTGCCTTTCGATTTACGGCTTATGATTAGATTACCCCTTTCGTATCTTCAAGACTTTCCGTATTAACCGAGGGTATGCCACATCTCGGTACATTATGCTCTAATTAACTTCCAGTTTTAACGAGTTTTAATGTGTTTTTTCTTTGATGAATATTTGGTGACATATTAACACAGACAAGTTATATATCTTTTGACAAGGTGTGATAAAACATCTGGACGAACGTCTCCTTCATAATGTACAAATTATAACTAAGGTTAAACAGATTCTTCTTATATAACAGATGATATTAATTTTATTGTCAAAACTAACAGGTTTCTATTTAAAAAGAAATAAGGTACTGTACATGCTATCTTGTGGGGTCCATCCTCATAATAATTATACTCAGCAATAACAGCCATAAAAAACTTACTTATTTTTGCACTGGAATAACGGAATAAATTGAGATTTGAACAAGGCAGTAAAGAGTACTTGAAATTTGTAAATATTTCAATAGTGTTTACGTGAAAAAACACAGAGTAACAACCCCAAAAAAATTTAAAATGACGACCCGAATACAGGAAAAAATACAAAATCCATACAGACACAGATTAATAAAGTAAGATAATAACACAAACTGTGCACACACATGAATAAATAAACGTTAGAGAAAGCCGAAGGGGCAATCAAGAATGGACCATCCAGAGGAACTGGCAATATCGAGTAGACACGACAAAGGACGAATACAAACAAAGCAAAAAGCACAACACCAAAAAAAAAACGGGGGGTAAGCCCAGGGGCTCGCGAAGGGTAAGAAAAATGACAAAATCTGTGCACACATGAATAAAATAAGAACCCCCCCCCCCAAAAAAAAAACTGTGACAAAGCGAACTACTACCACATTGTATATCGACATCAGGTGCTACCCAAGGGTAGTATAATCGGAAAAAATACTCATTGCGTTTATTTCTACATCAAATTGTCTAAAAACTGCTTGTTATTATGGTTGCATATTTGAAACCCTCAAAGATCCTATCGGGGAGAGTACTAACCATAACACTGTTATTGGATTCTTGTTGAATCGGCAATACAGTGTCTGGTGTAATCCAATATTAAATACAAGATAAAGCTGATGATCCAACGATAAAAAAAAAGAAGACCAAATAATGTTAATGTGGTTACAATCAGTAATGCCAAATTAGAATCGCATCCACTTTGTTTCCGATGACAAGTGTCATATTAATTTTTATAACATGTATATTATTGCTTTAAGTTTACAGTATACAACTACAATTATCACCTGTTAGTTGCTAGATCGATTCCTCCCTGCCAATGTACTCAATAAAGTATTAAGTGATCAAAGTTGTCAGTTTCTGGAAACAGTTCGGTGGTTATCTCTAGGTACTCTGGCTTAACCCACTAATAAAACTGACCACTGCGATATAACTGAAATGTTGTTGAAAGGGAGTTAACACCAACAACCCTCTTATAGTCAAGCGCAAATTTAGATTCAGTAGACAGCATTACACTATTCATATTTATGCCATTTATTGTTAGGGAATGACAGAGCCCTATATTCATCTCTAAAGAAAATTTTGAAGATTCCAAAGAGGTAAACAGAAGTGATAAATAAAAAAAAAGTCAAAAGATTAAGGACAAAGAAACAACCCTTCTTTCTATAATGGTCGACAAAACACTACATAGAAATCAATAGAAAAACTACAAAAAAGGTAAATCTTGAATAATCTATTTTTATTGCGCTAAACATTAACCATTGGAATTACTTGCACTTCCGGACCACCTGACTTCACCCCGGTTTTAACGGGGTTCGTATCGCCCAATCGATGGAGAATGGCAGAAACTTTCAACACATTTTTATTTCAATACAGCACAGACAGGGTGTTGTTCCCAGTCAAATATTAATAGTTTTCTATGTAGTGTGTGGCGTTATCTGTAGTCATTGTATTGTCTGTAGTCATTGTATTATCTGTAGTCATTGTATTGTTTGTAGTCATTGTATTGTCTGTAGTCATTGCATTGTCTGTAGTCATTGTATTGTCTGTAGTCATTGTATTGTCTGTAGTCTTTGTATTTTCTGTAGTCATTGTATTGTCTGTAGTCATTGTATTGTCTGTAGTCTTTGTATTATCTGTAGTCATTGTATTGTCTGTAGTCATTGTATTGTCTGTAGTCTTTGTATTGTCTGTAGTCTTTGTATTGTCTGTAGTCTTTGTATTGTCTGTAGTCATTGTATTGTCTGTAGTCATTGTATTGTCTGTAGTCATTGTATTGTCTGTAGTCATTGTATTATCTGTAGTCATTGTATTGTCTGTAGTCATTGTATTGTCTGTAGTCATTGTATTATCTGTAGTCATTGTATTGTCTGTAGTCATTGTATTGTCTGTAGTCATTGTATTATCTGTAGTCATTGTATTGTCTGTAGTCATTGTATTGTCTGTAGTCATTGTATTGTCTGTAGTCATTGTATTATCTGTAGTCATTGTATTGTCTGTAGTCATTGTATTGTCTGTAGTCATTGCATTGTCTGTAGTCATTGTATTGTCTATAGTCATTGTATTGTCTGTAGTCATTGTATTGTCTGTAGTCTTTGTATTTTCTGTAGTCATTGTATTGTCTGTAGTCTTTGTATTATCTGTAGTCATTGTATTGTCTGTAGTCATTGTATTGTCTGTAGTCTTTGTATTGTCTGTAGTCTTTGTATTGTCTGTAGTCTTTGTATTGTCTGTAGTCATTGTATTGTCTGTAGTCATTGTATTGTCTGTAGTCATTGTATTGTCTGTAGTCATTGTATTATCTGTAGTCATTGTATTGTCTGTAGTCATTGTATTGTCTGTAGTCATTGTATTATCTGTAGTCATTGTATTGTCTGTAGTCATTGTATTGTCTGTAGTCATTGTATTGTCTGTAGTCATTGTATTATCTGTAGTCATTGTATTGTCTGTAGTCATTGTATTGTCTGTAGTCTTTGTATTGTCTGTAGTCATTGTATTGTCTGTAGTCATTGTATTGTCTGTAGTCATTGTATTGTCTGTAGTCATTGTATTATCTGTAGTCATTGTATTGTCTGTAGTCATTGTATTGTCTGTAGTCATTGTATTGTCTGTAGTCTTTGTATTGTCTGTAGTCATTGTATTGTCTGTAGTCGTTGTATTGTCTGTAGTCTTTGTATTGTCTGTAGTCATTGTATTGTCTGTAGTTATTGTATTGTCTGTAGTCTTTGTATTGTCTGTAGTCATTGTATTGTCTGTAGTCTTTGTATTGTCTGTAGTCTTTGTATTGTCTGTAGTCATTGTATTGTCTGTAGTCTTTGTATTATCTGTAGTCATTGTATTGTCTGTAGTCATTGCATTGTCTGTAGTCATTGTATTGTCTGTAGTTTTCGAGTTTTTCCTTTGTTGTCTTCAAACTTTTCTTATGAGAGAATCAATCAGTCTGTCACAACTGTCACATTTAAAATTCTCACAAGAAATCAACCGAAACACAAGCATGCATTTCTAGCTACACGTCGTGTTATTGTTTGAATAAATATTGCATTATAAATTCAATTTAAATTGTAATTTTATGGTTTGAAACTTTTGTAAATATAATATATTTTATAGGATGATAAATTAATACTTTTCGATTAACCAGTATCTTTTATTAAAATCTCGCGATAATTCTCGAGAGAAAAAGAGCAATAAGATGTCGTCTGATGATAACAAAATTCCCCTACAGGAAAATAGACACACATTCATTAGATTGTACAAACCCCTCCGAATTATAATGTAGCTATGTCTAGTATATTCCCTATAGATGCATTATAATAAATACAACAAACACCTGTTCTCTTCCGTAAAACAGCAATGACATGTCATTTTCAAGTACCAGTACTTATTTATTTATTTGAATTCAGCTCGGTACAATGTAAAACATTTTTGCTTTTATTTTAAGAATACAAAGTAACAGATAAACGTTATAGAAAACAGAAGGGGCAATCAAAAATTGACACCCCAGATTCTTATCAATTATTTGAAGAATTTTCAAACGAAACGAAATATTACATTATTAATTTTAACTATTTGTTACTTTCTGACTGCCCAATTATTTCAAGAACTTTCAAGCGAAACGAAATATTACATCATTAATTTTTTTTTTTTTTTTTTTTTAACAACAATAATATTTTATTCAAACGCTTGTTACAACCAGCTTCATAAGCCCAAGCTTCTTATGAAGCAATATATATATATATATATATATATATATAATATAAATATAGAGAAATTTGTGACACAATGATATTAAAATAATTCATATTCAAATAGATTACAAATAATTCTTTAGTCTTTTCAGAAATGAACTTTTCTGAATTATTTCATTTCCTCTATATATTATTAATTTTAACTATGTGTTACTTGCAGACTTTGCCAAAAATAGCTACTTGTAATTGTCTTAGAGATTGTAACTTCCTGAGTGTTGACACAGGACTCATAAAACTACTTATCTCAGGATCATGAATTGATCTCATTACTGGATTTTATGAGCCATGGAATTGGGAGCACATTTGCAATGCTTCAAGGGTATTTATTTCCTGGTACTGATTGTCTCGAACGTGACCAGATATGATGAAATGACAACAAACTTTATATTTTCAATGCTATGAAATATTAATTTTTAAATACATTTATTAATTAATGACTGTGTACTCACTTAAACTCTCGTGTATATTGGTAAGTATGTAGGTATTAGTACGTAGATATCAAATTTAGTGCGCATGACACGTTTCTGGAACAACCTGCATCAGGTGATGCTCAAGGTCCAAAAGTTGGAAAGCCAAATAAGTTAAACGTGTTTGGAAGCTATAGAACTGGGTATTTTCTATCATGAACAGACCAAAATTTTATGTTATTTTCAATTTCCACAGATAAATGTGTTCATTTCAATACAGCATATGAGCTTGTGCCCAACCATACATATTTATTGTAATGTAAACCTTTGTGAAAATGCAATGAGACAAAAATAAACCTGTGATAATATGTTTTTGCTATCATAATGATAAAAAGGACTAGATACTTGTGTAATTTTCTTACTGCAGCAAAATACAAGAAATTAAAGTTTTACAGAGAAGTGAAAATAAATTTGGAAAGGATACATCATTGCTAGACAAAAATGTTCAAATATAGTGATTTAATAAAATGAAGAAAAAAAAACACGCCGTCGGAAAAATCGATACCCTTGAACAATGATTAAAAAAATATGTATCTCTATTAAACTAATAAAAATGTATTAATTACACGATATCTTCAAATTTATATGTTCAAAGAAATTAACAGAAGTAGTTTAGCAAATAAAATGTTGTATAAATAATTGGCGGACTTTTCTGTCGTTACTTGAGAAACAAGAGAACATTCTGTGTAATTTGTGTTTTGTTGTCAGGCAATTTTACTCAGTTTATGTGCAACAATTTAGTTACGCGTCTACAGCGATTTTCAACAATTTTTCCTTAATATTATGCCAAAATTCGTTTTAATTATCGGATTTTGAACTATTTATGCATAAGATTGTTAATGCTTGCAAAATTTTGAAGCTTTTAATATATAATAGGTCTAACTTCAATAAAACTTAAAAGTCTCATAGATATTTTAAAATGAATTAGCGGAGTATCCCCAATACCGTGCGTTGCGCACGTCTATAGTGTATTCATCTTGAGCCTCATAATTTTCCTTCGGGTGTAATTGTAATTTAACGTTTGATTTATGGTACAATTTCGCCCAATAAGAAGAGAATATGTACAAGTTTTAATAAGAATGTGTTACTTATCGTCATAATACAAACCACATGGTGAAGAATCAACGTGGTAGGCGCGTTTTGATTGGTTATAAATTGATGATAGGTGTGCAGATACGTTTATAATCAATTCTAATTGGTTCTTTAATTGTATTTTTATTAGCTCTACCAGACAACATAAGAAGTAAAACGAGGTTTAAATAACACACTCTATAAAATCATTTTCAATGAAATTTATTTTTATTTATTCAGAGACGAACCCCAAAGCATTTTAACGATAAGTAAATTGATAGAAAAACGGCGGCCATTTGAGCAAAATTGACACAGAGAAGGATATTGTTCCGCACAATATAGCGAAAAATAAATAAACAACTACACACATAAAACTACATCTCATAAAGAAGCAATAAAATGTACGTGATATCAATACAATAAACAATGTAGTTCGTTTGGAGTAAAATGAAAATGTCAGTGATCTTCGGAACAATTATACGGGTCGTTTGAGACATCTTGAAGGAAATCAGCAGTTAAATGTGTGAAACACCACGGACAACGTTACTATATTGACACATTTCAATGATCTGGCGAGCTGTGCCGAATTTCTTAAAAGTAAACAAGATAGTTTATTAGGGATTATCAATAAAACTGACCACCACGATATCACTGAAATATTGTTGAAAGTGGCGTTATACACCATAACCCTACCCCTGGATTGTCTTTCATGTCCATGTACACATTACACGTACATCATATCATGAATGCACATGCTGATACGTGATCTACTCATTTTCATCTTCTTAGAGAAATGTGTCAAGCGCTTCTCTGATGATAACTTTTAAAATAAATTAATTTATTATTATATAAAAAGCTTCCTTGCTTACCAATACGGTGATAATATAAGGGTTCACAGACCGATTGATTGTTCACACATGTCTTACATAATATTACAACCAACTGATAAAAGTCATTAGCATTTATGACAAATAGAAAATGTTAATTCGAGATAATACTGATAAAAAAAAATTAAAATCTGGGAACATAAGGCAAAAACATTACAAGTGGGATCATATCTAAAAAGAAATAGTATAGAAATGACAGAACTGCAAAAAAAGAGTTATCATAACTTTTAAATACAAAAAGGAGCTATCATAACTTTTAAATACAAAAAGGAGTTATCATAACAAAGGAGTTATCATAACAAAGGAGTTATCATAACTTTTAAATACAAAAAAGAGTTATCATAACAAAGGAGTTATCATAACTTTTATATAAAAATTAAATGGAAGTACAAGCATTTACTAAACTTTCAGATTTCCAATATATATATGTATCCATTTCAAAACCACCATGATTATGTTAATGGTTGGCTTGCCAGCATTGAATAGGGAAGATAGGGGATTCTATCCCTGGTCGTGGCAAACAAAAAGACAATACGATTGGTATGTGCTGCTCCTTGGCTAAGCATACATAATTCATGCTTTAAGATCTTGGCTAAGCATACATAATTCATGCTTTAAGATCTTGGCTAAGCATACATAATTCATGCTTTAAGATCTTGGCTAAGCATACATAATTCATGCTTTAAGATCTTGGCTAAGCATACATAATTCATGCTATAAGATCTTGGCTAAGCATACATAATTCATGCTTTAAGATCTTGGCTAAGCATACATAATTCATGCTTTAAGATCTTGGCTAAGCATACATAATTCATGCTTTAAGATTAACGACTGGCTGGCTCGAATTCGTGGTAATGTGCCCAAAGTGAAGCGACATTCTAACTTGTGGACTGTTGTGAATTAGCATTAGAAAAGTCCAGTTCAGTGTGTTGGTCTGTACAAAACAAGCATCACCATCCTCACATAACCATGATATAACTCAAACAAAAGGCTGAGGTGTAGTTAAACAACAATCTCTGACTCATTCTTTATTTTGACAAAGTTATACCCTAGCGGATCGCTTAAGTTCACCACTAGTATTTAGTGGTTCGTGTTGCTCAATCTTTAGTTTTCAGTGTTTTGTAAATCGTTGTTCTCTTGTCTCTGCCTTTAAGATTTAAAGCTTCCGAATACCCCCATGTGTATCTTTAAACTTTTACTATAGAGAGTGTATGTACGTCAGAGTTGTCTTCTGTTTGATTACCTCCTTCACCAGGAATTTGACACTACCTTTTACTTTTGTAAAAATAACCATATAATCATTTAAATATTCCGCCTTCTCGTTTAGATAATCTTGAAAAAGTCAAGTTAAAGGGCTGTAAATTGACACGTTAAATATATGGTTATATTGTGTATCTGTGTATAATTTACTACATAATTTACCCATGAAGAATAAAAGCTATAATACATGTAATACAAAAACAAGTGTGTTCTATGTTGTGTCTGTTTTACATGGTACATAGTAAGATATCTCTAGATATTGACATTTATTGCACAGAGATCAAACAACAGACCGTCATACAAATAACTTACTTGCTAGAGGAGAAGGGAGAATTGAGCCCATAAAACTAGTTTAACCCCGCCACTGTTTATTGAAGTGCCTGTACCAAGCCAGGAATGTGACCGGTTATGTATTTGTGTGTTAGGGTATTAGTTTTTGCCTCTTTCATATCTATATTTTTCTCTATGGGGTTGTAGAACCGGCAGTGTGGTATTTTCGTATCTATATTTTTCTCTATAGGGTTGTAGAACCGGCAGTGTGGTATTTTCGTATCTATATTTTTCTCTATAGGGTTGTAGAACCGGCAGTGTGGTATTTTTCTCTATGGGGTTGTAGAATCGGCAGTGTGGTATTTTCGTATCTATATTTTTCTCTATGGGGTTGTAGAACCGGCAGTTTCTCTATGGGGTTGTAGAACCGGCAGTGTGCTATTTTTCTCTATGGGGTTGTAGAACCGGCAGTGTGGTATTTTTCTCTATGGGGTTGTAGAACCGGCAGTGTGGTATTTTTCTCTATGGGGTTGTAGAACCGGCAGTGTGGTATTTTTCTCTATGGGGTTGTAGAACCGGCAGTGTGGTATTTTTCTCTATGGGGTTGTAGAACCGGCAGTGTGGTATATTTCTCTATGGGGTTGTAGAACCGGTAGTGTGGTATTTTTCTCTATGGGGTTGTAGAACCGGCAGTGTGGTATTTTTCTCTATGGGGTTGTAGAACCGGCAGTGTGGTATTTTTCTCTATGGGGTTGTAGAATCGGCAGTGTGGTATTTTTCTCTATGGGGTTGTAGAACCGGCAGTGTGGTATTTTTCTCTATGGGGTTGTAGAACCGGAAGTGTGGTATTTTTTGTTTTTCATTTTATTACGAATAATGCTCCCTAATCAACATCATACAGTGATTCTGAGATGAAGAGCAACAATCAAAATACATTTTCTTTGAATTTTCTCTTTGCTCAATATATACGTGTTGGTATTATATGACATTTGCTCTTTTGTTTGTTTCATTCGGTTTTGTATGCATCCACTGTCTTATGTATGATGAGAATGTGAAAGACCACCCCCAACTGCTCAACACAATGATAGGGCACACCAAGCTGCTTTATAATAGGGCACACCAAGCTGCTTTATAATAGCACAAACAAAGCATGGACCCAGGCGTTAGACTAAGCACGCAATATCTGCTCCACAAACATACTGACATAGCTTCATTTATACGAAAATCAATGATGACGAATGAGTATATTGTGTTCAAATGATAAAACAGACTTTAATTAAAAACATAGATATCTAATTTAGTGCGCATGGTGTGCTTCTAGAACACTTACACTACAGGGAGATAACTCTTTAAAATCAGTTGAATGTTTTGATCATATGATATTTGTATGCAGATTTCAAGCATCTCGGTGATCAAAACCACAGAGAGAAAAGCTGCTATGTAGCTAGTGAATTTATAGCTCTGAGTCTGTTGGTTGGAATTTGTTAAAATTTTGATATTTATTACAGTGGATATATTCAAACACACTGCCAAAAAAATAAGAAAATTAAACGAGCAGATCAAATTTGACCTGAAGTGTATGGTACCACCTTAAACGTCTTTGGGAGCAAGAAAGCGACAGGTAAACAAAGAGAGACAAAGTAGACAAAGGTCACATATATACCTGAGGGAGGAGAACCTTAGTTTTATAATAATTACATTATTTAGGGACTGTAAATTTCAACAATAATTATATCTAATAATCCATGCCAGTGATACTGAGCGGATGATAATTTTTAAACAGACAATGTTCTGTATGCTACGGCAGTTTATATCACAGAGTATGTAATACCTGTATACAGCGGACACACGATAAATAGTCAAAAATTGATAATTTTACTTCTCGTTGACACTGAAAAGTGCGTCGTGTATTGATTGTGGATACTTAATAAATAAAGTAAAATTAAAAAAAACTATTACACAAGGCCCATTCTTGAGACAAAAATAACAAATGTTCATAGACTGATAAAATGCTTTCCAAATCCTTCAAACTCCTTATGGTAAACCTAGAACCAATAAAAAGGGATATAAATATATATCCCCCACTAATAACACTGACCCGGAAAAACGGCAAAAAAAAAGAGATATATTATTCTAGATACTCATAGAATGCATGTAAACACAGAAATTCAAAAAGAAAAAAAAATATATATATATAAAAAAAAAAAAAAAATCCAGAAAATCTCACATTTTCCTACTTAAAGATACTGTTCTGTAATTGATATATTAATTTAGTGTTTATCCTCGACAAATTCTTTTAACCTTTGAAGCAATTGACACCTCTAGGGTCATAAAACTTCAACCACACTATACTTTACTTGTCAAGAAAGAATGCCCCGATGTTGCCACCCACCATACATCTTTCATCTACTAATAGGTGAGAAAATCTGGATCCTAAACTTCATTTTATTTCGTTTTTTATGACTCTGTAGTATAGTATAAAACTAGGGGAGAATTATTTTCTTCTTTTCTTTCCGGTCATTTAGATAGGCGCCACTTTGTGAAAAAGGATATTTGTTTTGTTGATAAGTATGAAATAAACATCTAAAGGAGAAACGTAATCAAACGTGAAATAATACAAAACATTCACAAAATAAAAATAAACAATTCAAATGCCCTCAAAATATGACTGGATCCAGTTTATTAGTACGACTTATTGTAAAAGGCACATTAAATTATTAGATCAAAGTCTATTACCATTATTTTTCTCACGTTGATCTTGACACCCGCGACAATTTTAAAGACTAATTCCGTACTTTTTATATTTCTAAGTATATTTTTATTAAGAAAATCAAAGGCGGACTCCGTGGTGTTATATGCTGTATGGCGGCGCTAAATAACTACCAGCGACAAACTTCTCTCGTGTCGATTATTTATGACTTAATGTAAAAACCACACATCTTATATTTTTATACACTTCGTTGACTTGCAATGCATTTCCTTTCTTTTTACTATTGGGATTCATTTTCAAAATCGCTTGCCTCAAATTACATTAGAACATATGATACCCATTGCTGATAGACAAATAACCACACTTTTCATTATTGTCTAATTGGGATTCGTGAATTTGAGATATTTCAATGAATAAATTGTTTATTAAATTACATACAATTGGCAACGATTGTGACCTCAATAATCAACTTCGCTGAGTTTGGTGCTGTTATGACAACTGTTTTACCTGTTTTGTTCAAGTATTGTTATAAATACTGTTATAGTGACAGCCGGAGACTTTGAGCCGTAATGAAAGGGGGAGGTTTGGCGCTTTAAAATCTGATTCAACCCACCATTTCTTTAGAAATGCCTGTACCAAGTCAGGGTCATTACGGTTTTCACAGTTTTCCGGTTGTTGACTGATTTTGTCTGTTTATATACTTATGAGTTTTGACTTTCCCTTTGTAAGATTGCTCGGAGTTCGGTAATTTTGTTATTACCTTTATTAAACATAAAAGATAAATGGCATGCTGAAGTTTTTTTTTGAGAAGGTGAGCAGTTAAAACAATGCTTTGTTTAATTGCAAATTTGCTTCTTTTATTATATATATATATATATATATATATATCTTTATTTCTCAACAAACCATATACATAGGTATAGAGAAGTACATTTTAGTTAGTTTTTACAATAATTACAAGTACATCAGATAAATAATGGTTGGTATGTTTCAGGCTGGATCGCAAAATACCTCTTCTATTATCTTTATTAATTTGCAGTACAGTTTTGTTTTTTGAAGTCATAAGATTTCTGAATTTTAATACGCTCACATGATTGTTATAATACTTTGATAGTAATAATTTTCGACTAGGTTTAAAATATTGACACTGTAAAATATAATGGAATTCATCTCCGATATCACTATTACACAGAAAGCATATTCGATTATTTCTATCAATATTATCCCACCTACCCTGCTCAATTGGTAACTTATGATTTGTGGTTCTAAATCTGCAGAAATCAATGGCTTTACTGTGTTCCAGGAGTTTAAAATAGTCTTCCATTTGGAAGGATGTTTTAAAAAGTTTATAGTTATCAGCCGTTGGTGAATCATCTATCAGTGAATGCCAAGTTTGCTCAAATTGATCTCTAAGTTTAATTTTTACAGTGTTTATTAACCAAGTAGAATTTAGAAAGGTTTACGTATTGCAGATATTAGACATACCCGCATTCGTTCAATATATTAAAGAACCCAGTGCAACAGCTCATTATGAGCAATATGCTCATGACGAGTGGTCCATAAGAGACCTGTTGCACTGGCAAAATTATCCGTCCCTACCCATCATCTTTCCTTGTTTCGAGTCCCGTGGCGTTTAAATTTTTAAATGTTCTCGTCCTGAATATAGCTGAAAAATTGCTCGCTGCTAATTTTATTCAACCACAGAAAATTACATCTATCCTCAACTGACATTTGGAAACACAATTTGTACATAATACATTTGTGGCTCTTCACTGGTTGCCATTTAAATTCTGATGCCAGTATAAACTGTTACTGTACGCTTTCAAAGCATTGCATGGACTTGCTCCTTCTTATCTTGGGGAACTCATACAGTTTTACAAACCGGCGCAATCCTTGCGATCTCAAAGTTAATTGAAATGCCAAAAAAAAACCCGCACGAACTAAAATATATGGTGAGCGGAGGTTTGATGTGGCGGCCGGGACTCTGTGGAATAGCCTTCCAGCAAGTCTTAGAAATGAACAATCTCTTGAGGTATTTAAAAAGGGACTAAAGACTCATTTATTCAAAATCGCTTTTGTGAAATAAGTATAGATTTGAATCTGTGATCGACTGTTTTAACTGGTGCTGTTCTGCTACAATATTGTTTTATACTTTTGATTTTAATTTGTTGTCTTTTTGTATAGTTGAGTATTAATTCTTAATTCTTACTGTGATTCATTGTCTTTGCGTAATATATGTTTTATTAATTTTTAGTTACATTCACTGATTTCGATAGCTAAGTTTATTTATTATTCAATTTCATGTCCATTTTTATACCTTTATTTTAATTAATATTTTTAGATATTTTTTCCCTAATTCTCTTATAATTCTCTTCTTTTTAATTCAATTTGGTTAAGCTCTTTGAGTCTTAAAGTTTTAATACCGGTATTTGATTAAATTGGGCATGCTTTTAAATGTATTGTTCTTACTTCACTTATTTTTCTTCTTTATGTACAAATTTGTGTATATTCTAAATATGTAAAGCGCTTAGAGTAATTGTATTGTTATATAATGCGCTATAAAAATGCCTTGTAATAATAATAATAATAATAATAATAGCTGATAATTTGATTCTTTACCACAACATAATTTTGTCCAGAATGAAATAAATCTCACTTGTTAAATCTGCTGTAATACAATATAACAAGAATTTGTAGAAAAGAACAAATAAATGTAACAAGGGGACATAAGTGAAAAAAGAAGTTTTTTTCTTCATTTTAAATATAAAAACACTAAACCTTTAGTAAACCCTCCATAATGCCCAGTGCCAGATTTAGGACAAATAAGGCCTTTATAATGCCCAGTGCCGGATTTAGGACAAATAAGGCCCTGTGCTAGTTAACCTTTCTAATGCCCAGTGCCTGATTTAGGACAAATAAGGCCCTGTGCTAGTTAAGTTATGAGGCCCCTTACTTGGGCCCCTGAAGGAGGTAGACCCGGTAGGCCTACACAGGCAGTCAGGCATAAATGCTCAGGAACTTTAGGAATAGTTAAATATTACGTTATATTAGGTAAGGTATCGTAAACATTTTTTTTTGCAGGAAGATGCCCCCTTGGCCAACGGGACCCTGTGCTTAAGGACACCTAAACACAATGGTAAATCCGGCACTGATAATGCCATCTTACTACCTCGGCGATTGTCCCTTGATTTATTAATTTATTATTGCTTAATGTCCAGCGAGCAGTATTTTAGCTATATGCAGGACGAGAATATAAAAACTACATGTATATAGAAACGAGGGATAGATGGGCCAACCGGAGATCTACTATACAGCGTGCGTGCTAAATTTTATAACCCCTTGATCTAATCAGTGGCCTCACTATATAGGGTTCGTCTTAAATCTTTGTACCCATGGATCTGCTCTCAGTGATCCGTAATAATTTAATGTACCTCTGATCAATTACCTACGGTCTGTCTTTGACTTTCCATATGTTCACATTTGAAAGTTGCATGATACCACGAAGAACGTCGTCGAAAGCTATGTTCCAAATACACTTTTGTGTGATAATATTTCGCGCGCTTTCTTGTTTTCATATTTCGTCTTTTCGCGATTTGCGTAGAACTTCGAATATCTTACAAACAAATGTGGATGAATACTAGTTTCGTTCTTTTGTTGTACATTTGATTGGTTCTAAGTCTGTGGTGTCGCTAAACACCAATCAATCAATCAATCAATCAATCAATCAATCAATCTAATTCTGTGTTTCTGCATTAGATAGTTAAGTGATGTTATTGCTTAGCTGTATATAAGACTTCCATGGTCGCGATATCATTTGAAGATGCTAAAAGTGTTTAAATCACAAATCGTAATTTGAAGAATGCTATACAATACAAAAAGGACAAAGAGAAAGACACGAAACTAAAGATTGAGCAACACGAACCCACAAAACACAGAGGATGAATTCTTGAGCAACACGAACCCACAAAACACAGAGGATGAATTCTCGAGCAACACGAACCCACAAAACACAGAGGATGAATTCTTGAGCAACACGAACCCACAAAACACAGAGGATGAATTCTCGAGCAACACGAACCCACAAAACACAGAGGATGAATTCTCGAGCAACACGAACCCACAAAACACAGAGGATGAATTCTTGAGCAACACGAACCCACAAAACACAGAGGATGAATTCTCCGGCAACACGAACCCACAAAACACAGAGGATGAATTCTCGAGCAACACGAACCCACAAAACACAGAGGATGAATTCTTGAGCAACACGAACCCACAAAACACAGAGGATGAATTCTCCGGCAACACGAACCCACAAAACACAGAGGATGAATTCTCCGGCAACACAAACCCACAAAACACAGAGGATGAATTCTCCGGCAACACGAACCCACAAAACACAGAGGATGAATTCTCGAGCAACACGAACCCACAAAACACAGAGGATGAATTCTCCGGCAACACGAACCCACAAAACACAGAGGATGAATTCTCGAGCAACACGAACCCACAAAACACAGAGGATGAATTCTCCGGCAGTGTAAACTGTTCATGCTACACTAGATCAATATAAATCAAATTCAGTACTACTGATTATAAACGCGATCAGTTTTGCAGTATTGTTATTTGGATCCAACTGTTTCAGTGGTTAGGGTGTTATGGTTATGGTGTTTGACGCCACTTTCAACAATATTTCAGTTATATCGTGGCGGTCAGTTTTATTGGTGGGGGAAATCTGAGTACCCGGAGAAAACCACTGACAAACTTTATCACATAATGTTGTATCGAGTACACCTTGCCATGAATGGGGTTTGAACTCACAACTTAAGTGGCTATAGATACAGATTGCACATGTCTTTATAAATCCAACCACCATACGACCACGATGGCCCCTGCAGTATTGGCATCCAACTGTCTTAGCTGTTAGTGTATACGTGTACAAGATATAATTATACATTGTATACGCAATAGTAATTTCAATAAGGACAGACAACGGACTGTCATCTCAATAAAATGATTCATAACATCAAAACAAGACATTTTTACACCATTTATAAATTTCGTGACATTTCCAGTTTGTATTTAGCCAATAATCAAATAATTTTTAATTCAAGCTATTTCCAATCAACATAAATCCGTGTCAAATTGTGGCAAAATTTATGAATTGAACAAGGTTAATATTTCCTTGTTTATATTTAGATATTTCTAAATCATTGTTTGCAGATAGAATTAAATTGGTTTTTGAATGGATCAAGTCAAGATATTTTCCGTCATTTAATTGATATATAGCAATGAGTAAGACACGTGGAAAGATTTACTATCTGAATATGGAAATGAATATAAAAATAAAATCATAACAAATGTCAATAAATGATAGACATAGAGCTGTCATGATAGTTTCGTATAAATAGACATAGAGCTGGCATCATAGTTTCGTATACTACAAGAACCAAGCGTGGTCTTGTTCTAGATTAAAAGAAACACTAATTGAAATTCAATCCAGTGATTTTACTATCTTACACATTTTAATGATAAAACGGATATTTTATTGATTTTCTGTTTGTCGCGACAAAGAATGTTAAAAAGGACATTTTAGAAATACCTGTTTCTCATTGGCTATTTTGGTAAGCATAGCACAATGTTAACATTAAAGAAAATAACAAAAAACACAAGAAACCACCGTGATTTTGTTCACACGTTGAACGAGAAATTATAAGCGGATTTGAATTTCTGTATTACACCATCCTAAAATGTACAAACAAGACGAATAGTCTCACCTAAATGTGCAATTAGTGGAAATGAGTATGTTTCACATCCGTATCAACCACACGGCGACGCTTAATTCCGTATCTTAACCAAGATCAGTTCTGACTAATTATTACATTAAAATGTATGTTTACATTCGTCTTTTATTATAAATTACCTGTGCCAACATGTTGCTAAAATGCAATACTTTAATTAAATAATATTATCTTTTAATTCCAATTCAAATATCCATGCTTCATCGTGCTTCTGAAAAAAGTAATTTAGGGTTGATATTTTCACAATAAACTCAACGACATTTTAATATATCCACTTAAATAGTCTGTATCCAATACTGACTATTCCTGCTTTCGTTCTTTTAAATTATTTAACTACAATGATATAGCTGAAATGTTGTTGAAAGTTGCGTTAAAACAGAGTACACACAAATAATATAATGACAGCTTAATACGCGAAAGTAACTATAGTCCCGGCACAATTGATCAAATACGTTTGTATCGGGTACACCTCAAATTGGTTGGGACTCAAAAATTTAGAATATTTGTGGCGATAGGAATCAATTAAATCCAAACACCACACACAATGTTATTCATTATTCATGAATTATGACCACCAACCTAACCCTGCTGACATGAGTTCGTGCTACACTATACCTTCCTCAATTGGTAACATTTCCTAACACCTACTCAAGACCAGAGGTTTCACCCAGCAGTTCATTATTGATAGTTGGGGTTTTTTCCTCCCCATTAAATCTGGTTGTCACGACATAGCTGACAAAATGACGATAACAAAGCGAAATAAACACCAATAACACAAATCAAAAACAACCAATCAGTAAAACTTTTCTTTAGTTTAAACATATTTTATTAATTAATTCAATATAACATTACTTTTCTTTAACAACCGTGATGCGAATTGTTCAACTCATGACTGATCGATCACGATATTTGAACCCTTCAAAGAACTATTGGTTTAGTTTTAACGCATTCCTCATTTCACTAATTGGTCTGTACTTTTGGTGCTTGTCCTTTCGGGTGGTTCTAGTTAATACTGCCCGTCCGGATGGAGCTTTTCTTTTCGTCGTTTGATTCATTCATTGAAAACGTATGATTCGACCGTTCTTGTTTATAGACAAACAAAAGCGGAAATTGTCTAAATACATAAACTTGTTGTTGATTTCTGATAAGCTAACGTAACTAAATTAGATGATCAGAATCGTTTCATGCAGCATTAATGTTAACATATTCGCCTTTGTTTGTCTATAAACAAGAACGAATCATACGTTTTCAATGAATGAGCCACTGAACGGCGAAACGAAAAGCTTCATCCGGACGGACAGTATACTGATCATTTATCAATGGGTAGAGCTTTTTAGAATGATATCCCAAATTTACTCCTAATATCATTACTATTCATTTTGACTTACAGGTCACGAGTTAACCATTCATGAAAAAGTTGTTTGTTGAACTCCTTAATTAACGTTGTATAACATATGCTTTGCGAATTTTAGGGGGGGGGGGGGGGGGGGGGGGGGGTGCACGCCCCGCACGCCCCCTCTAAATCCGCCTCTGACAACATAGTTGGTTGTAGACCATTACCACGTAGAATTTTTTTTAAAATGTATACTTTCGTGCTATACCATTTTTATCATTTTTTGAAATTAATTATTTGTCTTCGTGAGAGACGACCAATCAGTAGACTTGTACATGAATGTTCGCCGTGAGAGACGACCAATCAGTAGACTTGTACATGAATGTTCGCCGTGAGAGACGACCAATCAGTAGACTTGTACATGAATGTTCGCCGTGAGAGACGACCAATCAGTAGACTTGTACATGAATGTTCGCCGTGAGAGACGACCAATCAGTAGACTTGTACATGAATGTTCGCCGTGAGAGACGACCAATCAGTAGACTTGTACATGAATGTTCGCCGTGAGAGACGACCAATCAGTAGACTTGTACATGAATGTTCGTCGTGAGAGACGACCAATCAGTAGACTTGTACATGAATGTTCGCCGTGAGAGACGACCATTCAGTAGACTTGTACATGAATGTTCGCCGTGAGAGACGACCAATCAGTAGACTTGTACATGAGTGTTCGCCGTGAGAGACGACCAATCAGTAGACTTGTACATGAATGTTCGCCGTGAGAGACGACCATTCAGTAGACTTGTACATGAATGTTCGCCGTGAGAGACGACCAATCAGTAGACTTGTACATGAATGTTCGTCGTGAGAGACGACCAATCAGTAGACTTGTACATGAATGTTCGCCGTGAGAGACGACCATTCAGTAGACTTGTACATGAATGTTCGCCGTGAGAGACGACCAATCAGTAGACTTGTACATGAATGTTCGCCGTGAGAGACGACCAATCAGTAGACTTGTACATGAATGTTCGCCGTGAGAGACGACCAATCAGTAGACTTGTACATGAATGTTCGCCGTGAGAGACGACCAATCAGTAGACTTGTACATGAATGTTCGCCGTGAGAGACCAGATTAAAGACATTTATTTACAAGTTGTTTCAATAGATTAAGGGTAAAACTATTCTTAATGCAGATGTCATAATGTGTCTCTTTACATACTTTCTAAATAGAAATATTTCTAGGGCGTTTAAACAGTCATTTACAATTAAACATGAAATATAACTAAACTGGTTCACCTTATATCTTTTTATCATATGCATAAATAATGCACAAGTCGGAATAATAAAGGCAAAACCGATACGATTCTAATCATTTTCATCACGGCTTAAAAAGTGTAATGGATTCTGAATAGATAAGACAAATTGAAATAATTATATAGAAATTCTCATAATGACAATTTGCACAAGGTCAAGAAGTGCTTCCGAATACTATATTTATGTAAATAAACAGGATACATCATCATAAATTACTCATCTACACATCAAGGCTGTTTACTCTGTCGAAGATAATTTACAAATATATCACCCCTGAATACTGTTTATATATATATAAACATGATAACTATATCATTTGATTGACGTTTTAGTACAATGCTGCCGTAAATATTTACTAATTCTAACCATTCATAAAGTCTTCTGGTTCCAACGTGGGAAAATGTCCCATTACGTGTTTGAACTGGTAACTGAACTGTTACCTTCTTGGATAAATTTGAATGTTCCATGCTGCCGTAATTATTTACTAATGATTCTCTAGGGATGTCAACGAGTACTCGAGTATTCGAGTATCACTCGGAAGGTCCGAGTATCGAGTACACAATTTGTACTCGATTATTCGGCGTTTTTTTTCTTCATGTTTATAAGATTTCTGTCCCCCAGTACACATTTCGCTTTTGAGAATCTCCCCAATATAAATCACCTAGCGTATAATTAGACTGAGTACAATTCATGTTATACAAGACGTGTACAAACTGGACATAACAAGTCGTGTTCTGAAGTTGAAAATGCCTACTATTAAATCTGCAGTTTGGTCATACTTTAAAAGATTGTCGGATGGGAAAACTGTAAAATGTACATTGTGAGAAATGGAATTAACTTTTTGTGGTGGCACTACACACATGCATATCCTCATTCAAGCGATATTTGTTAGTTTGTTTACTTTGTAATAAGATTGATTTAATGGACCATTGATTCCGTTATCATACTGATTGAACAAGTGTATTGTTACCTGTTTGCCGAAGGCTAATTTATGATCAATTTGTAAATATGTTGATTCTAATTTGCATTAATTACATAATTAATTAAAACTTGTATATTGTCCTTATATTGTTATAGAAAGAAATGCACACGATATGATGAGTAAAGTTTAGTAAACAAAATTTGGTCGATTTGACAGTTTGTATACAGATTTGTTAAAATTGTCTCAAGTGTTGTAGTCTTATTGAGCTGGGAGTAGGTTCATTCCCGTAGTTTAGACTCATTGTTTTGAGGGATTTGAAGTTACATTTTATTGGTACATTACACTTGCATAAAATCCACGAGTAATCGAGTACTCGCGAGTATTAACGTAGAGTACTCGAGTATCAATTTATACAACTTTTGACATCCCTAATTCTAACCATTCATAAAATCTTCTGGTTCCAACGTGGGAAAATGTCCCATTACATGTTTGAACTGGTAACTGAACTGTTACCTTCTTGGATAAATTTGAATGCTCCATTAGCCTTTACCAAAGAGATTGACTTTTCCGGATTTTACTTTTGAAGGTTCACATTTTACGATCTGTGGTTCTATTTGTGTTCACTGTGAGTTAGAACCTCGTTCATGGCGAGGTGTACTTGTTATAACATTATGTGATGAAGTTTGTCAGTGGTTTGCGGAAAGTTGGTGGTTTTCTCCGGTTTCCCCCACCAATAAAACTGACAGCCATGATATAACTGGAATATTGTAGAAATTGACGTTAAACACCATAACCCTTTTTGTGTTCACATCATTTACTTCGGTAATTTAAAAATTTGCTATCTGTATTGTTGTTTACTTTCTCTTAGTTATATCAGATTGCTCATATTCTGTCATCATTGTTAACATATAAAGCAGCTATATTAAAACAAACAATGTCTTTTATATAAATAACTCGTATGTAGAAGCGCAAAGATAACAAAGGGAAAAATCCGTCGCCGAAAATCAAAGAACAGACAATACAATGATCAAAGGAAAAAAAAAAAGGGGGGGGGAATAGAAAAATGGTGAAGAAAACACTACACAGAAACAGATTGAGTAACGCGAACCGCAGTAAAAACCGAGGGTGAATTGTAGGTGCTTCGGAAGGGTAGACAGTTCCTGTTCCACTGGTGTATCACATCGCGTTACTTATGGTTAGAAATTGCTTAACTTAATTGGCATGCTCCGCTATGAATATATTCTTGTATTGATTGTATATATATGTTGTGTACAAGTTGTAAGTTTGTACAAATTATAATTTGTATGAAAATTCTGTACAAATTATAATTTGTATTTTAGGTTTGTAAAAATTATAATTTGTATGAAATTAGAGAATACAAATTATAATTTGTACAAAATTAGCCTAAAAATCGCTTACAACTTGTACAATTTTTTTACCTATTTGCAACTGTTCAAAACGAAGGAATTCTTAATATGAATACAAACTGATTTTAATAAAGAAGAAAACACATTAACAATATTTTACAAAATCATGTCAAAAGTACTTTTACTTCAATCAACTTCCAGTTTTCAAATATACTTGTTTGAGCATGTCATAGAACCATGACAACGTGAATTACACAGGATATTTTTTTTTTGCACTTGCATTTTGAAGTTTTGCAACCACCTTTGCACTTACAACTCAGATAACCCTGACCTCCAGTTTTTGAAATTTTGCGATTCATCGTCATCTGTTGTATCACCTTCACCTGCATCTGCTAATATTTGTTCAAGGTCTTCTTCAGTCTCTAGCTGAGGAAGTAATTCCTTGGGTATAGAAAAAGAAGACAAGCCAATTTTTGGGGTCAGCACCAAACAAAGCTTTATATGGAGGTTGATCTATGACTCTGTGATGGGATCGGTTTTTCTGAAATTGCACAAATCTTAATCCTTCAGACCATTGGGTTGTGTCATTATCGTTCATCCATGATATTATCATTTCTTTAAGTTCAGCATTGGCCCTTTCAACAGAACCCTGACTTTGTGGGTGCCTTGGCCTGCCGTGAACAATTACAAGTTCTTGCCATAGTGATCTGAGTTCAGTTATAATGTTGGCAGTAAACTCCCTCCCATTGTCACTCTGAAGAATGTGAGGGGCCCCTAACAAAAGTGTTTGGAAGTATTATTCCTGGATAGCTCCAACACTTCACAGTAAAACCTATCCTGCTGATCAACCATTTTTACAGTTTTTACCTACCAACTTAACTGAATCTCAAATATGACCCTTATTTGAAAGAACTGTTCACCCAAAATCAATAACTAAGATTAACCATATATAAGTGGAACTCACCAAAACTTTATTACCTTATTGTGATATATTTTATTCAATTTCAATATATACTGATTAGTTTATAGAATCCCTAATAAAAATTAGTTTGTATTCATTTTAATAATTTCTTTACTTTAAATAGTTGCAAATATAAGAAAATTTGTACAAGTTATAAGTGATTTTTATGCTGATTTTGTGCAAATTATAATTTGTATTCTCTAATTTCATACAAATTATAATTTGTACAAACCTAAAATACAAATTATAATTTGTACAGAATTTCCATACAAATTATAATTTGTACAAACTTACAACTTGTACACAACATATATATTGCTTTTGGTAAATAAAGTATTATTATTATATTATTATTATTATGTTAAATGCTTATAATTTAATTTGATGTGAATATTGCAATCTTATTGGCTGATCCGCCTGGAGCAATATTGGTCATACTTGATAACCTGGGTTGGTATTGTGACGTCACCAACATATTCATTCGCCAACGACAAATTTAAATAGTCCCATGAAATAACAAAAACATGAACATATTCCTTAACCATTTTATACTTACTAATTCATGACATTTCGACAGGAATCATTATTATGTAATTCAATTTAATACTAATCCAATGAACTCGTGGTTGCCTGTTGAAGAGCACATACCACTCTTATGAAGACATTTTAGCTATTCTATTGTTCATGTTACGTAAATCAGGGTCATGAGGTCAAATTGTGCGATATTAGATAAATGAAGCAAAAAGTTTTAACATTCATAGTCCGTGAAACTATGATTCTTATAAGATTTGTTTCAGAATATCATAAGAGAAACAAAAAAGCTTAAAGTATTGTTTTTTCACCCCCATTTCATGGCAGATGTTCAGGAAAAACCGTCAATCTAAATATCATCATTATTGCAGATGTCATTAATAATAGTTCATATTTTTATTTTATCTGTTAAGGACCTTGTGAAATTAAGAAAGCTTTGGACAATTATTGACTTATCATGTTCAATCTTATCATTTACTTCTTCGAAGGCATGACCAATCAAACGATTCGATTTTATTCACTGCCGATTCGATAGAGTATACATCTTGATTATATGTTATAAAAAAGAAAAGTCGTTTCATTCGTGAACAAAACTAATATCAGACATGCCTGTTAATTCATGCTTTATTCCAACAAGATATTAACGGAAATCAAACCATGTTCATATCCGATCTTGTTTCTGAATTTACATTTTAAAACATAGTATTGAATTTTGTTAACTGTTCTTTGTGTACAGGCAATATTTAAATGAAAGAACATATAAAAAGGCTGCCGTGCAATATGTATTTGCTTGATAAAAATTAAAACAGTTGTATACCTATTATAAACGTAAAACGCAAGAAGCGTTGTCACACAAAATATATTGACAAATCACACGAAATATGAAAAGACCACGAGAAGATGGATTGACTGTTGTTTAACGTATTGAGTGAACAGTATTTTAAATATTTTTATGAAGAGAACAAGACGGTACAAACAATATACAATGTGAATAAAAAAAATGTGGCACTATGATTTGAGGACATACAGAAGTTTAGAAGAGTTTGAAGATACCAAAGGGAGGTAATAAGAATCCGTATATCGAAGAACAGACAACACAATGGCAAACAAAAAAGTACAAAAGGACAAACAACGATCTACAAAACATACATATAAAACTAAAGATCGAGTAACACGAACCCCACTAAAAACCGGGGGTGAACTCAGGTGCTCCGGAAGGGTAAGCAGTTCCTGCTCCACTAGTGACACCCGTCGTGTTAATCTAGTTACAAACCCGGTGATTTCCCCCAGAATAGAGGATATAATTAGAGTCGAAAATTGTGCCTTGTAGCAGGCCAATAACGAACAAGCTTTCACTCATAAGGAGCTGCTACAGTTGCCTTTGCCTGAAAGATTCGCGACTTTCTCCATACACGGGGTATGAATTGCGCCCCGTCCTAAAGTGTGTATTTGAGTCTCCTCAACACAACTAGCGAACTCCCTTTTTGGAAGAGTTGTTCCCCATAGATTACAAAAAATCAGGTCCTATTTCTATATTTTGCTTTTGATGACACAAGTATAAGGAAAAAAAGAAAAAAATATATCTGAGAAAAACTTGTCTAAAAATAATATATGGGTCGAAATATTATGTGGTATTGGACCTAGGTTGAAAATCGACCTTCACGATATGTCCTTGAAACCAAAAAATGAATATTCAAATGAGAAGATTGTAATATAAATAAACAATTTCTATAAGTTTTTGAAAGAAAGAAGAAACAAAGAAATAGACACATTAATTAGTTCCTATTCCAAATGTAACAAGACTAATTGAAGTAATAATCCAAGAGGGACTCGACACAAATCAATTATTAATAACAAATACACACTTTTCATTGTACCATTCCGTATATCTTTTGTTTCAAATTTTGCGTAAGATTTCATTTTGGATTCTTCATAACTTTTTGATACTTTACACAACTTTTATATTATTTCGTCATGAATATATATAGCTAAAATACTGGTCACTTGACGATCAACAACAATCAATCAATGAATGTCGATTATCACTTTGAAAAATATACATAGCTTAATGATATCAATTCCTTGAATATTAACTGGAAATACCATAGGACCTCTGTGACCTAGCAATAATAAGATCATGGTATTATAAAATAGGTCTTACAGGGAACTTTACAAAAATCACATTACGGATACATAAAAAACAACACAGAATCACATGGTGGAGCAGAACGATTTTCTGGTATATCCTCGCCCAATAAATACGAACAACGCATAGACCAGCGACATTCGGTCAGCATCGGACGAGTCGGTAAACATCGGGTAAAACAGCTGTATGTGGCGGTATACGGAATCAGTCGAAATTATTTCTTTACAAATTCGGGAATTGCCATGTGTGATGTTCATATGATACAGGTGTTAATAGTGGAGCAGGATCCGCCAACCCTTCCAGAGCACATGACGTCACCCTCGGTCTGCCAACCCTTCCAGAGCACATGACGTCACCCTCGGTCTGCCAACCCTTCCAGAGCACATGACGTCACCCTCGGTCTGCCAACCCTTCCAGAGCACATGAGGTCACCCTCGGTCTGCCAACCCTTCCAGAGCACATGACGTCACCCTCGGTCTGCCAACCCTTCCAGAGCACATGACGTCACCCTCGGTCTGCCAACCCTTCCAGAGCACATGACGTCACCCTCGGTCTGCCAACCCTTCCAGAGCACATGAGGTCACCCTCGGTCTGCCAACCCTTCCAGAGCACATGAGGTCACCCTCGGTCTGCCAGCCCTTCCAGAGCACATGAGGTCACCCTCGGTCTGCCAGCCCTTCCAGAGCACATGACGTCACCCTCGGTCTGCCAACCCTTCCAGAGCACATGAGGTCACCCTCGGTCTGCCAGCCCTTCCAGAGCACATGAGGTCACCCTCGGTCTGCCAGCCCTTCCAGAGCACATGAGGTCACCCTCCGTTTTTAGAGAGGTTCGTGTTGCTCAATCTTTAGTTTGTTTTCTGTGTAGTGTTTTGTAGATCATTGTTTGTCCTTTTGTCCTTTTTCCTTTGGCCATTGTATTGTCTGTCCTTCAGTTTACGGCTTCTGATTACAGGTATCTTCTATTATTAGCTGTAATAAGCCCCATCCCTTAATAATAAAAGCTATGTGTCAAGAAATTAAGTTCCATATTTATCATTAATTAAACCAGTATAAATATATGGTTTTAGCATGTCAAAATTAATTTATGATATTTAGAACGATATCCAACAAATGATGATAATCGTAGAGAAATGTTGGTCAAAACCGTATCCAATCAATCTAGCTGAGACAGGTCATTTAACTGATGAAAAAATAATGAATTAATGGCCATTAAGACTTGTTATAGTAATTGTTATAACCATTTTCCATTGATTCACTGATAAAATGTTTACGAGATGTGCGATTTTTACTAGTAAATACGAGTCTTAAAATCCAAGTTTAAAAAAAAACTAATAAAATAAAAATCCATTAAAGTTATTAAGGAAAGTAATTTTTTATATGATATTGCTTTTTAAGACACAAATTTTCCACCTTAAAAAACCAATCATATTATTTTTCCAGATAAGGGAGTGAGCGCCATCCCTTATGATCTATTCTCATTCACAGGCCCTTGAGGCCTAGGCCAAACAAAAGATGGTCTGCATTGTCGGTAGTACTTCTATTTCTCGTCGCCGGTGGTCTGGGATTTCGCTTTTTATCATTTTATTAGATCTTAGCAACACTTTTTAGTGGATATTCTCAATCGATATAAAATTCGATCATGTCAGCGACGAATGTGATTGAAATATTAAAAGGGATAGTATATTAATAAGAAATATGAAAACCATATTTATTTATGTTCATATAAAGACCAATAGATATTTCGCAAGAGACCTCTGTCGCCGCTCAAAACAAACAACATTTAATTATAAAAGCCGGAACGTTTAACAAAATAACCATAAAAGGCAATATATAAATCTGATGTGGTTAAAGTAAGCTCTAGTTCTTCAATCAGGTGGGATGTTGGTCATGATTGAATCCCATTAAACGATTATGTATTTGTGTTAGGGGTATCGATTTTGGTTCTTTCTACGATTTCGATATGGTGTTTAACAACCACTTTCAACAATATTTCAGTTATATCGTGGTAGTCAGTTTTATTGGTGGAGGAATCCGGAGAAAACCACCGACCTGTCGCAAGTCACTGACAAACATTTATCACATAATACATCGAATACATCTGAGCGGAATTCGAACTCACAACGTTATTGGTGATAGAAAACCACCAAGGGCATGTGCAAAATACGACCATCATACCATATTATATATATTTCGATCGAAATACAGAAAAAAATTCTTTCAAAATATCTTGCCGTCTTTATTATAACGTTGTTCACTCGGTAAGACGTGAGGGTTAGCAGTTTTACTGACATGTGGAAACCACTGGCATGACTGCATCATTTCACTATTATGGGAGGTATCGGTCCATAAAACTATTTTAATCTCGACACTTTTTTACTGAAGTGTCTGTACCAAGCCAGTAAAATGAGCGGTCATGTATTTGTGTGTTGGATGTGAGGGTTGGCAGTTTTAATCACATGTGGAAACCACTTGCATGACCGCATCATTTCAATATTGGGGAAGGTTGCAGCCCATAAAACTAGTTTTATTGAAGTGTCCGTATCAAGCCAGGAAATTGAGCGGTCATGTATTTGTGTGTTAGGGGTATGCTATCTATTTTGCCTATTTCTGCTATCTTGATTTTTTAATTGTTCAAATTGTTGATGTATTTTTTTCGTTTTTTCATTTTATTACTTGATAATCATATTGTTTTGCTTTCATAAAAATGTTTTCACATAATAAAATTAATTCAATTGATCCTGTTCCTGACATCTTATAAACAAGTTTTTGTTTTATATACAAATGTATTAATACACGCTACGACAATGTCATGTTATCGTCAAATTGTTTCAAATATGTTCGCGTGGTGTGACCAAATAAATATTGTTTTAGTTCGAACACGATGACCAGGCAATTGATTTCACCTGTGATCTACCTTTCAATGGAAAAAATGTAATATTAATGCCAAAAAGCTATAAAATCATCATGTCCATCTCCCAAGCGGACACAATGTACCTACTGACCTTGTGATAAGGAAAGCCATTGTTTTCCCATCGCCAGTTAAATGATGTAGGTGTGTGTTATAGTAGTATGTCGTCTGATACTCCTCACGAGATCAAAGAAAAATGTCGTCTGCTTTGACAGATGGATTATTTTTTGGAATATTTTCGCCACACAAGCGTTACGATCGGGTTTTACAAGGTTATACATTAATACGTCTTATATTGGCTTAAAAATAGTCATTCTATATTTATTGTATTATATAGAAATTCATGTATTTTTTCCAGTAAAACAGTGATAAATATTTTCACGTGACTAATCATCTTAAATATAACCCGATATTTAAGCATAAATCATGTGTTCAATTTAAAATGCATCTTTTTGGATAAAGAAAAAATAATAATTATACAAATGTCACCAGATTTCTCAGAATGTTTACCATTTCATAAAATAAAATATCTTTTAATTAAAAAAATACGTAGATATCTAATTTAGTGCGCATGAAGCGTTTGTGGAACAACCGTCATGATGTACGCTCGAAGTGGAACAACCGTCATGATGTACGCTCGAAGTGGAACAACCGTCATGATGTACGCTCGAAGTGGAACAACCGTCATGATGTACGCTCGAAGTGGAACAACCGTCATGATGTACGCTCGAAATCCTCAATTTTATATTTATCTTCTGTATATATTATGTGATTATTTAAAACAATCATTGCAATGGTCAAAATAGGGTCCACCGCTCATACCTGCCAAATGTTCTCGTATCGTGTATTTATGTTATAGATATTTGTATACCCAGGACCGGCCTTAGGACGTGCGGGGACCAATGCTGTACTCTGTAAACATGCAGTGTATTGTTGTGTGTACCTGAACAGCCTAGGGTAGATAATTCCAGCGAGGGGCCACTTAACCGCGGGCCCAAATGGGAGCAATAGATCCAATGACTTAAGATCGGCCCTGGGTATACCGTTTTATATTTGTTATTGTAACTGTTTCATAATTAATAATGTTTATGTTTGACCAATATGGGAGTAATATAATACAAATAAAGATTAACATATATTCCATTTTCATGGACAAATCCGTCCCCTTTACAATTTCGAAGATATCGATGCATAATAATAAATTGCTATTAGCTAACAACGGTTAACATTTTTTGGAGATACCAAATTCCCTAGCAAACACCGCCACGACATAACTGAAATATGTTGAAAGTGGCGTTAAACACCATAACCACAACCATAGCAAACGATTAAAACAGGTTACAGTTATTCGAAATACAAATTTGGGTCTTTTTTGCTGCCTTTTTGATTATTTATAACAAATAAATTTGATCAGATAAGCATTCATAATTTTCATTTTATAATGCAAAAAAAATATAATAATAATAAATAAATCGAATATAGACGAATTTTGATAAATATATAAATAATTGATCTGAAATGAACCCATTTAGACAGACATAATATCTTTGAAGAACTCAATTACAAAAATCAACATATAATATGATTAAAAAATTCGGTTTTGAACCGATACAAGGATATGATTCATCTTGTAAAATGTATTTTTCAAAAATAAAAAAAATAAATTGAATTTGCACCCTTTTAAAGCGTAGGTTTATCTATATTCCATCTTGGAGACTACTTTTAATTACATATCTGTTTTGTGATGTTTCTAAAATGAGGTACCTACATCCGAACTCTGATTTGTTATAAAGTTTTACTATGATATATGACTGGGATATTTCTTATACATGGTTCAACAATCAAGTGTTAAATATAAAACATCGTATCGCCTTAAGGAATACTATCAAGTCAAATTTCTGCCAAAACCAAGGTATATTAAAGTTGAATACGGTTACATCTTCATAGCATAAAATTACCAGACTATAAAATTAGCCTTACCCCTAATAGATCTGAAGATTATGTACACGGTTGATTTAAATTGCTTAGATTTGCTTAATCACAAATACAGGAATGCACAAATTTAGAATAATTAAGGCAGCATGTATTCTCGGTTATTCCTTCCTTGTTCAGGAAATGGGAAACACATTTTTAGGATTTTCGTGTCGTTTGTCTGGAAACTATATAATTATGTGAAGCCCTCAGTGGCGTATCTAGGGTATGGCAAGTAGGGCAGGTGCCCTTGGCGCCACTTGAAGGGGGCGCCACTGAGAGGTTTTAGAGCCTAATGTTCCCATATATATGGGAACGTCCTAAAAAAGATTTTTAAAATAATTTTCTTGAAGTAATTTTGCAAAAACCATGTAATACACATAGACATGAATACCTGGAGAAATTATTAAAATTAATAAATAATAAATGTAAAACGCAATTTTAGTGCTTGCCATAGACGGTATTTTCCGTAGATACGCCTCTGGAAGCCCGCCACCCTCCATTAATAGAATCCCGCAACCGACACTTATGGTCATTATAGGGGTGGGGTGTAATAGCTTGATGAATTGTATTGTGCTTGAGGGGGTTAGGGTTATGGTGCTTAACGCCACTTTCAACAATATTTCAGTTATATTTGATATTAAAAACGAATATATTATTTGCATCCAAATTTAATTTTATATTTTGATATTGTATCCAGCAATGTCCTGCATTTTGTATAAATCCGCTTTTGAAGCATTTTGCATATTTAAGTATATACATAACATATATATTTTGCATGACTCGCAGACGCGTGAAGATACGCCAATATGTATTAAATAAAACTTGAAAATAATTGAAGGAAAATAAAATATAATCAATCAATAAATCAATCGACAGTGTTGTATTTTTGTCAATCAATCAATCGATCAAGATACATTCACCCTTATTAAGGATTAAGTGAAATTATTCAAAATCTATAAAATTTATGAAGGTTACACACACATGAAACACTCCAATATAATACACTAGTGATAAAAAATTGTATAATTTATTTACGTGTGTATCATAATTGAATAAAATAGAACTTCAAAGTGAAATTTCCATTAAAACTGATCATTATCTCCAAAAATTAATTCACAGTTAATCTAGATAACGGCAGTCAATATGGTTATAGAGTATTATTATGATATATTTATTATTAACTTCTTCATATCTTAGTTAATATCTAATGTACACCGGAAATAGTTCACTTTGTTTAACGTGTCGATCACAAAAAGTAAGCGTTGTTTTAATTAGCTTAGTTTATAACAGTGTTTGTGGAATACAAAGTACTGAAATCAATCTGTACACTTTTAAAGACTTTTGTGGGGTTCTAAAAACGATCACGAACACGAGGAGAGAAATAAACGTTAGAGAAAACCGAAGGGTTAACCAAGTATGGAAAACACAGAGGACAACATTGGACACACAAGACACAGGACGAAGACAAACAAAACACAAAAAACTAAAAAAATGGCTACATGAAGTTTGGATATACAGGGGTTTTTTTTGTTGCAAAAATCCAATGCTTCAAAACTGTCTTAATATTTTTCAAACTAACGGTAGATCTCATAGGATAAATTTCCGTATTCATATACGTTTAAATATAGAGGTATAGCAAAGATTTTTGGTAAAATTTCGGTGAAATTTCTCTTTTTCTATTTTGATAATATTTTGTATAAAGATTATGATACAGGGTTTTTTTTTCTTGTGTATTTGAATTTCAAAACATTTTGTGTATAATGGCAACATTTTTGGAGAAAGTTATATTTACCATATAATAACCAGAAATCTGAAATAAAAAACCGCAATTATGTTTTTTACATTATTTTTTTTTCAATTTTTCGCTCAGAAATCAACAAGCCTATCTAATAAAATGTAATTTATAATTCAATTTATATGCAACAAATAAATACATTCTTGTGTCATTCATTTTATCCTAACATTTTCCTTTTGACGGATGCAAATTTCGAGATCTTATCGTATCCTTTCCTTAAATGATTCTGTCAATTTTATTGTACCCGGTTATCAGTCTTGTACCACCAACGGTGGATGGTAGACTTCAAGTCATTTAGAAAAAGTCAAACGGGTTTAATATCTGCCGAAGTCATTAACTATTGATATAAAGACAAATTAACACGGATTTCCGAAATTTAAATCCCGCCATTATAATTAAAAAGAAATAATATTACCGTCATATTTCTGTACTTAAGTCAGTTTTTTTTGTAAATGTGTTTCAAATCCGTTTGATTAAAATATTTGTGTTCTTTATCCACAGATGGGGAACAATATTATCTGAATATAGCTTTTTTCATTTTCAAAAGCAAAAACCTTTTAAGTTAATATTAGCTTAAAGTGGTTATTACCAAGCTTGTTAACTATAATACGAAGTTAACAGCAAAAATAACCAATGTTAATTATATTTAATATTAGGTTTAGGTTTATGGTGTTTAACGCCACTTTCAACAATATTGTTTAATATTAGAATATAACACATTTATAATAGACCTGTTGCAAATTCATGATTCGATTATAAAATTTTATAATTCAAAATTTGTAAAATATGAGTCATTTTCCTTACGACAGGCAACATTATATTTATTTATTTATTTATTGATTGGTGTTTAACGTCAACTTTAGCAGTATTTCAGCTATATCGTGGCGTGAATAAATTATATATATTAGACACATACACGACCATAAGAAATAAAAGATACTTGTCCATAAAAGAATAGGGTTATACGTACAAATAAAATTGTACCTGGTCTAGCAAGAACAATGGAAATGACAAACATTTGAGTAGAATTTTCTCATAATTTGTAAATATTTGAACCTCGTAGTAAGGAAATCAGAGGATAATTTTAGAGCGTACCTGATGAAGGTTATTCCAGAAACGTGTCGTGTGCACTAGGTTTAATATCTACGTTTTATTGGTTTTCTAATATTTCGATATTGAGCGTACCTGATGAAGGTTATTCCATATTAAGCGTACCTGATGAAGGTTATTCCATATTGAGCGTACCTGATGAAGGTTATTCCATATTGAGCGTACCTGATGAAGGTTATTCCATATTGAGCGCACCTGATGAAGGTTATTCCATATTGAGCGTACCTGATGAAGGTTATTCCATATTGAGCGCACCTGATGAAGGTTATTCCATATTGAGCGCATCTGATGAAGGTTATTCCATATTGAGCGTACCTGATGAAGGTTATTCCATATTGAGCGTACCCGATGAAGGTTATTCCATATTGAGCGTACCCGATGAAGGTTATTCCATATTGAGCGTACCCGATGAAGGTTATTCCATATTGAGCGTACCTGATGAAGGTTATTCCATATTGAGCGTACCCGATGAAGGTTATTCCATATTGAGCGTACCCGATGAAGGTTATTCCATATTGAGCGTACCCGATGAAGGTTATTCCATATTGAGCGTACCCGATGAAGGTTATTCCATATTTAGCGTACCTGATGAAGGTTATTCCATATTGAGCGTACCTGATGAAGGTTATTCCATATTGAGCGTACCTGATGAAGGTTATTCCAGCGTCGTACACACTAAGTTCAATATCTAAGTTCGTATTATAGTAAATAGTAAATTCACAAGTAGTTATATCATTAAAATTTTGAACACATAACTGGAAGAAATATATATTATTTTCATTTAATTTTGCATGAAAGGGAAAACTTTTGTTCGTCTTAAAGGGAAGCAACTCGTGTAAAATGTATATTTTTAGAATCGATGTTGGAGACAGACAAATGGTATATTAGCTTCTACATATGTTGTTCAACATTAGATACTTTAATATTAACTTGTCTATAGATATTAATTATCAATGATTCTCTAAACTCCTCTCTTTGAAATTGTCATTCATTTATAAATAGGCCACTTTAAAAGGGGATTACACAAATTATAGGAAATATTGTTTTCTCATAAAAATTACAACAACACTAATATATATGTTTTACCAAATCTCCATGCTTAAATTTATGTAAATAATGGTAAAATTAATGAACATTACGTAAAAGACATAGCATATTATGAAAAAGTCAAACAGCCAGTAATTTAAAAATAATAAAATGAATAAAAAAACATACCATACTGTCGGAACAATTCCAAAATAAAAGATCAAAATCGTGGAGAGAGGAGAAATTGATACCCCTAACACACAAATACATCACCGCTCACTTTCCTGGCTTAGTACAGGCATTAAACAAAATATAGTCAGTACCCGTTTAAAAAATAAAAATAGATTTATACTGTAGTTCAGATATTATTTAATGTTTATTTCTCCCCATTTACAGCCAACTTAATGCTATCATCTATAATTCAGAATATACAAACAAATACATTATAATAAATTATGCAAATATAGACAAATATTTGTTTGCTACACCTTTCATCATCACAGTGAATTTGATTCGATCCAACGTGTCCATATGTCTTATCAAGCATCTTAATCTCAAAAGCGCTTTAATTACCCAGGTGTAGTTTATCCACTGTAAGATCTTTGAACATTTTTATATTGTAATAAATTATCGGACCAATTGACCGTTAAACATGACCGGAAGGTGGACAAATATCATCTGCTATTTACCAATATATTGACATAAGAAAGTTGTGATGTCAGATAAGTAGTTTTTAATTGATTTAAACAAGATTAAAAAAACCCAGGCATGGTATGGTATCAATGTAGTGTCAACAATGATGAAGAAAGTCAAAAATGTTAATGTAACTCTGCGACGTATGTCATTGTATACTTTTCTTAATTTGAAATAAACACAATATAACACAATATATATTTTTTTTTTGGGGGGTTATAATCTTTACATTACAGTGTTGGTTTAATTATTTATACATTCATTTTAATTACCGTACATTACATGTGCAGTCACCCGGTAAACATTCTCCTGTTAGGGGTAAAGATTGGAAAGTGTACATTTCTGATAAAATCAAATCAAAAACAAATAATACCACACCGTCGGTCAAATCAAAAACAAATAATACCACACCGTCGGGACAGTTCCAAAATGTAATCAAGACAAAATCTATACCCCTAACACACATATACATCACCTCTCCTTTACCCCTAACACACATATACATCACCTCTCCTTTACCCCTTACACACATATACATCACCTCTCCTTTAACCCTAACACACATATACATCACCTCTCCTTTAACCCTAACACACATATACATCACCCCTCCTTTACCCCTAACACACATATACATCACCTCTCCTTTACCCCTAACACACATATACATCACCTCTCCTTTAACCCTAACACACATATACATCACCCCTCCTTTACCCCTAACACACATATACATCACCTCTCCTTTACCCCTAACACACATATACATCACCTCTCCTTTACCCCTAACACACATATACATCACCTCTCCTTTACCCCTAACACACATATACATCACCTCTCCTTTACCTGGATTGATAAAGGAACTTGAAAAATAAGTGGCGGGGTTAAGCTAGTTTTAGGGTCCAAACCTCCATCTTAGTGAAATGATGTGATTATGCAAGAAGAGTTTGAAGATACCAAAGGGATAATCAGAATCCGTAATTCGAAGGACAGACAACACAATGGCCAAACGAAGAAGGACAGACGACACAATGGCCAAACGAAGAAGGACAGACAACACAATGGCCAAACGAAGAAGGACAGACAACACAATGACCAAACGAAGAAGGACAGACAACACAATGGCCAAACGAAGAAGGACAGACAACACAATGGCCAAACGAAGAAGGACAGACAACACAATGGCCAAACGAAGAAGGACAGACAACACAATGGCCAAACGAAGAAGGACAGACAACACAATGGCCAAACGAAGAAGGACAGACAACACAATGGCCAAACGAAGAAGGACAGACAACACAATGGCCAAACGAAGAAGGACAGACAACACAATGGCCAAACGAAGAAGGACAGACAACACAATGGCCAAACGAAGAAGGACAGACAACACAATGGCCAAACGAAGAAGGACAGACAACACAATGGCCAAACGAAGAAGGACAGACAACACAATGGCCAAACGAAGAAGGACAGACAACACAATGGCCAAACGAAGAAGGACAAAAGGACAAACAACGATCTACAAAACATTACACATAAAACTAAAACAAAACTATACACACGATTCGTTGATGTGTTTGTTCGTCGACTCAGTATGTGTTAATTTCTGTAGATGTCTAAAATATATGTATCTTTTTTTTAAAAACAATTCCTTAAAGTTATATTATGAGAAGATATTTTGTAACATAATGCTGGGTATTGGTTTCAGTTGATTGACAAAAGGAAATTATCAATACCGGTTTGCATATATTATATTTTACATTGATATTTTTATCAAAAGTGGAGATATGCATGAAGTATTGAACAAATATATAAAATGTATATCAATAATGCATTATTAATATCTAAAGTTTGATATTTGATATGCAATCAACAGCTGGGCCGATTTCTCAAAACAAGACTTATACATTAGAGTGTTGTACTGGCGTTTAGGATGCAATGATCAAATAACAAACTCGTCCTGAATATAGCTGAAAAATTGCTCGCTGGACGTTAAACATCAATCAATCAATCAATCAATCATAAAATAACAAACAAAAAATATCATACTGTCACAACATTTCCAAAAGCCGACAGAAAAATCGCAGAAAGAACCAAAATTAATACCCCAAATTTTGGATTTTGAAATTGCTATGCATAATATTTATTTTGTCAAGCTTAGGATTGTGATCGCATATTGAATATATTAAAAATTATAATAGCATTTAAACACAGTTTATATCTTAAAAACACCGATATTTGTCATTCTATTGTTACAAAATAAGAATAAATCACCGAATATAGGAAACATTACAAACATTTCAACCCTGAAAAATCTGTAAACTCCCAGGACATACTGTGTACTCGTAAATATGTTGTGGTCCTCGTGACCGTATAGTAGTTGAATTTACATTTACAATCTACCTATGCAACCAGTGCCTATCACCACTAATGATGTGAGTTCGAATCCTGCGCATGGCGAGGTGTGATAAAGTTTGTTAGTGGTTTTCTCTGAGTACTCCGGTTCCCTCCATCAATAAAACTGACCCCACGATATAACTGAAATATTATTGAAAGTGGCATCAAATGCCACAACCCTAACACCGTAAATATTTTCTGACATGGATAATTTGCGTTAATCCAGCAACCATCGTTGAGACATAGCTATATGAAAAAGTATATCTTGAGAATCATTTATCAAGCAGCTAAATGTGTTCTGACAGTTTTGGCAAAATCTTTCATTTTGACAAAACAGTCCATACACATGTACTGTTATTGTATACTTTTGCAGCAGTATATTTCCACTCGCCTGTATACATTTGTCATTTCTATCCGACAAAAGTCAATTCACGAAATGATAGTTTAAACAGTGATGGTCAAGAAAACGAACAATCACCTCTCACCTCAACTCAATGTACATAACAAAGTGCTGTGGTTTATTGTTTTCTACGTTCCACAGGCTATATTCTTTTAAAGTTAAGCATGGTATCAGTGTCAGATTTACCATTGTGCTTAGGTGTGCTTAAGCACTGGACCCCGTTGGCAAAGGGGGGGGGGGGAATCTTCCTGCCAAATATTTTTTTACGATGGATTTTTGCTTATGTGGTGCAATTTAAAATTTTAAAATTTCCTGAGCATGTATGCCTCCTGACTGCCTGTGTAGGCCTACCAGTTCTACGTCCTTCAGGGCCATGTAAGGGGCCACATAACTTAACTATAGCACAGGGCCTCATTTGTCCTAAATCCGGCACTGCATGGTATATTTACTATGTTGGAGTAAGCGACTGGACATGAATAGTAATGTAATATTTTGTTTGCTAGCTCAAAAGTACCAGAGTAGCTTATATAAGCATGTTGTCATTTATGAATTATTCTAACCTCATACTTATATGTGCTTATTCGTGTTGCTTAATATTTAGTTTTCCGTATATAGTGTTTTGTATATCATTGTTTGTTCTTTTGTTATATTTCTTATGGTTATTGTATTGTCTGTTTTTTGATTTACGGCTTCTGATTACCCCTTTGGTATCTTAAAACGTTTCTTCAAAGGCTTTTCTTGAACTCCTTAGTAATATAATGACCCAAGTTCTACTTCACTATTTACTAAATCCAGCAAACACGCTAATTATTTAATGTATCAGATTGGTATTAGGCTTTATATGCAACCCCTCCACATTTCTGTGCCCCTCCCAAGCCAAGACGTGAATTTCCAACATCATATGTCGTGGTCGTTTTGTTGTTCAGCGAGTTAAGATGAAAGGCAATTGTTCGTTTTGTTGATATTGGTGACTATCACTCTTCAGGCTTCTTTTTTACATAATATGTCTAAATAACGTATATAGAAAATTTCAAAAATTTAGAATATGGGATTAAATTGTTTCAAAATCATAAATATTTTATTATATATATCTCACTAATGCCACAGAAATTAGAATTAAGATACATTTTATTGAAACGCTTGATCACAATATTTATTCAGAAGCAAGCAAGCAGTTTAACATGAAAATAAGGAAGGCAGGTGTACTGTACATAAACAAATGATGGCCATGATCCCTATCATTAAGACACAGGTAGTTTTATATAGATACTTTAACACAGAAATCAAATTAATATTAAGAAGGGTTTGAAGATAGATATATATCAAAGGGGTAATCAGAATCTGTATATCGAAAAACAGACAAAACAATGACCAAAAAGGACAAACAACGATCTACAAAACATACATATAAAACTAAAGATAGAGTAACACGAACCCCAGTAAAAGAACAAATATTTGCGACGAAAAAATCAAACATGTCGAAGCAAGCAATATTGTAATGATAATAGTTAAATATGTTTATAGTGGACTTAAATATGCAAACCAATATGTAAATGAAGTTAAGTTAGAGAACAAAGTATGTAATACGTAGTTTTTGATTTCAACAGAAAGTCATTATAATAAAATCAAAGATCACAGGGCTGACTATTAAATCAATCAAAGGTCAAACAGTAGCGGTACCAGTCGAACGAAACATTCTAAGGTAGACCATTGACAAGATATAAGACACATACCACTATATAATATACCTATATATTTACTGTGACAATATACAATAACAATACTACACTGTGTAATAATGATATGTATATCACATGGGTGGTCCCCAAGTCAACGTGTGACCCCAGAAAACATTTTGTCTCCGACTAAATGATAATTCATTGACGTAAACTTTATTTGTTAGTTAATAAATTACAGATTTTTGTAAGTAGATACATGGCATAATTTATACTAACTGTTGCATACTATGCAATTCATTATAACTGTATATATTATTTAATGACTTGATCATTTCGTTTTTTAAATGGGAATGAAAAAAAATATGATTTTGCTAAATGTTGAATCTGATTTTATATAATAAGTAATAAATAATATCTACGGTTTTATTGAGAACTCTCTGTGTGTCTAAATGGAAGGAAATAAAATGCAAACATCATTTACGACCGATTGAGAGTGTTTTCTCTTTGTTTGTCTTAAAAATAGACTACATGTTAAACCTCTATGAACCTCGGAAACAACATATATATATATATATATTTGTTTTTAACCACACAGTTGTGGTTATAATTAAGCAATAATGATACATTTAATTTTCAGACATCTTGCCATTCTAAATATGTTATTTGACCTATCATAAATAACAGGGGACGGGACGTGTGCTAGAAAAAAACATATGGATTGTGTTCATCGATTGAATTCTAAATTTCAGATATATTTTGTCGTATTTTGAATTTTGTTTCACTTTTGCAAATAAATTTAATAAAACCTTTAAAATATCTGATTTAGTACGCACGGAGAGTCTTTGGAATAGCCTTCATTGGTTACGCTCGAAATCAAAACATTAGAAAGACAAATACAGTTTGTAATCTAAAAATCCTTAAGAGCAAAAAAAAAAAACAACAAAAAACAAAGGGTCTAAGCAAGATAGACAAAGTCGGCTATCAACCTAATCGGTCATACGACCACACATACGATGAAAGCAGTGTGCTTATTGTAACAGTATGAAGCTAATTTAATATTTCTTGATTCCATGATGGCTAATAATTTCCAGATAAAAGGGAGAAAGATTCAATGCTTAATTATGATCTATATTAAAACAAATGTTATAAATTTGGTTCAGTACAAATGTTAAATGCAGATTCAATGATAGTAATTTATTTTTTATGATAAAAAAAAAGTTAAATGTTAAAAGAAAACATTTTACACAGAAAAAAATAAAAATAAAATAAAAATAAAAATAAATGAAATAACTTAAATAGATGACACAATTTATAATATATATATTTTTATCATTATTATAAACATATTTTACTGTATATTGATGGTAAATAAACATTATACACATAACATTATTGGTATATATATATTGTGTCATCATTTTAAATGTCTGAAATACACATTATATGAAAAGGTGAAACAACATTGTGATTTTAAGTAGGCATTTTACATTCAAAAACATTATCATAAATTACATTTATAACTTTTATGTGAAAATTATACTAGTTTTAATAGGTTATATATTAAAATCAACTCATACATTCTGCAAAAATATAGATTTTATTTTTGACGCGACATAATTATCCAAAGAAATAGTAAATAAATTATAATGTTGCGAATTTTTGACATTTATCTCAAAGACTTTCTCATAAATAAAATAATTTTGTGATGTCTCTTAAGTGTAATCACCCGGGCGTTATATTGTGTTACTTCAATTCATTTTGTACACTGGCATCTTAAAATCTAAACAAAAATATATAAAAGTAGTTCAGTTTCCTCAAGGCTAATATCACTTGTGCTTGATTATTATTTTATATATATATCAAAAAGCATTAAATCACCTTTGTTTTTTCACTAGTTGTTAGAAGTTATATATATTTTTCAATGCAGTCACTCGGATCATCCGGGTTGACAGAGTTCTTCACTAAATTGACACTTGTTTGAAACTGTTTTATGCATTAATATTCTTAATATGCTGCGGATATATAACACTGACTAATGTTATTTCTTCGGGAAATATTATCTGGGATGTTTTTCCCATCCTTGATAATTTACATTAAAATTTTATGATAGGATTCACTCAACAGAAACACGATTTTTTACTGATATTTTTGTCCTTTTTCAAAAATTACATAATTCATCAATTATTCACCATTTGAACCACAAAATAAATATGATATAAATGTGTAATTTGGATACATTATATTCTTGTACATTATACCGCCACGATATAATTGAAAAACTGTTGAAAGTGGCGTCAAATACCATAACCCCCTGTTCATTGTAAAATTATCTTCACTATTCCTTTAATGACGTTAGCATTATATCTGCATAATAATTTCCCAACATTAAAATTATTGTAATAAAAAACATTACACTATATTTTTCTGATTTTAGAATAGATCGAGAGTTTTGTGGTTTAAAAATTCTTAGATAACAAATTAAATGCTTCAAGAAATCAAACATCAACTACCCAGGAGTGCTATAAACATATAATGTCCATCAGATATATATTATTGTTTTATGTTTTAGGCACATTTCAAAAAGTTCTCAAAATCATTCTTTAGTCCAAAATATTTAGAAAAATTAATATCAAATGTTTCCATTCAAATTTAAATAAAAATAGCACCACTCTTTTTGAGTTTAACTATGGTTGCATAACGCAAGTCTATAAAGACTGTGGTTCTATTAACTTCATAAAAGTCAATTAACGTATATGATTCCATCATATCATCCTTCAATAAACCGAGAGGGTGCTAATCATACAAAAGAATAAATATAAAAATTACGTCATAATTAATTTAACTATTTACAGGCAATACATAACTTATAAGTTACGAAATGCTTTGATTACGAATTGCCATGTTTTCATATTATGTGGTTATTATACCAAAATGACGTAGTAAGCTTGTTAATATTTTTTGATTTATTATACCAAGTTTTAATATTCATGATCTTTTAAATGTCAACATAAAAGTATTTGAAGTGTTGCTTACCTCTTTGGCAGAAAGTGGAGTATGCTGACATTGTGCTAGCTTTATTGAGGTCTAAAGCATCGGGCCCCCTCCATGAATTATCTAATACATTTAGTCGTTGATGATTACTGCAGCTACAAGATATGGCACAACAGCTTCTTTGAGAATCGTCCCTAGGGGTATCATTGTCCCCACGAATATTTGTACTTTTATAAAATAAATTTTCATATCCCGTCTTCATTAAGTTATTATCCCTAGGGGACGTACCTTCTGAGGTTGTTGAAGTACATATGGAGTTCAGTTTCCAGTCTGTATTCGCATGCTGTTTTGTTGAATCTGAAGGCAAGGAATACATTGAGCCGGGTGTGAAATACCCCGAATGGGGCCAAGTACCATACATATGCGGGTAGTTCCTATCACAATTAGCACTGTCAGCGTATGAGGGTATATGCCACCCACGAAATGCATACGGATTCATAGCCGCCATCCAGAATTCCTATATTAATGTTTCCTTAGTCACAAACACTTATTTATCAGTTAGCAAATCGACCTAGTATTCAATACACAAAAGAATATCATCGGTGTAATAGTAGTGTTATATTGTGAAGATACACTTTCATCAGTGGAGATGTTTATGGCGGTGACAAGTATTCTATCGTATTATAAGTATCCAATTCTGTTAATATGACAGTGTTTCATTAGAATAATACTACACATCGATAGCTTGCTATCTATTGATTGGCTGGTTGTAACCGCCAGGCGGTGATATTGAAAACATGACCTCTTCTGAGGTCAACTGACAATAATCGTCGCTACGGAACGGTGATCACCTTGGTTCGCTCGCGCATAAAATTCTATACAAATAAAATATAGATAAAAGTTATAAACAAAGCTAGCATTTATTTACTGCTTCTTTGTTTTTTTTTTCTCAGCATAAATCAAGATTTTGACTACATTTTATACTAAAAACATACAACTTTAGGACCACCTACAACGGATGGAAAAACAACTGGTAAATTATGATTTGTTCATTTTTTAAATAATCTTTGTACGATTGTTTTTTTATTTTCATTTGTGGGTTAGAAACGCTTCTGTTTTTATTTTCATTTGTGGGTTAGAAACGCTTCTGTTTTTATTTTTTTTTTTATCTATACTGGTTATTTTTATGCAACTTTTACAACTTTTGCAGTGAAAACAAACTAATTCCATTAGAGATTTAAATCCAGTATCTTCTTCTTCAAAGAATGAAATGCAATGAATATAGTCTTTAATTAAACAATTTATCTGAATTACACAAACAGACAGAAACATGTTTTAGTTAGTTTATAGACTTATTTATATGTTTTCGTTGTGTCTTTTTTTTTTTACCCCGGATTTTGTTTTTTTTTTTATTTAGATTTTTACAAATTTTTAAAAATAATTTTTACAATATTTATATTTTAACGTGAAATTACCCTAAAAAAGTAGTTTGAATGCAACATTGGATTTGCTATTAAAGCACAAAGATTGTAGAATGTGGATATGAAATCAATTTTGCCGTGATCCACAGAAATTCTAACTTAATCTCTATAAAAGGAGACAACAAACAAGATTTTAACTTCTGTAATTATAATTGACATTTACGGTTAAAACCATAGATTTTTATTTGGATTTGATGGAACTTTATTTATTTTTCTTTATTTAAATCCAATGAATTTGTTGCTATCAAACTAATCAAGTTCACATAAAATAAAATCTTAAATAAAAAGTTTGAATTGTAAAATCAGAACATGTTCAATTAAATTAAATAACACCATGTAAATATTTGTATAAAGACACGTTTAACTTTTTTAAATCTATTGATTGATTGATTGATTGGTGTTTAAGCTTTTCTTTATTTAATAAAACTAGTTATTATAAAACATTAATGTATACTTTTTTCAGTTTTTTCTATTACCGAAAAAATAAAAATAAAATGAAAATTAAATTGACGATTTTTTGCTTTATTATTAAAATTTAAAGTGTCTAAATAATGTAATATTTATCAGAACTAAGGTGCTCCTCCCTCAGTCATTGAATTCAAATTCAAATTCTTTATTAATAAAGAAAGCTCCATAAGGAACATGTATGTATGAAAGAATGCACAAATGACTAGAACAAACAAAAGAATAAAACAAGGAAATACAAGGAAAATAAAAAATAATAATAACAATACTACAGTTGTACCAGACTGAGGAGTCATACCCAAATATTTGTAGACTGATTTTGACTATGCTGTTTAAGCCCTTTGGTTTTATTGCCCCAAACATTTTTAGATTATTTTGAGCATCTGATGAAGGTTATTCCTCAAACACGAGACACTAATTTTGATATCTACGTTTTCATTTTCTATTAATATACATTTTATTATTGGTATCTTACACATTTCATATATTTTTGTTATTTTTACAAGGATAATTATCTGATAAATAAATGTAGAATAAGTTACATTAATTAATTAACTTATAACATTTAATATACGTGTTTATATATAATTTTCATACCATTTACCCTCCTGTCTGTATATATTTACCCTCCTGTCTGTATATTTTGTAAATATTCTTGTTATGTTATTATTATTTTGTTATTTTCCTCTGTGCCAATGCATTTGACAGTATGAAAATAAAGATATATATAAAATATCTTATATATATTTTTATTCTCTAAAACCATTGTATAAACATAGGTACAGAAATACATTAATTACAGTTGAATATTCAAGAAAAGATTAAAAAAAACCTGGAAGATACAGCATCGCAATATTTATTCCATCGAATATGATTTAAGAAATAAAAAATGACTAAAATTGATATTTACCATTTCAAGTGAAAAACGAAATAATTGTATTTACCAACAGTGTGCTATTTTTTTGTCTTTCATTTAAAAAAAATTTAGCTGAAAATATTTTATTTTCTAGGATATTTGATTTAATTACAAGACATAAAACGGTTAAGACGGAATATTTTCTAGCATATTTTATTTGGATACAAAATGGATAATACACAATAAAGAAAAACCCCAAACATTTTGGATCATAAAACATGTAAGTTCTTTAAAATACAACGAAGATATATTACAATAACAAATTAAAAAGAAAAAATATTTTACTTAATAAAAAGCTAAAAGGAAAAAAATACGAGTAATTAATTATTGATTTATAATCTTCTTAAATATTATTATAAAGAATCTGCCTAACACTTTAAAATTATACCGGACAATATGTATGTTCTCTTAATTATTTATCTGATGTAATTGTAATTATTATAAATACTAACTAAAATGTACTTCTCTATACCTATGTATATGGTTTGTTGAGAAATAAAGATATATTTAAAATATTCTAATACATAAAATAATCCATTTTTTCTGTAATATTTATACGCGGTGTCCTATCACTACAATATTAATGATATGCCGCAAGGAATTTCTTATTTGTATATTTAATGATAATCACAATATAAATAGCTATCATGTAAAATCATTCATAAACTTCAAATTCTAAAATAATTAAAATGATTTTAACTGGCAAAAAATGATGAAGAAAATCAAATAAATATAAGAATTAAACACCAAATATATGTATTTCTTATTAATTGAAATATAATATTTTATATAGAAAATATCAAATTTATCTTTATGCGTAACCATGGTAATATTACAAAAAACAACATTAAAAGAATGTAGTTATTTTAATTCTGTAATTTTTGAATATAGAAAAATCCTGTTTAGGTCTTTTAGTTTTATTGTTATCAAACACTTTAAAATTATTTGGCTTTCCAATCTTGACAGTACCTGATGAAGGTTATTCCAGAAACGCGTCGTGCGCACTAAATTTGATATCTACGTTTTTATTTATACCATAAATATATATTATTGTTCATGTACGAGACATATTAGAAATAGGAGAGATTTACAGAATTTTTGGGTTTTGTTTTGTAAATTTATTTTAAAAAAACATTTAAAAAGTTTATATTACTTACAGAAAAATAACAATTTTACGTTATTCAAATTTTCGCACAAATTTCCACCAACCAGTGTTAAACCCATAGGCACAGACGACCTTAGCTGATTTTAGTCATCCTGTTTATGACCTTTGGTTTTCTTGCTCCGAAAGACTTAAAATTATTTGCTTTCAAATATTTTGGCCTTGAGCGTACATGATGAAGGTTATTCCAGAAACGTGTCATGTGCACTAAATTTGATAACTACGTTTTTATTCAAATTAATATAAAACAATATTTTTTAGATAATACAATAATATAATAATGTACCTTTATCACATATACAGTTTTACCTACATTACTTCCGTTATTAATATTGTAAATAATTTGATAGTAAATGCAAATATAATCCTAACTTCTAACATGTTTGTGATCCTTTACTGTCAACAAAAAACTGTTACTTACAAATGAATGCCATTTAGGATAAATTAAGTATATTGTATATGAAATGAAATCAAGTTAGAGAAACATATTATCAAATTCTTCGTTTTTCATTTATAGAAAGTTGTTTTTATACATTTTATTTATATTACATATAAAAAAAAGTTATGAAATTCATATGTCAAACTTATTACACATGAATGCTTGGTCATATCGGAAGAACTTCAAATATCTTGAAATAAAAACCGTAGATATCTAATTTAGTGCACACGACGTGTTTCTAGACGAATCTTTATCAGGTCAAAAGCTAAAGGTAAAAAAATTGGAAACTCAAATAAATTAAAAGTCTTTTGTATCAAGAAAATCAAAGGACCTAAACTGGATAACCAAAATCGACCAAGGTATCGTATTTAAGTCTTATAAATAATTACATTATTTTGGGAAATGTAAATTTCAATAATAAATGTCAGTACCAAAGCAATGACTACTGGGCGGATGATACTCTCGGGAACTAACAGTCCACCGACAGAGGTATCGACAAGAGGACGATACTCGGGAACTAACAGTCCACCGACAGAGGTATCGACAAGAGGACGATACTCGGGAACTAACAGTCCACCGACAGAGGTATCGACAAGAGGACGATACTCTCGGGAACTAACAGTCCACCGACAGAGGCATCGACAAGAGGACGATACTCGGGAACTAACAGTCCACCGACAGAGGTATCGACAAGAGGACGATACTCGGGAACTAACAGTCCACCGACAGAGGTATCGACAAGAGGACGATACTCTCGGGAACTAACAGTCCACCGACAGAGGCATCGACAAGAGGACGATACTCGGGAACTAACAGTCCACCGACAGAGGCATCGACAAGAGGACGATACTCTCGGGAACTAACAGTCCACCGACAGAGGTATCGACAAGAGGACGATACTCGGGAACTAACAGTCCACCGACAGAGGCATCGACAAGAGGACGATACTCTCGGGAACTAACAGTCCACCGACAGAGGTATCGACAAGAGGACGATACTCGGGAACTAACAGTCCACCGACAGAGGCATCGACAAGAGGACGATACTCTCGGGAACTAACAGTCCACCGACAGAGGCATCGACAAGAGGACGATACTCGGGAACTAACAGTCCACCGACAGAGGCATCGACAAGAGGACGATACTCTCGGGAATTAACAGTCCACCGACAGAGGCATCGACAAGAGGACGATACTCTCGGGAACTAACAGTCCACCGACAGAAGTATCGACAAGAGGACGATACTCTCGGGAACTAACAGTCCACCGACAGAAGTATCGACAAAGTGAGACGTTTGGACAATGAAACAGTCTCATATCAAACCAAATAACAACTAGGACACTCAAATTATTTTCAATATCATAAATATCTTGATAGAACAAATGATGTGCCTTCGAACTCCGCTCATAGCGAGGTGTACTCAATACAACATTATGTGATAAAGTTTGTCAGTGACTTACGTCAGGCCGGTGGTTTTCTCCGGGTACTCTGGTTTCCTCCACCAATAACACTGACCGCCACTAAAATATTGTTGAAAGTGGCGTTAAACACAATAACCCTTTGATAGAAAATATATAGAATTAATCTGTGCAAATCGTTTAAAGCAAATGTTTATCTCCCACGGACATAGTTATGACTGTGGACTTGGTTTTGGTTTCCCCAATTTTAGATGTTTGAATTTTATAATTTGCTTTCCAATAGAATACCATAAAAGAACCTAAATACAATAATACAAAAATGGTTCAAGAATTTAATATTGGAAATGCTGATGGTTTGAAAATACATAACTTTAAAATACACAAGATGCACATTTCATATCCATTACTACAAAGTGAGAAAAATAACCAAAATATTATTGGATACGGGTAACTTATATGAATAAAATACATTTTAGTTTCAAATTAACATTAATATATTTTTTGTTAGTTTGATAAGGTGCCGTCGTTGTCGTGAACGGATAAAACAATGGTCAACAAAACATTCAACAGATAACAAACGAATTAGCAAAATAAACCACACTTAAAACCATAGGATGAAGTCAGGTGTATCGACAGGGTAAATAGATTAAAAAGATAAAAACACATATTTAGAACGTATATTATCTAACTATTTTTTTGCATATAAATTAATATGGGAAAAATATACCGGATATAGCAAACTGCTGCCTTAAGTGCCAGACAGAACCAAAGGATGGAATTTATTTTGGGTTTCCAAATGTTTGTGGTCCAAAACCATGAAGAAATTAAATATATAAATATATATCTGTTTAACTAAATTAACTTTATGCGGTTTTTAGGTTAGAATTATGGTGTTTAACGCCACTTTCAATAATATTTCAGTTAAATTGTATATCGTGGAGGTCAGTTTTATTGGTGGAGGAAACCAGAGTACCCGGTCTTGGTGTTTATTTGAAACGTATTAACATGATTTGATTTTGATTTGATTTTTAGTGTTATAACGCCACTTTCAACAATATTTCAGCTATATCGAAGAAGGACATACAAAACAATGAAAGGATGATAAACTGATGTTTCTGTCATCTGTATGTAGGGATTGTTTATTTTTCATTTGATTTTTATGTGTTTTTTTAAATGAATTCCTTCGGCAGATCCCTTTTAGAAAATTGCATAGCTCTATTAGGGAACTATTACGTGTTTTGGCATAAAAGGGGCCTAAAATATGGGGGAAATTTCAAATTTTCACTTTTTTTTCATCCAATTTTATGCGGTTTGTTTTGTCAAAATGATCATTTTAATGGGTTGTGGATTACTAGTTAATTTCTAAAATGGGCTCAAATTCCGAAAGGTCGCATATCTAGAAGGTATATAGACTCCATTTTTCATATTATTTTAATGCAGTTTTTAAGCAAAATTATAATCTAAATGGATTATTGATGGATCATAAAAATATGCTATTGTATTTAAGAAAACACGGACTAGAAGGGAACTAAATTCTTAACTTTCGCATATCTCTCAGGCATATAGAATTTATTTAGCTTTCAACTACGAAGAAAAACGTAGATATTTAGATTAGTGCGTACGACGTATTCCTGGAATAACCTCCGTTATGTTCGCTTATAGTCAAAAGATTGGAATAACCTCCGTTATGTTCGCTTATAGTCAAAAGATTGGAATAACCTCCGTTATGTTCGCTTATAGTCAAAAGATTGGAATAACCTCCGTTATGTTCGCTTATAGTCAAAAGATTGGAATAACCTCCGTTATGTTCGCTTATAGTCAAAAGATTGGAATAACCTCCGTTATGTTAGCTTATAGTCAAAAGATTGGAATAACCTCCGTTATGTTCGCTTATTTTCAAAAGATTGGAAAGCCAAATAAATTAAGTGTTTGGATCCAAGTAAACCAAAGGACCGAAAGAGGATGGCCAAACTAGTCTGAGGTTACCTATACCCGAGGGAGTAGAAGCTTACTTTTAATAATAATTACATTATTTAATAACTGTGAATTTCAATAATAAATTTATCTAATTTGCCGTCAGTTCCGAAACACTGACTACTGGATGAACGATACATCAGGGACTAATAATCCTCCAGCAGATACTTTGTCTCAGTAGTTTAAATATATTTTATTGCCCCAAAAATGACAATAGGATCAGATACAAGTTTAAAAATTTGAACAACTTCTCCTTTGTCTCAGTAATAGTAATACAAACGTAGATATCTAGATTAATATACACCATACGTTTCTTACCCTTTAACATTGAAATACAAATGTACAAATTGAGTATTGACAATAGATGTATTACACTCAATGATGGACAGTAGGTTCCTTCTAAATGCAAATGTAATGGCCGAAACATTTAGTTTACGCATAGCTGTCTCATAATCTAAACATATTGTACTTTTGTAAACAGCTAAGAAATAATTGTATCAGACAAAAAAATGTATATGCAGGTAAAATATTTAATTCTTGACAGATGCAAATTGAATGGTTTATACATTGAATTCGCATTGACCAGGAACCTGTTGTCAACTTCTAAGGGGAGTAACTCTTGTCAATATGGCTAGTGTAAGAACAAAACCGGAAATGTGCAAAAGCTCTATTGAAAGCGATGTATGTTCAATTTACAAACTTCAAGTTAATTTACTTGTATATGTTTTGTTGTAAAATAATGAATAGAATACAAAATGAAAATAACCATAACGAAGCCACACAGGCGACCGCTGTTACATATATGTACTGACATCAATATATTAATTGAAATTGAATACTTCACTTGGGTTTCGGAACTGTTCCGAAAGTGTGCTAGTTTTTTTGTTTTCCATTTTATCACTATATTTTCCAATCTAATTAGATGAAACGGAATCTTGTTCATAATATCATGCAATATACAGGGTCCAGACACACCCGGGTTTTGGTGGGGTCCGTGTTGCTCATGTTTTTATTTTTCTGTGTTAAATTTTGTGTTGTTTGTCATCGTTCTGTGTCTTGTGTACCTATTGTTGTCAGTTTCTCTGGATTGTCAATTCTTCATGGTCCTTTCGGGTTTCTCTGGATTGTCAATTCTTCATGGTCCTTTCGGGTTTCTCTGACGATTATTTATTGAAAGTCAGTTATTAGTTTCGTAATAAACGTACCATCTAATTAGATATCTACGTTTTTATTATTGTGAAATAATAATAATAATTATAATCGACAATTGTAGATATTAAAACCAATGGATAAGACAATGGCTGATATTTCATTTTATACGATACTCCAGTGGCCCATGGAAATTGACAATAGCTGGTTTACGACATGATAAATATAAGTGTTTGTACCAATCCAGGAATCTTCATATATTTATGTTTTAGGGGTATCGATTTTGCCTCTGTTTCTATTCTGCTTCCATTGAATCTTAGAACTGTTCTGACTGTGGTATTTTGTGGAATCTTAGAACTGTTCTGATAGTGTGGTATTTTGTGGAATCTTAGAACTGTTCTGACAGTGTGGTATTTTGTGGAATCTTAGAACTGTTCTGACAGTGTGGTATTTTGTGGAATCTTAGAACTGTTCTGACAGTGTGGTATTTTGTGGAATCTTAGAACTGTTCTGACAGTGTGGTATTTTGTGGAATCTTAGAACTGTTCTGACAGTGTGGTATTTTGTGGAATCTTAGAACTGTTCTGACAGTGTGGTATTTTGTGGAATCTTAGAACTGTTCTGACAGTGTGGTATTTTGTGGAATCTTAGAACTGTTCTGACAGTGTGGTATTTTGTGGAATCTTAGAACTGTTCTGACAGTGTGGTATTTTGTGGAATCTTAGAACTGTTCTGACAGTGTGGTATTTTATGGAATCTTAGAACTGTTCTGACAGTGTGGTATTTTATGGAATCTTAGAACTGTTCTGACAGTGTGGTATTTTGTTTTTGTTTTTATGTCATTGTTATATTTAAATGATGTTCCGCCAAATAAGCATAATGTACACGATATAACTGAATTACGACTAGAGTTGGTGTTAAACACCAATCAATCGCATAATGTAACATTATTTTTACTTAATTTTTTTAGTTTTCGCAATAATTTTGAAGGGTACAATACATAGCATTATTTAAAAGTATAATTGTGTGATGGTGTTTAACGCCACAATATTTCAGTTATATCATGACGGTCAGTTTTATTGGTGGAGGAAACCGGAGTGCTCGGAGAAAACCACCGAATTGCCGCAAGTCACTGACAAACTTTATCACATAAAGTTGTATCGAGAACACCTCGCCATGAGCGGGATTCGAACTTACAAATAATGTTAGTGGTGATATGCACTGATTGTACAGGTAGATGGAAATCCAACTACTAGTACCATACTATCACGGCCACGACGACCTCAAGTGCAATTGGCAAACATTTCGCTATATATAATTTGCTATTAACACATGATATTTTAAGTAACGACAAAGACATCAGTCTCTATGTAATAAGATCTAATATGGAACATCCAAGAAAAATTTACAATACGACAGACGACAAGAATATTGTTGGGCAAAGTAAGACCAGTACTACAATAAAATGCAACATAAAAAGGTATGGGACAGAACCATACGCTTTCGTCATTCTGACAATATCAAGACGATGGCGATTTTCTTTTGTTTTATTGTTCCCAATTCATATGCATTTTTGTATGACAGGACAAGAAAAATGAGACCTTTTAATACAGATGACTATATAATAGAGGTAAACCACATGGACAGGTTTGACTGTATTTGTCTTTCTAATCCTTTGACCTTGAGCGTACCTGATGAAGGTTATTCCAGAAACACGTCGTGGGCACTAAATTAGATATCTACGTTTTTATATTTCTGACCTTTTAATAGTCGACTATATAATCATACAATTATATGTTTTCAAAATTACTTTTCCTTAATATATGTTTTCAAATAAACATATCGAAAAACGTTGAATGCTAAATATTCAATGTTTACCTTAAAGAAATTACGGAAGAGATAGAGAGGCATATTAGAAATAGCTAAAACACTATTAACATACCAGCGAGGCAACGTAAAGGGTTTAATTACCAATTGTGTTCCAATTCCACGTAATGATATTTACAATAGTGAACGTAAAGTTATTTGACGAGGAATCAATGAGCTTGTTTGGAATGTGCCAAAAAATATCTGGAATTTTCTGTTATGGTATAGTATAGTATAGTAAAACATACCATGCCGATAATAAAACTAGTGGCGTTGTGCAAGGGATCAATCAAGAAAATCACCCAGTTTTAAAAATATGTAAAGAACGTAAAACAGTGATGGTCAGCAAAACGACCAATCACCTTTCACCTCAGCTCATTAAACATTAAAAAGTCCACGACATATGACCTTGAAAAGAAGATTTGACGACACCAAAGGGATATTCAGAATCAGGACAAAACACGATCTACAAAACATACACACGTAACTTGCAAATATAATATATAGACCTGCATATATATATGTGGTGAGACGACTAGAGAGTGTGTAGGTTTGAAGGGAACATTGGAATAAAGTGATGATCTGAATGCAAAACCAGCCATAATACAAACATAATCAAAATTATACACAAACACAAATAATGTTAATAAATAAGACAAATAATTCAAGTTAAAGACGAACCGAACATCGTTTGTATACTGAAATCGTAAAATCCATATCAAAAAAGAATTAAGATATGTCTGAATCACTGAAAATGTTGTAAGTTTAAAAATAAAATATGTTCCGTTTCAAGATAAAGCAAAGTATCTGGCAATTTCGATTTAAAAATGTTTTGAAAATGCTATGTGTTAGGGTTATAATATTACTTTTGCTATTTTTAAACATATGCCATTTAGATTTCGGACCTGTTCTGACGGTGTGGTATCCTCTCGTCCGTTAAAATTGGTCAACACCTGAAATCAGTCATCATTTTAGAATGCGGTGTCACGTGAGTTCAGGTGTCGATGACGTCATTTAGCCTTCAAACCCACGTCCAGAAATAGATATTCGGAATACTTTCACTTTAATCAAGACAGTAATGACATTTAAACAGATAATAAAAGATATCTGTAGATGTTGGTGCCAAAATGGTGCCATTTTACTACTACTATTTTGACTTAACAATCAAAGTCAAATATTTCCAGAAAAACGCAGTCCGTAGTGAATAATTTGCATATCCTGTGCTTGTTTACAGTTCACTGCGCATCTTGACCTATATTTACAACTCTATTAGGCAACGGCAATACGGTTGTTTCGAATCATTTCCATTCCGTCAAAATTTTGTTATTTTCGTCCACCAGACCACGTGATTTCGATGGAACTCCTGGCACTGAACTTCCGGTGTCAATGTACACAACAAAAACTCCAATCGATATGTACCATTTTAACGTTCGATCCTCAACATAAAAAAATCTTAACATTTTCTGTAAAAGATAGATATCAATTAAATTATTTTATTTGTATCAAAGACTTCAACGCAAAGACCAAATACTTCATTAAAATTAAATTGGTTTTCTTTCTTTATTTGCGGCTGTCAGCATCATCAAAGGAAAACGATCTGCCTTTATGTATATATTTCTGATATCAGACAGATAGTTGGGTACCGAACACCAGTATTTATTCAGCGGTTTCCTTGGAGTCTCCATATTACAATTACTTATAATCTACCGCATCTACGACTATGATATGCTGACGTTGTCACAGTAATAGCGTAAACACCGGAAGTCACCTTCCGATTTGTTCAGACGTCAAGACAAGAAAAAGACGGAACGTGGTCGGAATTGACATGATTCGAAACAACCGTATTGTATTGTTTTCGTTTTGAAATTAAGTAATTCCTTAGACAATTTTTAGCGGGAATTTGTGGGGAATCGATATGATTCAATATAAATTTCATGGAATCGAAATGGATAAAATTGTACATGAAAACAGAAATTTTCTGCTGAAAACAAGTGACAACAAACACAATTTAATGAAAAAAATGGGGAAATATGGAAAAATCAAATTAAAAAAATATTGTAAAATACAATCTCTTAGGCCTATTGGTGTTCCACATGACTATTTTATGGTTGACCGATCTTAGGTAACGTGACCTGGGCGCCATTACAAAACCTATGCAAACAAAAAAGGTCAGTGAGCCGACATTTCTCCATCAAATTAAGTGATGTTTTGGCATTTTATTTGGCATAAGTGCCCAAATAGTCATGGCATTTATCTTTGATATAAATACCAATTTGAATGAGAATTATAAGGAAATGTCTTAACTGACCGATTTACGGTCACAGGTAGATATGTTTTTTGTTTTGTTTTTCAGCTTACTACAATTAGTTTATATTGTACAAAAGATTTGTGAATTATTGAGAATGGAATAATTTGCATAAAACAAACAGACATATTAAATCATTAAAAGAAATATTTAAGAATTCTGTCTGTAAATTTCAGCATGACAATTCCCGCCAATTTCCTTCCGACAGGTCAGCAACAACGGAAATTAACAACTTAAAAATATTTTTGACGTTTTGGTCATATGAGAAACATACACGTCATCTGTCAAAAGTATTCGGAAATGTAAAAAATCCCTATATAATCAACCAAAACCACATTTTTTCAAAAAGATATTATGAAGTCACTTCTGGATAGATTTTAACAAATTTACACCAAAACATTCGGAATTGTCAATATTTTGATTGTTTATTTACTCATTATATTGTTATGAGTGATTTTTCTTTGTACATAATTTAAACACAACAAATAAAAATTGACTTTGATTTTCCTATATATTTCAACTAAAAATAAATCCTACAAATTAAAAATCATGGAAAAATTATGTACAAATAAAAACCACTCATATAAACATAATGAGCAAATAAACAAACAAAATATAGACAATTCTGAATGTTTTGGTGTCAAATATGTTAAAATTTATCCAGAAATGACTTCACAATAATTTTTTGAAAAAATATGGTTTTGGTTGATTATATAAGGATTTTTTTTAAATTTCCGAATACTTTTGACAGATGACTTGTGTCCTGTCCTCCTTCTGTCACTCGTGGATTGCCATATTTCTCCACTCTCGATAGTTATTTTTTCCTTATCAAAACGTAAAGCTCTCGAAGGGAGAAATACCGTAATCCATTGGTATTACAAGGAGAATTTATTTTTAACGTTACTTTCAACAACATTTCAGCTATATATCTCGACAGTCTGTTTGATACCAGTTTCTCTGGATTGTCCATGGCCTTTCGATATTCTCTAACGTTTATTCATATGGAATGAGTAATGAACGGATAATGATAACATAAAATGTTCGTTGGGGGAATAAAACTCAAAGTATATAAATATATACGTCTACATATAGCGGTGTCTAAAACTATGAAAAATATAGCAATAATAATTGTGTAAAACATGAGTAATAGCCGATAGTATTATTAAATATATTAAATGCTCTCATCATATGACCTCTGATCTGGTTGCTTTTCAAGTGTTGAAGATGATGAATGCAATAAATATGAATTTGACACAATATAATAAAACGTGGTGACACTATATATACCTCACATGGTGTCTTTTATTGCTTGGCCTTATTAGTCTAACATAGCGTGGTCTTTGTTTAATACGCCTTTTGGTATATATCTCATTTGCTATAATAATATGTTGTAATACTAAATGTCCATGCCTGTCTGATACAGAGATAGATACGTTTTAGATCAATGACTTTAAAGATGTACACAGCAATAATGAAGTAAAGTACATTAAATAAACAAGAACAGTGTAAAACAAACGAGAACAGTGTAAAACACAAACGAGAACAGTGTAAAACACAAACGAGAACAGTGTAAAACACAAACGAGAACAGTGTAAAACACAAACGAGAACAGTGTAAAACACAAACGAGAACAGTGTAAAACACAAACGAGAACAGTGTAAAACACAAACGAGAACAGTGTAAAACACAAACGAGAACAGTGTAAAACACAAACGAGAACAGTGTAAAACACAAACGAGAACAGTGTAAAACACAAACGAGAACAGTGTAAAACACAAACGAGAACAGTGTAAAACACAAACGAGAACAGTGTGAAACACAAATGAGAACAGTGTAAAACACAAACGAGAATAGTGTAAAACACAAACGAGAACAGTGTAAAACACAAACGAGAACAGTGTGAAACACAAACGAGAACAGTGTAAAACACAAACGAGAACAGTGTAAAACACAAACGAGAACAGTGTAAAACACAAACGAAAACAGTGTAAAACACAAACGAGAACAGTGTAAAGCAAACGAGAACAGTGTAAAACACAAACGAGAACAGTGTAAAACACAAACGAGAACAGTGTAAAACACAAACGAGAACAGTGTAAAACACAAACGAGAACAGTGTAAAACACAACAAAACTTTCCGGACAAAAAAACCTTCAGTTAAACATTATATAAAAGAGAACAGTATAAAGTCATTTGGATTTCTTGCTCAAAAAGACTTTTAAGTTATTTGGCTTCAAATATTTTGGAATTGAGCGTCACCTGATTCAATTTATTCCAGAAATGCGTCGTGTGCACTTAATTTGATTTCTACGTTTTTATTGAATAGATTGCGAACGTTTTAAAAGATCTTCACGAATGAACAAAGAAAAAAGCCTTGACAGAAAACACAAATAGAGTTGACCAATTGTTCCTAATGAAAACCAATTCAATATTTATTTCATTGAAGGAACAATCCCTTCTAGTTTGCTTTAAATTAATCCATGCGTTTTCCAGGAGATAAATCAAATATGCTTAATTTGCAAAATTTCTTTGGATGTTCATGACTAATTGATATCAAATTTGTTAGAAGTAACAGTCATTATTGTTTTTGTCCAGAGAGTAATGGTTGTTAACCAACATATTTTACCTTCCTAGTTAGTAGTCAGTTAATTATGAACATTCACTTACCCTCCTAGTTAGTAGTCAGTTAATTATGAACATTCACTAACCCTCCTAGTTAGTAGTCAGTTAATTATGAACATTCACTGACCCTCCTAGTTAGTAGTCAGTTAATTATGAACATTCACTGACCCTCCTAGTTAGTAGTCAGTTAATTATGAACATTCACTGACCCTCCTAGTTAGTAGTCAGTTAATTATGAACATTCACTGACCCTCCTAGTTAGTAGTCAGTTAATTATGAACATTCACTGACCCTCCTAGTTAGTAGTCAGTTAATTATGAACATTCACTGACCCTCCTAGTTAGTAGTCAGTTAATTATGAACAATCACTGACCCTCCTAGTTAGTAGTCAGTTAATTATGAACTTTCACTGACCCTCCTAGTTAGTAGTCAGTTAATTATGAACATTCACTGACCCTCCTAGTTAGTAGTCAGTTAATTATGAACATTCACTAACCCTCCTAGTTAGTAGTCAGTTAATTATGAACATTCACTGACCCTCCTAGTTAGTAGTCAGTTAATTATGAACATTCACTGACCCTCCTAGTTAGTAGTCAGTTAATTATGAACATTCACTGACCTTCCTAGTTAGTAGTCAGTTAATTATGAACATTCACTGACCTTCCTAGTTAGTAGTCAGTTAATTATGAACATTCACTGACCTTCCTAGTTAGTAGTCAGTTAATTATGAACATTCACTTACCCTCCTAGTTAGTAGTCAGTTAATTATGAACATTCACTAACCCTCCTAGTTAGTAGTCAGTTAATTATGAACATTCACTTACCCTCCTAGTTAGTAGGCAGTTAATTATGAACATTCACTGACCCTCCTAGTTAGTAGTCAGTTAATTATGAACATTCACTGACCCACCTAGTTAGTAGTAGTCAGTTAATTATGAACATTCACTGACCCTCCTAGTTAGTAGTCAGTTAATTATGAACATTCACTGACCTTCCTAGTTAGTAGTCAGTTAATTATGAACATTCACTGACCCTCCTAGTTAGTAGTCAGTTAATTATGAACATTCACTGACCCTCCTAGTTAGTAGTCAGTTAATTATGAACTTTCACTGACCCTCCTAGTTAGTAGTCAGTTAATTATGAACATTCACTGACCCTCCTAGTTAGTAGTCAGTTAATTATGAACTTTCACTGACCCTCCTAGTTAGTAGTCAGTTAATTATGAACATTCACTGACACCTATTATTGTACTGTCCATGTTTATGTAGGCCTTCATTCTTGTGATAGAATGTCGTCTTTTTGAGCGAATGCGAATATGCATTTTCTTATCGTTTGTTCATGTATGTATTACAGATGGAGATCCTGTTATCAAGACGTGATCCTATTAACCGTTTTAATACCGCCACATTGTTTTGTACCTGTCCCAAGCCATGACTTGAATTTCCAACGTAGTATTTGATTGATATTCAATGAGTTGACGTGAGAGATAGTTGTTCGTTGTTGATATTAATGTTCAATGAGTTGACGTCAGAGATAGTTGTTCGTTGTTGATATTGATGTTCAATGAGTTGACGTGAGAGATAGTTGTTCGTTGTTGATATTGATGTTCAATGAGTTGACGTCAGAGATAGTTGTTCGTTGTTGATATTGATGTTCAATGAGTTGACGTCAGAGATAGTTGTTCGTTGTTGATATTGATGTTCAATGAGTTGACGTGAGAGATAGTTGTTCGTTGTTGATATTGATGTTCAATGAGTTGACGTGAGAGATAGTTGTTCGTTGTTGATATTGATGTTCAATGAGATGACGTCAGAGATAGTTGTTCGTTGTTGATATTGATGTTCAATGAGTTGACGTGAGAGATAGTTGTTCGTTGTTGATATTGATGTTCAATGAGATGACGTCAGAGATAGTTGTTCGTTGTTGATATTAATGTTCAATGAGTTGACGTGAGAGATAGTTGTTCGTTGTTGATATTGATGTTCAATGAGTTGACGTGAGAGATAGTTGTTCGTTGTTGATATTGATGTTCAATGAGTTGACGTCAGAGATAGTTGTTCGTTGTTGATATTGATGTTCAATGAGTTGACGTCAGAGATAGTTGTTCGTTGTTGATATTGATGTTCAATGAGTTGACGTCAGAGATAGTTGTTCGTTGTTGATATTAATGTTCAATGAGTTGACGTCAGAGATAGTTGTTCGTTGTTGATATTGATGTTCAATGAGTTGACGTGAGAGATAGTTGTTCGTTGTTGATATTGATGTTCAATGAGTTGACGTCAGAGATAGTTGTTCGTTGTTGATATTAATGTTCAATGAGTTGACGTCAGAGATAGTTGTTCGTTGTTGATATTGATGTTCAATGAGATGACGTGAGAGATAGTTGTTCGTTGTTGATATTGATGTTCAATGAGTTGACGTAAGAGATAGTTGTTCGTTGTTGATATTGATGTTCAATGAGTTGACGTCAGAGATAGTTGTTCGTTGTTGATATTGATGTTCAATGAGTTGACGTCAGAGATAGTTGTTCGTTGTTGATATTGATGTTCAATGAGTTGACGTCAGAGATAGTTGTTCGTTGTTGATATTGATGTTCAATGAGTTGACGTGAGAGATAGTTGTTCGTTGTTGATATTGATGTTCAATGAGTTGACGTCAGAGATAGTTGTTCGTTGTTGATATTGATGTTCAATGAGATGACGTCAGAGATAGTTGTTCGTTGTTGATATTGATGTTCAATGAGTTGACGTGAGAGATAGTTGTTCGTTGTTGATATTGATGTTCAATGAGTTGACGTGAGAGATAGTTGTTCGTTGTTGATATTGATGTTCAATGAGTTGACGTCAGAGATAGTTGTTCGTTGTTGATATTGATGTTCAATGAGTTGACGTCAGAGATAGTTGTTCGTTGTTGATATTGATGTTCAATGAGTTGACGTCAGAGATAGTTGTTCGTTGTTGATATTGATGTTCAATGAGTTGACGTGAGAGATAGTTGTTCGTAGTTGATATTGATGTTCAATGAGTTGACGTGAGAGATAGTTGTTCGTTGTTGATATTGATGTTCAATGAGATGACGTCAGAGATAGTTGTTCGTTGTTGATATTGATGTTCAATGAGATGACGTCAGAGATAGTTGTTCGTTGTTGATATTGATGTTCAATGAGTTGACATGAGAGATAGTTGTTCGTTGTTGATATTAATGTTCAATGAGTTGACGTGAGAGATAGTTGTTCGTTGTTGATATTGATGTTCAATGAGTTGACGTGAGAGATAGTTGTTCGTTGTTGATATTGATGTTCAATGAGTTGACGTGAGAGATAGTTGTTCGTTGTTGATATTGATGTTCAATGAGTTGACGTGAGAGATAGTTGTTCGTTGTTGATATTGATGTTCAATGAGTTGACGTGAGAGATAGTTGTTCGTTGTTGATATTAATGTTCAATGAGTTGACGTCAGAGATAGTTGTTCGTTGTTGATATTGATGTTCAATGAGTTGAAGTGAGAGATAGTTGTTCGTTGTTGATATTAATGTTCAATGAGTTGACGTGAGAGATAGTTGTTCGTTGTTGATATTGATGTTCAATGAGTTGACGTCAGAGATAGTTGTTCGTTGTTGATATTGATGTTCAATGAGTTGACGTCAGAGATAGTTGTTCGTTGTTGATATTGATGTTCAATGAGTTGACGTGAGAGATAGTTGTTCGTTGTTGATATTGATGTTCAATGAGTTGACGTGAGAGATAGTTGTTCGTTGTTGATATTGATGTTCAATGAGTTGACGTGAGAGATAGTTGTTCGTTGTTGATATTGATGTTCAATGAGTTGACGTGAGAGATAGTTGTTCGTTGTTGATATTGATGTTCAATGAGTTGACGTCAGAGATAGTTGTTCGTTGTTGATATTGATGTTCAATGAGTTGACGTGAGAGATAGTTGTTCGTTGTTGATATTGATGTTCAATGAGTTGACGTCAGAGATAGTTGTTCGTTGTTGATATTGATGTTCAATGAGTTGACGTCAGAGATAGTTGTTCGTTGTTGATATTGATGTTCAATGAGTTGACGTGAGAGATAGTTGTTCGTTGTTGATATTGATGTTCAATGAGATGACGTCAGAGATAGTTGTTCGTTGTTGATATTGATGTTCAATGAGTTGACGTGAGAGATAGTTGTTCGTTGTTGATATTAATGTTCAATGAGTTGACGTCAGAGATAGTTGTTCGTTGTTGATATTGATGTTCAATAAGATGACGTGAGAGATAGTTGTTCGTTGTTGATATTGATGTTCAATGAGTTGACGTGAGAGATAGTTGTTCGTTGTTGATATTGATGTTCAATGAGATGACGTGAGAGATAGTTGTTCGTTGTTGATATTGATGTTCAATGAGTTGACGTGAGAGATAGTTGTTCGTTGTTGATATTGATGTTCAATGAGTTGACGTGAGAGATAGTTGTTCGTTGTTGATATTGATGTTCAATGAGTTGACGTGAGCGATAGTTGTTCGTTGTTGATATTAATGTTCAATGAGTTGACGTCAGAGATAGTTGTTCGTTGTTGATATTGATGTTCAATGAGTTGACGTCAGAGATAGTTGTTCGTTGTTGATATTGATGTTCAATGAGTTGACGTCAGAGATAGTTGTTCGTTGTTGATATTGATGTTCAATGAGTTGACGTCAGAGATAGTTGTTCGTTGTTGATATTAATGTTCAATGAGTTGACGTCAGAGATAGTTGTTCGTTGTTGATATTGATGTTCAATGAGTTGACGTGAGAGATAGTTGTTCGTTGTTGATATTGATGTTCAATGAGTTGACGTGAGAGATAGTTGTTCGTTGTTGATATTGATGTTCAATGAGTTGACGTCAGGGATAGTTGTTCGTTGTTGATATTGATGTTCAATGAGTTGACGTGAGAGATAGTTGTTCGTTGTTGATATTGATGTTCAATGAGTTGACGTCAGAGATAGTTGTTCGTTGTTGATATTGATGTTCAATGAGATGACGTCAGAGATAGTTGTTCGTTGTTGATATTGATGTTCAATGAGTTGACGTGAGAGATAGTTGTTCGTTGTTGATATTGATGTTCAATGAGTTGACGTGAGAGATAGTTGTTCGTTGTTGATATTGATGTTCAATGAGTTGACGTGAGAGATAGTTGTTCGTTGTTGATATTAATGTTCAATGAGTTGACGTGAGAGATAGTTGTTCGTTGTTGATATTGATGTTCAATGAGTTGACGTGAGAGATAGTTGTTCGTTGTTGATATTGATGTTCAATGAGTTGACGTGAGATATAGTTGTTCGTTGTTGATATTGATGTTCAATGAGTTGACGTCAGAGATAGTTGTTCGTTGTTGATATTGATGTTCAATGAGTTGACGTGAGAGATAGTTGTTCGTTGTTGATATTGATGTTCAATGAGTTGACGTGAGAGATAGTTGTTCGTTGTTGATATTGATGTTCAATGAGTTGACGTCAGAGATAGTTGTTCGTTGTTGATATTAATGTTCAATGAGTTGACGTGAGAGATAGTTGTTCGTTGTTGATATTGATGTTCAATGAGTTGACGTGAGAGATAGTTGTTCGTTGTTGATATTGATGTTCAATGAGTTGACGTCAGAGATAGTTGTTCGTTGTTGATATTGATGTTCAATGAGTTGACGTCAGAGATAGTTGTTCGTTGTTGATATTAATGTTCAATGAGTTGACGTCAGAGATAGTTGTTCGTTGTTGATATTGATGTTCAATGAGTTGACGTCAGAGATAGTTGTTCGTTGTTGATATTAATGTTCAATGAGTTGACGTCAGAGATAGTTGTTCGTTGTTGATATTAATGTTCAATGAGTTGACGTCAGAGATAGTTGTTCGTTGTTGATATTGATGTTCAATGAGTTGACGTCAGAGATAGTTGTTCGTTGTTGATATTGATGTTCAATGAGTTGACGTGAGAGATAGTTGTTCGTTGTTGATATTGATGTTCAATGAGTTGACGTGAGAGATAGTTGTTCGTTGTTGATATTGATGTTCAATGAGATGACGTGAGAGATAGTTGTTCGTTGTTGATATTGATGTTCAATGAGATGACGTCAGAGATAGTTGTTCGTTGTTGATATTGATGTTCAATGAGTTGACGTCAGAGATAGTTGTTCGTTGTTGATATTGATGTTCAATGAGTTGACGTCAGAGATAGTTGTTCGTTGTTGATATTGATGTTCAATGAGTTGACGTCAGAGATAGTTGTTCGTTGTTGATATTGATGTTCAATGAGATGACGTCAGAGATAGTTGTTCGTTGTTGATATTGATGTTCAATGAGTTGACGTGAGAGATAGTTGTTCGTTGTTGATATTGATGTTCAATGAGTTGACGTCAGAGATAGTTGTTCGTTGTTGATATTGATGTTCAATGAGTTGACGTGAGAGATAGTTGTTCGTTGTTGATATTGATGTTCAATGAGATGACGTCAGAGATAGTTGTTCGTTGTTGATATTAATGTTCAATGAGTTGACGTGAGAGATAGTTGTTCGTTGTTGATATTGATGTTCAATGAGTTGACGTCAGAGATAGTTGTTCGTTGTTGATATTGATGTTCAATGAGTTGACGTGAGAGATAGTTGTTCGTTGTTGATATTGATGTTCAATGAGTTGACGTGAGAGATAGTTGTTCGTTGTTGATATTGATGTTCAATGAGTTGACGTCAGAGATAGTTGTTCGTTGTTGATATTGATGTTCAATGAGTTCACGTGAGAGATAGTTGTTCGTTGTTGATATTGATGTTCAATGAGTTGACGTCAGAGATAGTTGTTCGTTGTTGATATTGATGTTCAATGAGTTGACGTCAGAGATAGTTGTTCGTTGTTGATATTGATGTTCAATGAGTTGACGTGAGAGATAGTTGTTCGTTGTTGATATTGATGTTCAATGAGATGACGTCAGAGATAGTTGTTCGTTGTTGATATTGATGTTCAATGAGTTGACGTGAGAGATAGTTGTTCGTTGTTGATATTGATGTTCAATGAGATGACGTCAGAGATAGTTGTTCGTTGTTGATATTGATGTTCAATGAGATGACGTCAGAGATAGTTGTTCGTTGTTGATATTGATGTTCAATGAGTTGACGTGAGAGATAGTTGTTCGTTGTTGATATTAATGTTCAATGAGTTGACGTGAGAGATAGTTGTTCGTTGTTGATATTGATGTTCAATGAGTTGACGTGAGAGATAGTTGTTCGTTGTTGATATTGATGTTCAATGAGTTGACGTGAGAGATAGTTGTTCGTTGTTGATATTGATGTTCAATGAGATGACGTCAGAGATAGTTGTTCGTTGTTGATATTGATGTTCAATGAGTTGACGTGAGAGATAGTTGTTCGTTGTTGATATTAATGTTCAATGAGTTGACGTGAGAGATAGTTGTTCGTTGTTGATATTGATGTTCAATGAGTTGACGTGAGAGATAGTTGTTCGTTGTTGATATTGAAGTTCAATGAGTTGACGTGAGAGATAGTTGTTCGTTGTTGATATTGATGTTCAATGAGTTGACGTGAGAGATAGTTGTTCGTTGTTGATATTGATGTTCAATGAGTTGACGTGAGAGATAGTTGTTCGTTGTTGATATTGATGTTCAATGAGTTGACGTGAGAGATAGTTGTTCGTTGTTGATATTGATGTTCAATGAGTTGACGTCAGAGATAGTTGTTCGTTGTTGATATTGATGTTCAATGAGTTGACGTCAGAGATAGTTGTTCGTTGTTGATATTGATGTTCAATGAGTTGACGTCAGAGATAGTTGTTCGTTGTTGATATTGATGTTCAATGAGATGACGTCAGAGATAGTTGTTCGTTGTTGATATTGATGTTCAATGAGTTGACGTGAGAGATAGTTGTTCGTTGTTGATATTGATGTTCAATGAGTTGACGTCAGAGATAGTTGTTCGTTGTTGATATTAATGTTCAATGAGTTGACGTCAGAGATAGTTGTTCGTTGTTGATATTGATGTTCAATGAGTTGACGTCAGAGATAGTTGTTCGTTGTTGATATTGATGTTCAATGAGTTGACGTCAGAGATAGTTGTTCGTTGTTGATATTGATGTTCAATGAGATGACGTCAGAGATAGTTGTTCGTTGTTGATATTGATGTTCAATGAGTTGACGTCAGAGATAGTTGTTCGTTGTTGATATTGATGTTCAATGAGTTGACGTCAGAGATAGTTGTTCGTTGTTGATATTGATGTTCAATGAGTTGACGTGAGAGATAGTTGTTCGTTGTTGATATTGATGTTCAATGAGTTGACGTCAGAGATAGTTGTTCGTTGTTGATATTGATGTTCAATGAGTTGACGTGAGAGATAGTTGTTCGTTGTTGATATTGATGTTCAATGAGTTGACGTCAGAGATAGTTGTTCGTTGTTGATATTGATGTTCAATGAGTTGACGTCAGAGATAGTTGTTCGTTGTTGATATTGATGTTCAATGAGTTGACGTCAGAGATAGTTGTTCGTTGTTGATATTGATGTTCAATGAGTTGACGTGAGAGATAGTTGTTCGTTGTTGATATTGATGTTCAATGAGTTGACGTGAGAGATAGTTGTTCGTTGTTGATATTGATGTTCAATGAGATGACGTCAGAGATAGTTGTTCGTTGTTGATATTGATGTTCAATGAGATGACGTCAGAGATAGTTGTTCGTTGTTGATATTGATGTTCAATGAGTTGACGTCAGAGATAGTTGTTCGTTGTTGATATTGATGTTCAATGAGTTGACGTCAGAGATAGTTGTTCGTTGTTGATATTGATGTTCAATGAGTTGACGTGAGAGATAGTTGTTCGTTGTTGATATTGATGTTCAATGAGTTGACGTCAGAGATAGTTGTTCGTTGTTGATATTGATGTTCAATGAGTTGACGTGAGAGATAGTTGTTCGTTGTTGATATTGATGTTCAATGAGTTGACATCAGAGATAGTTGTTCGTTGTTGATATTGATGTTCAATGAGTTGACGTGAGAGATAGTTGTTCGTTGTTGATATTGATGTTCAATGAGTTGACGTCAGAGATAGTTGTTCGTTGTTGATATTGATGTTCAATGAGTTGACGTGAGAGATAGTTGTTCGTTGTTGATATTGATGTTCAATGAGTTGACGTCAGAGATAGTTGTTCGTTGTTGATATTGATGTTCAGTGAGTTGACGTCAGAGATAGTTGTTCGTTGTTGATATTGATGTTCAATGAGTTGACGTCAGAGATAGTTGTTCGTTGTTGATATTGATGTTCAATGAGTTGACGTCAGAGATAGTTGTTCGTTGTTGATATTGATGTTCAATGAGTTGACGTCAGAGATAGTTGTTCGTTGTTGATATTGATGTTCAATGAGTTGACGTCAGAGATAGTTGTTCGTTGTTGATATTGATGTTCAATGAGTTGACGTCAGAGATAGTTGTTCGTTGTTGATATTGATGTTCAATGAGTTGACGTGAGAGATAGTTGTTCGTTGTTGATATTGATGTTCAATGAGTTGACGTGAGAGATAGTTGTTCGTTGTTGATATTAATGTTCAATGAGTTGACGTGAGAGATAGTTGTTCGTTGTTGATATTGATGTTCAATGAGTTGACGTCAGAGATAGTTGTTCGTTGTTGATATTGATGTTCAATGAGTTGACGTGAGAGATAGTTGTTCGTTGTTGATATTGATGTTCAATGAGTTGACGTGAGAGATAGTTGTTCGTTGTTGATATTAATGTTCAATGAGTTGACGTGAGAGATAGTTGTTCGTTGTTGATATTGATGTTCAATGAGTTGACGTCAGAGATAGTTGTTCGTTGTTGATATTAATGTTCAATGAGTTGACGTCAGAGATAGTTGTTCGTTGTTGATATTGATGTTCAATGAGTTGACGTCAGAGATAGTTGTTCGTTGTTGATATTGATGTTCAATGAGTTGACGTCAGAGATAGTTGTTCGTTGTTGATATTGATGTTCAATGAGTTGACGTGAGAGATAGTTGTTCGTTGTTGATATTGATGTTCAATGAGTTGACGTCAGAGATAGTTGTTCGTTGTTGATATTGATGTTCAATGAGTTGACGTGAGAGATAGTTGTTCGTTGTTGATATTGATGTTCAATGAGTTGACGTCAGAGATAGTTGTTCGTTGTTGATATTGATGTTCAATGAGTTGACGTCAGAGATAGTTGTTCGTTGTTGATATTGATGTTCAATGAGTTTACGTCAGAGATAGTTGTTCGTTGTTGATATTGATGTTCAATGAGTTGACGTCAGAGATAGTTGTTCGTTGTTGATATTGATGTTCAATGAGTTGACGTGAGAGATAGTTGTTCGTTGTTGATATTAATGTTCAATGAGTTGACGTCAGAGATAGTTGTTCGTTGTTGATATTAATGTTCAATGAGATGACGTAAGAGATAGTTGTTCGTTGTTGATATTGATGTTCAATGAGTTGACGTGAGAGATAGTTGTTCGTTGTTGATATTGATGTTCAATGAGTTGACGTCAGAGATAGTTGTTCGTTGTTGATATTGATGTTCAATGAGTTGACGTCAGAGATAGTTGTTCGTTGTTGATATTGATGTTCAATGAGTTGACGTCAGAGATAGTTGTTCGTTGTTGATATTAATGTTCAATGAGTTGACGTCAGAGATAGTTGTTCGTTGTTGATATTGATGTTCAATGAGTTGACGTGAGAGATAGTTGTTCGTTGTTGATATTGATGTTCAATGAGTTGACGTCAGAGATAGTTGTTCGTTGTTGATATTGATGTTCAATGAGTTGACGTGAGAGATAGTTGTTCGTTGTTGATATTAATGTTCAATGAGATGACGTCAGAGATAGTTGTTCGTTGTTGATATTGATGTTCAATGAGTTGACGTGAGAGATAGTTGTTCGTTGTTGATATTGATGTTCAATGAGTTGACGTCAGAGATAGTTGTTCGTTGTTGATATTGATGTTCAATGAGTTGACGTGAGAGATAGTTGTTCGTTGTTGATATTAATGTTCAATGAGTTGACGTCAGAGATAGTTGTTCGTTGTTGATATTGATGTTCAATGAGTTGACGTCAGAGATAGTTGTTCGTTGTTGATATTAATGTTCAATGAGTTGACGTCAGAGATAGTTGTTCGTTGTTGATATTGATGTTCAATGAGTTGACGTGAGAGATAGTTGTTCGTTGTTGATATTGATGTTCAATGAGTTGACGTGAGAGATAGTTGCCCGTTGTTGATATTGATGTTCAATGAGTTGACGTGAGAGATAGTTGTTCGTTGTTGATATTGATGTTCAATGAGTTGACGTCAGAGATAGTTGTTCGTTGTTGATATTAATGTTCAATGAGTTGACGTCAGAGATAGTTGTTCGTTGTTGATATTGATGTTCAATGAGTTGACGTGAGAGATAGTTGTTCGTTGTTGATATTGATGTTCAATGAGTTGACGTGAGAGATAGTTGTTCGTTGTTGATATTGATGTTCAATGAGTTGACGTGAGAGATAGTTGTTCGTTGTTGATATTGATGTTCAATGAGTTGACGTCAGAGATAGTTGTTCGTTGTTGATATTGATGTTCAATGAGATGACGTCAGAGATAGTTGTTCGTTGTTGATATTGATATTCAATGAGTTGACCTGAGAGATAGTTGTTCGTTGTTGATATTGATGTTCAATGAGATGACGTCAGAGATAGTTGTTCGTTGTTGATATTGATGTTCAATGAGTTGACGTGAGAGATAGTTGTTCGTTGTTGATATTGATGTTCAATGAGATGACGTCAGAGATAGTTGTTCGTTGTTGATATTAATGTTCAATGAGTTGACGTCAGAGATAGTTGTTCGTTGTTGATATTAATGTTCAATGAGTTGACGTCAGAGATAGTTGTTCGTTGTTGATATTAATGTTCAATGAGTTGACGTCAGAGATAGTTGTTCGTTGTTGATATTGATGTTCAATGAGTTGACGTCAGAGATAGTTGTTCGTTTTTGATATTGATGTTCAATGAGTTGACGTGAGAGATAGTTGTTCGTTGTTGATATTAATGTTCAATGAGTTGACGTCAGAGATAGTTGTTCGTTGTTGATATTGATGTTCAATGAGTTGACGTCAGAGATAGTTGTTCGTTGTTGATATTGATGTTCAATGAGATGACGTCAGAGATAGTTGTTCGTTGTTGATATTGATGTTCAATGAGTTGACGTCAGAGATAGTTGTTCGTTGTTGATATTGATGTTCAATGAGTTGACGTCAGAGATAGTTGTTCGTTGTTGATAGTGATGTTCAATGAGTTGACGTCAGAGATAGTTGTTCGTTGTTGATATTGATGTTCAATGAGTTGACGTCAGAGATAGTTGTTCGTTGTTGATATTGATGTTCAATGAGTTGACGTCAGAGATAGTTGTTCGTTGTTTATATTGATGTTCAAAGAAGTGAATGTCAGAGATAGTTGTTCGTTGTTGATATTGATGTTCAATGAGTTGACGTGAGAGATAGTTGTTCGTTGTTGATATTAATGTTCAATGAGTTGACGTGAGAGATAGTTGTTCGTTGTTGATATTGATGTTCAATGAGTTGACGTCAGAGATAGTTGTTCGTTGTTGATATTGATGTTCAATGAGATGACGTCAGAGATAGTTGTTCGTTGTTGATATTGATGTTCAATGAGTTGACGTGAGAGATAGTTGTTCGTTGTTGATATTAATGTTCAATGAGATGACGTCAGAGATAGTTGTTCGTTGTTGATATTGATGTTCAATGAGTTGACGTCAGAGATAGTTGTTCGTTGTTGATATTGATGTTCAATGAGTTGACGTCAGAGATAGTTGTTCGTTGTTGATATTGATGTTCAATGAGTTGACGTCAGAGATAGTTGTTCGTTGTTGATATTGATGTTCAATGAGTTGACGTGAGAGATAGTTGTTCGTTGTTGATATTAATGTTCAATGAGTTGACGTCAGAGATAGTTGTTCGTTGTTGATATTAATGTTCAATGAGTTGACGTGAGACATAGTTGTTCGTTGTTGATATTGATGTTCAATGAGTTGACGTCAGAGATAGTTGTTCGTTGTTGATATTAATGTTCAATGAGTTGACGTCAGAGATAGTTGTTCGTTGTTGATATTAATGTTCAATGAGTTGACGTGAGAGATAGTTGTTCGTTGTTGATATTGATGTTCAATGAGTTGACGTGAGAGATAGTTGTTCGTTGTTGATATTGATGTTCAATGAGTTGACGTCAGAGATAGTTGTTCGTTGTTGATATTAATGTTCAATGAGTTGACGTCAGAGATAGTTGTTCGTTGTTGATATTGATGTTCAATGAGTTGACGTGAGAAATAGTTGTTCGTTGTTGATATTGATGTTCAATGAGTTGACGTGAGAGATAGTTGTTCGTTGTTGATATTGATGTTCAATGAGTTGACGTCAGAGATAGTTGTTCGTTGTTGATATTGATGTTCAATGAGTTGACGTCAGAGATAGTTGTTCGTTGTTGATATTAATGTTCAATGAGTTGACGTCAGAGATAGTTGTTCGTTGTTGATATTGATGTTCAATGAGTTGACGTCAGAGATAGTTGTTCGTTGTTGATATTGATGTTCAATGAGTTGACGTGAGAGATAGTTGTTCGTTGTTGATATTAATGTTCAATGAGTTGACGTCAGAGATAGTTGTTCGTTGTTGATATTGATGTTCAATGAGTTGACGTGAGAGATAGTTGTTCGTTTTTGATATTGATGTTCAATGAGTTGACGTGAGAGATAGTTGTTCGTTGTTGATATTGATGTTCAATGAGTTGACGTGAGAGATAGTTGTTCGTTGTTGATATTGATGTTCAATGAGTTGACGTCAGAGATAGTTGTTCGTTGTTGATATTGATGTTCAATGAGTTGACGTGAGAGATAGTTGTTCGTTGTTGATATTGATGTTCAATGAGTTGACGTCAGAGATAGTTGTTCGTTGTTGATATTGATGTTCAATGAGTTGACGTCAGAGATAGTTGTTCATTGTTGATATTGATGTTCAATGAGTTGACGTCAGAGATAGTTGTTCGTTGTTGATATTGATGTTCAATGAGATGACGTGAGAGATAGTTGTTCGTTGTTGATATTGATGTTCAATGAGATGACGTCAGAGATAGTTGTTCGTTGTTGATATTGATGTTCAATGAGATGACGTGAGAGATAGTTGTTCGTTGTTGATATTGATGTTCAATGAGTTGACGTGAGAGATAGTTGTTCGTTGTTGATATTGATGTTCAATGAGTTGACGTGAGAGATAGTTGTTCGTTGTTGATATTGATGTTCAATGAGTTGACGTGAGAGATAGTTGTTCGTTGTTGATATTAATGTTCAATGAGTTGACGTGAGAGATAGTTGTTCGTTGTTGATATTGATGTTCAATGAGATGACGTAAGAGATAGTTGTTCGTTGTTGATATTGATGTTCAATGAGTTGACGTGAGATATAGTTGTTCGTTGTTGATATTGATGTTCAATGAGTTGACGTCAGAGATAGTTGTTCGTTGTTGATATTGATGTTCAATGAGTTGACGTCAGAGATAGTTGTTCGTTGTTGATATTGATGTTCAATGAGTTGACGTGAGAGATAGTTGTTCGTTGTTGATATTGATGTTCAATGAGTTGACGTGAGAGATAGTTGTTCGTTGTTGATATTGATGTTCAATGAGTTGACGTCAGAGATAGTTGTTCGTTGTTGATATTGATGTTCAATGAGTTGACGTCAGAGATAGTTGTTCGTTGTTGATATTAATGTTCAATGAGTTGACGTCAGAGATAGTTGTTCGTTGTTGATATTGATGTTCAATGAGTTGACGTCAGAGATAGTTGTTCGTTGTTGATATTGATGTTCAATAAGATGACGTCAGAGATAGTTGCCCGTTGTTGATATTGATGTTCAATGAGTTGACGTGAGAGATAGTTGCCCGTTGTTGATATTGATGTTCAATGAGTTGACGTGAGCGATAGTTGCCCGTTGTTGATATTGGTGGAATTGCTTACCATCACTATTTAAACATATTTTAATAAATATTTCCGTATAAAGCGATGTTCGGGTCATCTTTACCTCCAGTTTTTCGTAGAAGGGCTGATGTTTTATTTTCATTATTTATGCTTGCTTACCTATAGTGGTGTCCAACACATATTCTGTTTTTGTTTTGTTTGTCTTCGTCTTGTGTACCCTATGCTGACAGTTTCTCTGGATTATCCATTTTTAATTGCCCCTTTGGTATTCTCCAACATCGGATTTTTATTAACAGACAAGTGTGTTTTATGTTTTATTTCTAAAGGTCCTGTAGGTGTCTAAGTTAATGATACAATCTGTTCTTGCCAAGTTGAAATACTGCTAAAGTTGGTGTTAATCTCCAATTAATCAATCAAACAATGTTCTCTAACGTGTATTTACATTTTAATGTTTTGAAGTATACCTGTATATTCACATACTAGACATCCATTTTGTGGCTTTCCACGAATAAAAGCAGATGTGTATTTTCATTCACTTTTATGTGACGAAACATTTGTTTTTTCTCAGCTCAAGATTTTACTGCTGCAATATTAACCCTAAAAACGATCAGAACAAAAAAGATTTAAGTCCTTTTTTTATTATCAAAAAATCATAATAAATGGGTAATTTCATCTTTTAGTGCAAGCAAAAAGTGAAATTATCCTCCGAATCTTTGTTGGGAGCACCTGATTACTCGTCTACATGATCTGTTTGTATATATTTCCTTTCCTTTTTTCTCATTAAGGTCTTCCACGAATTAATTTGATTTTCAGACACCACACCTGTGTAACCCTTTAATAAAATATTTTATTATCAATTTAGTAGAATTATTAGTAGAATAAATAGAACAATATATTTTAACTACATATGCATCCTGATTAATCTGAGTATCGGTACACAATGAAATTTAGCAATAACTGTAATTTCAGATTTATTATATAGAACGTTTGAAATTGAATAGCACAGGAGCAAATATCAAGCGCATTATTTTTTACGGTAATAAACATTAAAATGAAATTAAACCCTTGCACTTTTTTTTCCCGCTTCATTAAGATATTATAACCCATTATTTTAGCAAATAAATATATATGAAAAAAAAAATCATTACTTGTTCATGATAATATCAAATTAAATCAAGAAGAAGTACAACATATTTCAGGTCGGAGGTTTCTCCGGTTTATCACAGCAATAAAACTGACCGCCACGATATAGCCGAAATAAGTGGCGTTAAACTTCATATCAATATATATATATATAACATTTGTCAAATTTTAAAACTTTAATATTTATATGTATAAAAAGTATACTTTAAGAAATTTAATATAATAAATAATATAAATATACAAAAGTGTACTAGGCATTGATTTAATTGATTTTCTTGGTAGAGATAAGCTGCTGATGGAAATGTTACTCAAACATTGATCCTTGGTTAAAGTTGTCGCTATAAAAAACCAAAATTTTCGTCCAAATGTTAGAACGTTAAAAATAAAAAGCTAAACAGTAAGAAAGGTTTGAAGATACCAAAGGGATAATCAGAAGACACCATAGGGGTAATCAGAAGATACCATAGGGGTAATCAGAAGATACCGTAGGGGTAATCAGAAGATACCAAAGGGGTAATCAGAAGATACCAAAGGGGTAATCATAAGATACCATAGGGGTAATCAGAAGATACCGTAGGGGTAATCAGAAGATACCATAGGGGTAATCAGAAGATACCATAGGGGTAATCAGAAGACACCATAGGGGTAATCAGAAGATACCATAGGGGTAATCAGAAGATACCGTAGGGGTAATCAGAAGATACCAAAGGGGTAATCAGAAGATACCAAAGGGGTAATCAGAAGACACCATAGGGGTAATCAGAAGATACCATAGGGGTAATCAGAAGATACCGTAGGGGTAATCAGAAGATACCAAAGGGGTAATCAGAAGATACCATAGGGGTAATCAGAAGAGACCATAGGGGTAATCAGAAGATACCGTAGGGGTAATCAGAAGATACCATAGGGGTAATCAGAAGATACCAAAGGGGTAATCAGAAGATACCGTAGGGGTAATCAGAAGATACCATAGGGGTAATCAGAAGATACCATAGGGGTAATCAGAAGATACCATAGGGGTAATCAGAAGATACCATAGGGGTAATCAGAAGATACCGTAGGGGTAATCAGAAAATACCATAGGGGTAATCAGAAGATACCAAAGGGGTAATCAGAAGATACCATAGGGGTAATCAGAAGATACCATAGGGGTAATCAGAAAATACCATAGGGGTAATCAGAAGATACCGTAGGGGTAATCAGAAGATACCGTAGGGGTAATCAGAAGATACCATAGGGGTAATCAGAAGATACCAAAGGGGTAATCAGAAGATACCATAGGGGTAATCAGAAGATACCATAGGGGTAATCAGAAGATACCATAGGGGTAATCAGAAGATACCATAGGGGTAATCAGAAGATACCATAGGGTAATCAGAAGATACCATAGGGGTAATCAGAAGATACCATAGGGTAATCAGAAGATATCATAGGGGTAATCAGAAGATACCGTAGGGGTAATCAGAATATACCGTAGTGGTAATCAGAAGATACCATAGGGGTAATCAGAAGATACCATAGGGGTAATCAGAAGATACCATAGGGTAATCAGAAGATACCATAGGGGTAATCAGAAGATACCATAGGGGTAATCAGAAAATACCATAGGGGTAATCAGAAGATACCATAGGGGTAATCAGAAGATACCATAGGGGTAATCAGAAGATACCGTAGGGGTAATCAGAAGATACCAAAGGGGTAATCAGAAGATACCAAAGGGGTAATCAGAAGATACCATAGGGGTAATCAGAAGATACCATAGGGGTAATCAGAAGATACCATAGGGGTAATCAGAAGATACCAAAGGGGTAATCAGAAGATACCGTAGGGGTAATCAGAAGATACCATAGGGGTAATCAGAAAATACCATAGGGGTAATCAGAAGATACCATAGGGGTAATCAGAAGATACCATAGGGGTAATCAGAAGATACCATAGGGTAATCAGAAGATACCATAGGGGTAATCAGAAGATACCATAGGGGTAATCAGAAGATACCATAGGGATAATCAGAAGATACCATAGGGGTAATCAGAAAATACCATAGGGGTAATCAGAAGATACCAAAGGGGTAATCAGAAGATACCGTAGGGGTAATCAGAAGATACCGTAGGGGTAATCAGAAGATACCAAAGGGGTAATCAGAAGATACCAAAGGGGTAATCAGAAGATACCGTAGGGGTAATCAGAAGATACCATAGGGGTAATCAGAAGATACCATAGGGTAATCAGAAGATACCATAGGGGTAATCAGAAGATACCATAGGGGTAATCAGAAGATACCATAGGGGTAATCAGAAGATACCGTAGGGGTAATCAGAGAATACCATAGGGGTAATCAGAAGATACCATAGGGGTAATCAGAAGATACCAAAGGGGTAATCAGAAGAAACCAAAGGGGTAATCAGAAGATACCAAAGGGGTAATCAGAAGATACCAAAGGGGTAATCAGAAGCCGTAAAGCGAAGGACAGACAACACAATGGCCACAAGATACCAAAGGGGTAATCAGAAGCCGTAAAGCGAAGGACAGACAACACAATGGCCACAAGATACCAAAGGGGTAATCAGAAGCCGTAAAGCGAAGGACAGACAACACAATTGCCACAAGATACCAAAGAGGTAATCAGAAGCCGTAAAGCGAAGGACAGACAACACAAGGGCTACAAGATACCAAAGGGATAATCAGAAGCCGTAAAGCGAAGGACAGACAACACAATGGCAACAAGATACCAAAGGGGTAATCAGAAGCCGTAAAGCGAAGGACAGACAACACAATGGCAACAAGATACCAAAGGGGTAATCAGAAGCCGAAAAGCGAAGGACAGACAACACAATGGCCACAATATACCAAAGGGGTAATCAGAAGCCGTAAAGCGAAGGACAAACAACACAATGGCCACAATATACCAAAGAGGTAATCAGAAGCCGTAAAGTGAAGGACAGACAACACAATGGCCACAATATACCAAAGGGGTAATCAGAAGCCGTAAAGCGAAGGACAGACAACACAATGGCTACAAGATACCAAAGGGATAATCAGAAGCCGTAAAGCGAAGGACAGACAACACAATGGCCACAATATACCAAAGAGGTAATCAGAAGCCGTAAAGTGAAGGACAGACAACACAATGGCCACAATATACCAAAGGGGTAATCAGAAGCCGTAAAGCGAAGGACAGACAACACAATGGCCACAAGATACCAAAGGGATAATCAGAAGCCGTAAAGCGAATGACAGACAACACAATGGCCACAATATACCAAAGGGGTAATCAGAAGCCGTAAAGCGAATGACAGATAACACAATGGCAACAAGATACCAAAGGGGTAATCAGAAGCCGTAAAGCGAAGGACAGACAACACAATGGCCACAAGATACCAAAGGGGTAATCAGAAGCCGTAAAGCGAAGGACAGACAACACAATGGCCACAAGATACCAAAGGGGTAATCAGAAGCCGTAAAGCGAAGGACAGACAACACAATGGCAACAAGATACCAAAGGGGTAATCAGAAGCCGTAAAGCGAAGGACAGACAACACAATGGCAAAAAGGAAAATAAGGACAAACAACGATCTACAAAACATCACACAGAAAACTAAAGATTGAACAAGCATCACGAATCCCACTAAACACCGGGGTGGTCTCATGTGCACCGGAAGGGTAAGTAGTTCCTGCTTCACATGTAGCACCCGTCGTGTTACAAACCCCGTGATAAGTCATGAATGAGGAAAGGACCAGATTGTGAATTTACCAATTACAACAATACAAACCAGTACTGTGCTAAACCGCATACATCTCAAAACAGAAATGACAAAAAGTGTAACCGATGGAAATCTTGGTACATGAATATAAACTTGGTGGTTTTATACCGATAAACGGGATCCCAACTCTACCATCTTGATATCTAGATCTAATGATCACTCTTAACCAACCGTTTTTTGATGGGGGGGGGGGGGGGTCTGTGTTGCTCATCTTTTTAGTTCTTTGTGTTGTCCTATTATATGTCTTTATGTACTGAGTTCCGTGTTGTGATGTCTGTTACGATTTCCGTATTAAACGATGTTCGGTTCGTCTTCACACCCAGTTGTTTGTAGGAGGGCTCATGTTTTATTTACGTTATTTGTGTTTGTCTTTACCTCCAGTTGTTTGTAGGAGGGCTCATGTTTTATTTACGTTATTTGTGTTCGTCTTCACACCCTGTTGTTTGTAGGAGGGCTCATGTTTTATTTACGTTATTTGTGTTCGTCTTCACACCCAGTTGTTTGTAGGAGGGCTTATGTTTTATTTACGTTATTTGTGTTTGTCTTCACACCCAGTTGTTTGTAGGAGGGCTCATGTTTTATTTACGTTATTTGTGTTTGTCTTTACCTCCAGTTGTTTGTAGGAGGGCTCATGTTTTATTTACATTATTTGTGTTTGTCTTCACACCCAGTTGTTTGTAGGAGAGCTCATGTTTTATTTACGTTATTTGTGTTCGTCTTTACCTCCAGTTGTTTGTAGGAGGGCTCATGTTTTATTTACGTTATTTGTGTTTGTCTTTACACCCAGTTGTTTGTAGGAGAGCTCATGTTTTATTTACGTTATTTGTGTTTGTCTTTACCTCCAGTTGTTTGTAGGAGGGCTCATGTTTTATTTACGTTATTTGTGTTTGTCTTTACCTCCAGTTGTTTGTAGGAGGGCTCATGTTTTATTTACGTTATTTGTGTTTGTCTTTACACCCAGTTGTTTGTAGGAGAGCTCATGTTTTATTTACGTTATTTGTGTTTGTCTTTACCTCCAGTTGTTTGTAGGAGGGCTCATGTTTTATTTACGTTATTTATGTTTGTCTTCACACCCAGTTGTTTGTAGGAGGGCTCATGTTTTATTTACGTTATTTGTGTTTGTCTTCACACCCAGTTGTTTGTAGGAGGGCTCATGTTTTATTTACGTTATTTGTGTTTGTCTTTACCTCCAGTTGTTTGTAGGAGGGCTCATGTTTTATTTACGTTATTTGTGTTTGTCTTCACACCCAGTTGTTTGTAGGAGAGCTCATGTTTTATTTACGTTATTTGTGTTCGTCTTTACCTCCAGTTGTTTGTAGGAGGGCTCATGTTTTATTTACGTTATTTGTGTTTGTCTTCACACCCAGTTGTTTGTAGGAGGGCTCATGTTTTATTTACGTTATTTGTGTTTGTCTTTACCTCCAGTTGTTTGTAGGAGGGCTCATGTTTTATTTACGTTATTTGTGTTTGTCTTCACACCCAGTTGTTTGTAGGAGAGCTCATGTTTTATTTACGTTATTTGTGTTCGTCTTTACCTCCAGTTGTTTGTAGGAGGGCTCATGTTTTATTTACGTTATTTGTGTTCGTCTTTACCTCCAGTTGTTTGTAGGAGAGCTCATGTTTTATTTACGTTATTTGTGTTCGTCTTTACCTCCTGTTGTTTGTAGGAGAGCTCATGTTTTATTTACGTTATTTGTGTTTGTCTTTACCTCCTGTTGTTTGTAGGAGGGCTCATGTTTTATTTACGTTATTTGTGTTTGTCTTTACCTCCTGTTGTTTGTAGGAGAGCTCATGTTTTATTTACGTTATTTGTGTTTGTCTTTACACTCAGTTGTTTGTAGGAGGGCTCATGTTTTATTTACGTTATTTGTGTTTGTCTTCACACCCAGTTGTTTGTAGGAGGGCTCATGTTTTATTTACGTTATTTGTGTTCGTCTTTACCTCCAGTTGTTTGTAGGAGGGCTCATGTTTTATTTACGTTATTTGTGTTTGTCTTTACACCCAGTTGTTTGTAGGAGGGCTCATGTTTTATTTACGTTATTTGTGTTCGTCTTTACACCCAGTTGTTTGTAGGAGGGCTCATGTTTTATTTACGTTATTTGTGTTCGTCTTTACACCCAGTTGTTTGTAGGAGGGCTCATGTTTTATTTACGTTATTTGTGTTTGTCTTTACCTCCAGTTGTTTGTAGGAGGGCTCATGTTTTATTTACGTTATTTGTGTTTGTCTTCACACCCAGTTGTTTGTAGGAGGGCTCATGTTTTATTTACGTTATTTGTGTTTGTCTTCACACCCAGTTGTTTGTAGGAGGGCTCATGTTTTATTTACGTTATTTGTGTTCGTCTTCACACCCAGTTGTTTGTAGGAGGGCTCATGTTTTATTTACGTTATTTGTGTTTGTCTTCACACCCAGTTGTTTGTAGGAGGGCTCATGTTTTATTTACGTTATTTGTGTTTGTCTTTACCTCCAATTGTTTGTAGGAGGGCTCATGTCTTATTTACGTTATTTGTGTTTGTCTTTACCTCCAGTTGTTTGTAGGAGGGCTCATGTTTTATTTACGTTATTTGTGTTTGTCTTTACCTCCAGTTGTTTGTAGGAGGGCTCATGTTTTATTTACGTTATTTGTGTTTGTCTTTACCTCCAGTTGTTTGTAGGAGGGCTCATGTCTTATTTACGTTATTTGTGTTTGTCTTTACCGCCAGTTGTTTGTAGGAGGGCTCATGTTTTATTTACGTTATTTGTGTTTGTCTTTACACCCAGTTGTTTGTAGGAGAGCTCATGTTTTATTTACGTTATTTGTGTTTGTCTTTACCTCCAGTTGTTTGTAGGAGGGCTCATGTCTTATTTACGTTATTTGTGTTTGTCTTTACCTCCAGTTGTTTGTAGGAGGGCTCATGTTTTATTTACGTTATTTGTGTTTGTCTTTACCTCCAGTTGTTTGTAGGAGGGCTCATGTTTTATTTACGTTATTTGTGTTTGTCTTCACACCCAGTTGTTTGTAGGAGGGCTCATGTTTTATTTACGTTATTTGTGTTTGTCTTCACACCCAGTTGTTTGTAGGAGGGCTCATGTTTTATTTACGTTATTTGTGTTTGTCTTTACCTCCAGTTGTTTGTAGGAGGGCTCATGTCTTATTTACGTTATTTGTGTTTGTCTTTACCTCCAGTTGTTTGTAGGAGGGCTCATGTTTTATTTACGTTATTTGTGTTTGTCTTTACACCCAGTTGTTTGTAGGAGAGCTCATGTTTTATTTACGTTATTTGTGTTTGTCTTTACCTCCAGTTGTTTGTAGGAGGGCTCATGTTTTATTTACGTTATTTATGTTTGTCTTCACACCCAGTTGTTTGTAGGAGGGCTCATGTTTTATTTACGTTATTTGTGTTTGTCTTCACACCCAGTTGTTTGTAGGAGGGCTCATGTTTTATTTACGTTATTTGTGTTTGTCTTTACCTCCAGTTGTTTGTAGGAGGGCTCATGTTTTATTTACGTTATTTGTGTTTGTCTTCACACCCAGTTGTTTGTAGGAGAGCTCATGTTTTATTTACGTTATTTGTGTTCGTCTTTACCTCCAGTTGTTTGTAGGATGGCTCATGTTTTATTTATGTTATTTGTGTTCGTCTTTACCTCCAGTTGTTTGTAGGAGAGCTCATGTTTTATTTACGTTATTTGTGTTCGTCTTTACCTCCTGTTGTTTGTAGGAGAGCTCATGTTTTATTTACGTTATTTGTGTTTGTCTTTACCTCCTGTTGTTTGTAGGAGGGCTCATGTTTTATTTACGTTATTTGTGTTTGTCTTTACACCCAGTTGTTTGTAGGAGGGCTCATGTTTTATTTACGTTATTTGTGTTTGTCTTTACACCCAGTTGTTTGTAGGAGGGCTCATGTTTTATTTACGTTATTTGTGTTTGTCTTCACACCCAGTTGTTTGTAGGAGGGCTCATGTTTTATTTACGTTATTTGTGTTTGTCTTTACCTCCAGTTGTTTGTAGGAGGGCTCATGTCTTATTTACGTTATTTGTGTTTGTCTTTACACCCAGTTGTTTGTAGGAGGGCTCATGTTTTATTTACGTTATTTGTGTTCGTCTTTACACCCAGTTGTTTGTAGGAGGGCTCATGTTTTATTTACGTTATTTGTGTTCGTCTTTACACCCAGTTGTTTGTAGGAGGGCTCATGTTTTATTTACGTTATTTGTGTTTGTCTTTACCTCCAGTTGTTTGTAGGAGGGCTCATGTTTTATTTACGTTATTTGTGTTTGTCTTTACCTCCAGTTGTTTGTAGGAGGGCTCATGTCTTATTTACGTTATTTGTGTTTGTCTTTACCGCCAGTTGTTTGTAGGAGGGCTCATGTTTTATTTACGTTATTTGTGTTTGTCTTTACACCCAGTTGTTTGTAGGAGAGCTCATGTTTTATTTACGTTATTTGTGTTTGTCTTTACCTCCAGTTGTTTGTAGGAGGGCTCATGTCTTATTTACGTTATTTGTGTTTGTCTTTACCTCCAGTTGTTTGTAGGAGGGCTCATGTTTTATTTACGTTATTTGTGTTTGTCTTTACCTCCAGTTGTTTGTAGGAGGGCTCATGTTTTATTTACGTTATTTGTGTTTGTCTTCACACCCAGTTGTTTGTAGGAGGGCTCATGTTTTATTTACGTTATTTGTGTTTGTCTTCACACCCAGTTGTTTGTAGGAGGGCTCATGTTTTATTTACGTTATTTGTGTTTGTCTTTACCTCCAGTTGTTTGTAGGAGGGCTCATGTCTTATTTACGTTATTTGTGTTTGTCTTTACCTCCAGTTGTTTGTAGGAGGGCTCATGTTTTATTTACGTTATTTGTGTTTGTCTTTACACCCAGTTGTTTGTAGGAGAGCTCATGTTTTATTTACGTTATTTGTGTTTGTCTTTACCTCCAGTTGTTTGTAGGAGGGCTCATGTTTTATTTACGTTATTTATGTTTGTCTTCACACCCAGTTGTTTGTAGGAGGGCTCATGTTTTATTTACGTTATTTGTGTTTGTCTTCACACCCAGTTGTTTGTAGGAGGGCTCATGTTTTATTTACGTTATTTGTGTTTGTCTTTACCTCCAGTTGTTTGTAGGAGGGCTCATGTTTTATTTACGTTATTTGTGTTTGTCTTCACACCCAGTTGTTTGTAGGAGAGCTCATGTTTTATTTACGTTATTTGTGTTCGTCTTTACCTCCAGTTGTTTGTAGGATGGCTCATGTTTTATTTATGTTATTTGTGTTCGTCTTTACCTCCAGTTGTTTGTAGGAGAGCTCATGTTTTATTTACGTTATTTGTGTTCGTCTTTACCTCCTGTTGTTTGTAGGAGAGCTCATGTTTTATTTACGTTATTTGTGTTTGTCTTTACCTCCTGTTGTTTGTAGGAGGGCTCATGTTTTATTTACGTTATTTGTGTTTGTCTTTACACCCAGTTGTTTGTAGGAGGGCTCATGTTTTATTTACGTTATTTGTGTTTGTCTTTACACCCAGTTGTTTGTAGGAGGGCTCATGTTTTATTTACGTTATTTGTGTTTGTCTTCACACCCAGTTGTTTGTAGGAGGGCTCATGTTTTATTTACGTTATTTGTGTTTGTCTTTACCTCCAGTTGTTTGTAGGAGGGCTCATGTCTTATTTACGTTATTTGTGTTTGTCTTTACACCCAGTTGTTTGTAGGAGGGCTCATGTTTTATTTACGTTATTTGTGTTCGTCTTTACACCCAGTTGTTTGTAGGAGGGCTCATGTTTTATTTACGTTATTTGTGTTCGTCTTTACACCCAGTTGTTTGTAGGAGGGCTCATGTTTTATTTACGTTATTTGTGTTTGTCTTTACCTCCAGTTGTTTGTAGGAGGGCTCATGTTTTATTTACGTTATTTGTGTTTGTCTTCACACCCAGTTGTTTGTAGGAGGGCTCATGTTTTATTTACGTTATTTGTGTTTGTCTTCACACCCAGTTGTTTGTAGGAAGGCTCATGTTTTATTTACGTTATTTGTGTTTGTCTTTACCTCCAGTTGTTTGTAGGAGGGCTCATGTTTTATTTACGTTATTTGTGTTCGTCTTCACACTCAGTTGTTTGTAGGAGGGCTCATGTTTTATTTACGTTATTTGTGTTTGTCTTCACACCCAGTTGTTTGTAGGAGGGCTCATGTTTTATTTACGTTATTTGTGTTTGTCTGTACACCCAGTTGTTTGTAGGAGGGCTCATGTTTTATTTACGTTATTTGTGTTCGTCTTCACACCCAGTTGTTTGTAGGAGGGCTCATGTTTTATTTACGTTATTTGTGTTTGTCTTCACACCCAGTTGTTTGTAGGAGGGCTCATGTTTTATTTACGTTATTTGTGTTTGTCTTCACACCCAGTTGTTTGTAGGAGGGCTCATGTTTTATTTACGTTATTTGTGTTTGTCTTCACACACAGTTGTTTGTAGGAGGGCTCATGTTTTATTTACGTTATTTGTGTTTGTCTTTACCTCCAGTTGTTTGTAGGAGGGCTCATGTCTTATTTACGTTATTTGTGTTTGTCTTTACCTCCAGTTGTTTGTAGGAGGGCTCATGTTTTATTTACATTATTTGTGTTTGTCTTTACCTCCAGTTGTTTGTAGGAGGGCTCATGTTTTATTTACGTTATTTGTGTTTGTCTTTACACCCAGTTGTTTGTAGGAGGGCTCATGTTTTATTTACGGTATTTGTGTTCGTCTTCACACCCAGTTGTTTGTAGGAGGGCTCATGTTTTATTTACGTTATTTGTGTTCGTCTTCACACCCAGTTGTTTGTAGGAGGGCTCATGTTTTATTTACGTTATTTGTGTTTGTCTTCACACCCAGTTGTTTGTAGGAGGGCTCATGTTTTATTTACGTTATTTGTGTTTGTCTTCACACCCAGTTGTTTGTAGGAGGGCTCATGTTTTATTTACGTTATTTGTGTTTGTCTTTACCTCCAGTTGTTTGTAGGAGGGCTCATGTTTTATTTACGTTATTTGTGTTTGTCTTTACCTCCAGTTGTTTGTAGGAGAGCTCATGTTTTATTTACGTTATTTGTGTTTGTCTTTACACCCAGTTGTTTGTAGGAGGGCTCATGTTTTATTTACGTTATTTGTGTTCGTCTTCACACCCAGTTGTTTGTAGGAGGGCTCATGTTTTATTTACGTTATTTGTGTTTGTCTTCACACCCAGTTGTTTGTAGGAGGGCTCATGCTTTATTTACGTTATTTGTGTTTGTCTTCACACCCAGTTGTTTGTAGGAGAGCTCATGTTTTATTTACGTTATTTGTGTTCGTCTTCACACCCAGTTGTTTGTAGGAGGGCTCATGTTTTATTTACGTTATTTGTGTTTGTCTTCACACCCAGTTGTTTGTAGGAGGGCTCATGTTTTATTTACGTTATTTGTGTTTGTCTTTACCTCCAATTGTTTGTAGGAGGGCTCATGTCTTATTTACGTTATTTGTGTTTGTCTTTACCTCCAGTTGTTTGTAGGAGGGCTCATGTTTTATTTACGTTATTTGTGTTTGTCTTTACCTCCAGTTGTTTGTAGGAGGGCTCATGTTTTATTTACGTTATTTGTGTTTGTCTTTACCTCCAGTTGTTTGTAGGAGGGCTCATGTCTTATTTACGTTATTTGTGTTTGTCTTTACCGCCAGTTGTTTGTAGGAGGGCTCATGTTTTATTTACGTTATTTGTGTTTGTCTTTACACCCAGTTGTTTGTAGGAGAGCTCATGTTTTATTTACGTTATTTGTGTTTGTCTTTACCTCCAGTTGTTTGTAGGAGGGCTCATGTCTTATTTACGTTATTTGTGTTTGTCTTTACCTCCAGTTGTTTGTAGGAGGGCTCATGTTTTATTTACGTTATTTGTGTTTGTCTTTACCTCCAGTTGTTTGTAGGAGGGCTCATGTTTTATTTACGTTATTTGTGTTTGTCTTCACACCCAGTTGTTTGTAGGAGGGCTCATGTTTTATTTACGTTATTTGTGTTTGTCTTCACACCCAGTTGTTTGTAGGAGGGCTCATGTTTTATTTACGTTATTTGTGTTTGTCTTTACCTCCAGTTGTTTGTAGGAGGGCTCATGTCTTATTTACGTTATTTGTGTTTGTCTTTACCTCCAGTTGTTTGTAGGAGGGCTCATGTTTTATTTACGTTATTTGTGTTTGTCTTTACACCCAGTTGTTTGTAGGAGAGCTCATGTTTTATTTACGTTATTTGTGTTTGTCTTTACCTCCAGTTGTTTGTAGGAGGGCTCATGTTTTATTTACGTTATTTATGTTTGTCTTCACACCCAGTTGTTTGTAGGAGGGCTCATGTTTTATTTACGTTATTTGTGTTTGTCTTCACACCCAGTTGTTTGTAGGAGGGCTCATGTTTTATTTACGTTATTTGTGTTTGTCTTTACCTCCAGTTGTTTGTAGGAGGGCTCATGTTTTATTTACGTTATTTGTGTTTGTCTTCACACCCAGTTGTTTGTAGGAGAGCTCATGTTTTATTTACGTTATTTGTGTTCGTCTTTACCTCCAGTTGTTTGTAGGATGGCTCATGTTTTATTTATGTTATTTGTGTTCGTCTTTACCTCCAGTTGTTTGTAGGAGAGCTCATGTTTTATTTACGTTATTTGTGTTCGTCTTTACCTCCTGTTGTTTGTAGGAGAGCTCATGTTTTATTTACGTTATTTGTGTTTGTCTTTACCTCCTGTTGTTTGTAGGAGGGCTCATGTTTTATTTACGTTATTTGTGTTTGTCTTTACACCCAGTTGTTTGTAGGAGGGCTCATGTTTTATTTACGTTATTTGTGTTTGTCTTTACACCCAGTTGTTTGTAGGAGGGCTCATGTTTTATTTACGTTATTTGTGTTTGTCTTCACACCCAGTTGTTTGTAGGAGGGCTCATGTTTTATTTACGTTATTTGTGTTTGTCTTTACCTCCAGTTGTTTGTAGGAGGGCTCATGTCTTATTTACGTTATTTGTGTTTGTCTTTACACCCAGTTGTTTGTAGGAGGGCTCATGTTTTATTTACGTTATTTGTGTTCGTCTTTACACCCAGTTGTTTGTAGGAGGGCTCATGTTTTATTTACGTTATTTGTGTTCGTCTTTACACCCAGTTGTTTGTAGGAGGGCTCATGTTTTATTTACGTTATTTGTGTTTGTCTTTACCTCCAGTTGTTTGTAGGAGGGCTCATGTTTTATTTACGTTATTTGTGTTTGTCTTCACACCCAGTTGTTTGTAGGAGGGCTCATGTTTTATTTACGTTATTTGTGTTTGTCTTCACACCCAGTTGTTTGTAGGAAGGCTCATGTTTTATTTACGTTATTTGTGTTTGTCTTTACCTCCAGTTGTTTGTAGGAGGGCTCATGTTTTATTTACGTTATTTGTGTTCGTCTTCACACCCAGTTGTTTGTAGGAGGGCTCATGTTTTATTTACGTTATTTGTGTTTGTCTTCACACCCAGTTGTTTGTAGGAGGGCTCATGTTTTATTTACGTTATTTGTGTTTGTCTGTACACCCAGTTGTTTGTAGGAGGGCTCATGTTTTATTTACGTTATTTGTGTTCGTCTTCACACCCAGTTGTTTGTAGGAGGGCTCATGTTTTATTTACGTTATTTGTGTTTGTCTTCACACCCAGTTGTTTGTAGGAGGGCTCATGTTTTATTTACGTTATTTGTGTTTGTCTTCACACCCAGTTGTTTGTAGGAGGGCTCATGTTTTATTTACGTTATTTGTGTTTGTCTTCACACACAGTTGTTTGTAGGAGGGCTCATGTTTTATTTACGTTATTTGTGTTTGTCTTTACCTCCAGTTGTTTGTAGGAGGGCTCATGTCTTATTTACGTTATTTGTGTTTGTCTTTACCTCCAGTTGTTTGTAGGAGGGCTCATGTTTTATTTACATTATTTGTGTTTGTCTTTACCTCCAGTTGTTTGTAGGAGGGCTCATGTTTTATTTACGTTATTTGTGTTTGTCTTTACACCCAGTTGTTTGTAGGAGGGCTCATGTTTTATTTACGGTATTTGTGTTCGTCTTCACACCCAGTTGTTTGTAGGAGGGCTCATGTTTTATTTACGTTATTTGTGTTCGTCTTCACACCCAGTTGTTTGTAGGAGGGCTCATGTTTTATTTACGTTATTTGTGTTTGTCTTCACACCCAGTTGTTTGTAGGAGGGCTCATGTTTTATTTACGTTATTTGTGTTTGTCTTCACACCCAGTTGTTTGTAGGAGGGCTCATGTTTTATTTACGTTATTTGTGTTTGTCTTCACACCCAGTTGTTTGTAGGAGGGCTCATGTTTTATTTACGTTATTTGTGTTTGTCTTCACACCCAGTTGTTTGTAGGAGGGCTCATGTTTTATTTACGTTATTTGTGTTTGTCTTTACCTCCAGTTGTTTGTAGGAGGGCTCATGTTTTATTTACGTTATTTGTGTTTGTCTTTACCTCCAGTTGTTTGTAGGAGAGCTCATGTTTTATTTACGTTATTTGTGTTTGTCTTTACACCCAGTTGTTTGTAGGAGGGCTCATGTTTTATTTACGTTATTTGTGTTCGTCTTCACACCCAGTTGTTTGTAGGAGGGCTCATGTTTTATTTACGTTATTTGTGTTTGTCTTCACACCCAGTTGTTTGTAGGAGGGCTCATGCTTTATTTACGTTATTTGTGTTTGTCTTCACACCCAGTTGTTTGTAGGAGAGCTCATGTTTTATTTACGTTATTTGTGTTCGTCTTCACACCCAGTTGTTTGTAAGAGGGCTCATGTTTTATTTACGTTATTTGTGTTTGTCTTCACACCCAGTTGTTTGTAGGAGGGCTCATGTTTTATTTACGTTATTTGTGTTTGTCTTTACCTCCAGTTGTTTGTAGGAGGGCTCATGTTTTATTTACTTTATTTGTGTTCGTCTTCACACCCAGTTGTTTGTAGGAGGGCTCATGTTTTATTTACGTTCTTTGTGTTTGTCTTCACACCCAGTTGTTTGTAGGAGAGCTCATGTTTTATTTACGTTATTTGTGTTTGTCTTCACACCCAGTTGTTTGTAGGAGGGCTCATGTTTTATTTACGTTATTTGTGTTTGTCTTCACACCCAGTTGTTTGTAGGAGGGCTCATGTTTTATTTACGTTATTTGTGTTTGTCTTCACACCCAGTTGTTTGTAGGAGAGCTCATGTTTTATTTACGTTATTTGTGTTTGTCTTCACACCCAGTTGTTTGTAGGAGGGCTCATGTTTTATTTACGTTATTTGTGTTCGTCTTCACACCCAGTTGTTTGTAGGAGGGCTCATGTTTTATTTACGTTATTTGTGTTCGTCTTCACACCCAGTTGTTTGTAGGAGGGCTCATGTTTTATTTACGTTATTTGTGTTCGTCTTCACACCCAGTTGTTTGTAGGGGGGCTCATGTTTTATTTACGTTATTTGTGTTTGTCTTCACACCCAGTTGTTTGTAGGAGGGCTCATGTTTTATTTACGTTATTTGTGTTTGTCTTCACACCCAGTTGTTTGTAGGAGGGCTCATGTCTTATTTACGTTATTTGTGTTTGTCTTTACCTCCAGTTGTTTGTAGGAGGGCTCATGTCTTATTTACGTTATTTGTGTTTGTCTTTACCTCCAGTTGTTTGTAGGAGAGCTCATGTTTTATTTACGCTATTTGTGTTCGTCTTCACACCCAGTTGTTTGTAGGAGGGTTCATGTTTTATTTACGTTATTTGTGTTCGTCTTCACACCCAGTTGTTTGTAGGAGGGCTCATGTTTTATTTACGTTATTTGTGTTTGTCTTCACACCCAGTTGTTTGTAGGAGGGATCATGTCTTATTTACGTTATTTGTGTTTGTCTTCACACCCAGTTGTTTGTAGGAGGGCTCATGTTTTATTTACGTTATTTGTGTTCGTCTTCACACCCAGTTGTTTGTAGGAGGGCTCATGTTTTATTTACGTTATTTGTGTTCGTCTTTACACCCAGTTGTTTGTAGGAGAGCTCATGTTTTATTTACGTTATTTGTGTTCGTCTTCACACCCAGTTGTTTGTAGGAGGGCTCATGTTTTATTTACGTTATTTGTGTTCGTCTTCACACCCAGTTGTTTGTAGGAGGGCTCATGTTTTATTTACGTTATTTGTGTTTGTCTTCACACCCAGTTGTTTGTAGGAGGGCTCATGTTTTATTTACGTTATTTGTGTTTGTCTTCACACCCAGTTGTTTGTAGGAGGGCTCATGTCTTATTTACGTTATTTGTGTTTGTCTTTACCTCCAGTTGTTTGTAGGAGGGCTCATGTCTTATTTACGTTATTTGTGTTTGTCTTTACCTCCAGTTGTTTGTAGGAGGGCTCATGTTTTATTTACGTTATTTGTGTTCGTCTTCACACCCAGTTGTTTGTAGGAGGGCTCATGTTTTATTTACGTTATTTGTGTTTGTCTTCACACCCAGTTGTTTGTAGGAGGGCTCATGTCTTATTTACGTTATTTGTGTTTGTCTTCACACCCAGTTGTTTGTAGGAGGGCTCATGTCTTATTTACGTTATTTGTGTTTGTCTTTACCTCCAGTTGTTTGTAGGAGGGCTCATGTTTTATTTACGTTATTTGTGTTTGTCTTTACCTCCAGTTGTTTGTAGGAGGGCTCATGTTTTATTTACGTTATTTGTGTTTGTCTTCACACCCAGTTGTTTGTAGGAGGGCTCATGTTTTATTTACGTTATTTATGTTTGTCTTCACACCCAGTTGTTTGTAGGAGGGCTCATGTTTTATTTACGTTATTTGTGTTTGTCTTTACCTCCAGTTGTTTGTAGGAGGGCTCATGTTTTATTTACGTTATTTGTGTTTGTCTTCACACCCAGTTGTTTGTAGGAGGGCTCATGTTTTATTTACGTTATTTGTGTTTGTCTTCACACCCAGTTGTTTGTAGGAGGGCTCATGTCTTATTTACGTTATTTGTGTTTGTCTTCACACCCAGTTGTTTGTAGGAGGGCTCATGTCTTATTTACGTTATTTGTGTTTGTCTTTACCTCCAGTTGTTTGTAGGAGGGCTCATGTTTTATTTACGTTATTTGTGTTTGTCTTTACCTCCAGTTGTTTGTAGGAGGGCTCATGTTTTATTTACGTTATTTGTGTTTGTCTTCACACCCAGTTGTTTGTAGGAGGGCTCATGTTTTATTTACGTTATTTATGTTTGTCTTCACACCCAGTTGTTTGTAGGAGGGCTCATGTTTTATTTACGTTATTTGTGTTTGTCTTTACCTCCAGTTGTTTGTAGGAGGGCTCATGTTTTATTTACGTTATTTGTGTTTGTCTTCACACCCAGTTGTTTGTAGGAGAGCTCATGTCTTGTTTACGTTATTTGTGTTTGTCTTTACCTCCAGTTGTTTGTAGGAGGGCTCATGTTTTATTTACGTTATTTGTGTTTGTCTTTACCTCCAGTTGTTTGTAGGAGGGCCCATGTTTTATTTACGTTATTTGTGTTTGTCTTTACCTCCAGTTGTTTTTAGGAGGGCTCATGTTTTATTTACGTTATTTGTGTTTGTCTTTACACCCAGTTGTTTGTAGGAGGGCTCATGTTTTATTTACGTTATTTGTGTTTGTCTTCACACCCAGTTGTTTGTAGGAGGGCTCATGTTTTATTTACGTTATTTATGTTTGTCTTCACACCCAGTTGTTTGTAGGAGGGCTCATGTTTTATTTACGTTATTTGTGTTTGTCTTTACCTCCAGTTGTTTGTAGGAGGGCTCATGTTTTATTTACGTTATTTGTGTTTGTCTTTACCTCCAGTTGTTTGTAGGAGAGCTCATGTCTTGTTTACGTTATTTGTGTTCGTCTTTACACCCAGTTGTTTGTAGGAGGGCTCATGTCATATTTATGTTATTTGTGTTTGTCTTTACCTCCAGTTGTTTGTAGGAGGGCTCATGTCTTGTCTACGTTATTTGTGTTTGTCTTTACCTCCAGTTGTTTGTAGGAGAGCTCATGTCTTGTTTACGTTATTTGTGTTCGTCTTCACACCCAGTTGTTTGTAGGAGGGCTCATGTTTTATTTACGTTATTTGTGTTTGTCTTTACCTCCAGTTGTTTGTAGGAGAGCTCATGTTTTATTTACGTTATTTATGTTTGTCTTCACACCCAGTTGTTTGTAGGAGGGCTCATGTTTTATTTACGTTATTTGTGTTCGTCTTCACACCCAGTTGTTTGTAGGAGGGCTCATGTTTTATTTACGTTATTTGTGTTCGTCTTCACACCCAGTTGTTTGTAGGAGGGCTCATGTTTTATTTACGTTATTTGTGTTTGTCATCACACCCAGTTGTTTGTAGGAGGGCTCATGTTTTATTTACGTTATTTGTGTTTGTCTTCACACCCAGTTGTTTGTAGGAGGGCTCATGTCTTATTTACGTTATTTGTGTTTGTCTTCACACCCAGTTGTTTGTAGGAGGGCTCATGTCTTATTTACGTTATTTGTGTTTGTCTTTACCTCCAGTTGTTTGTAGGAGGGCTCATGTTTTATTTACGTTATTTGTGTTTGTCTTCACACCCAGTTGTTTGTAGGAGAGCTCATGTCTTGTTTACGTTATTTGTGTTTGTCTTTACCTCCAGTTGTTTGTAGGAGGGCTCATGTTTTATTTACGTTATTTGTGTTTGTCTTTACCTCCAGTTGTTTGTAGGAGGGCTCATGTTTTATTTACGTTATTTGTGTTTGTCTTTACCTCCAGTTGTTTGTAGGAGGGCTCATGTTTTATTTACGTTATTTGTGTTTGTCTTTACCTCCAGTTGTTTGTAGGAGGGCTCATGTTTTATTTACGTTATTTGTGTTTGTCTTTACACCCAGTTGTTTGTAGGAGGGCTCATGTTTTATTTACGTTATTTGTGTTTGTCTTCACACCCAGTTGTTTGTAGGAGGGCTCATGTTTTATTTACGTTATTTATGTTTGTCTTCACACCCAGTTGTTTGTAGGAGGGCTCATGTTTTATTTACGTTATTTGTGTTTGTCTTTACCTCCAGTTGTTTGTAGGAGGGCTCATGTTTTATTTACGTTATTTGTGTTTGTCTTTACCTCCAGTTGTTTGTAGGAGAGCTCATGTCTTGTTTACGTTATTTGTGTTCGTCTTTACACCCAGTTGTTTGTAGGAGGGCTCATGGCTTATTTATGTTATTTGTGTTTGTCTTTACCTCCAGTTGTTTGTAGGAGGGCTCATGTCTTGTCTACGTTATTTGTGTTTGTCTTTACCTCCAGTTGTTTGTAGGAGAGCTCATGTCTTGTTTACGTTATTTGTGTTCGTCTTCACACCCAGTTGTTTGTAGGAGGGCTCATGTTTTATTTACGTTATTTGTGTTTGTCTTTACCTCCAGTTGTTTGTAGGAGAGCTCATGTTTTATTTACGTTATTTATGTTCGTCTTCACACCCAGTTGTTTGTAGGAGGGCTCATGTTTTATTTACGTTATTTGTGTTCGTCTTCACACCCAGTTGTTTGTAGGAGGGCTCATGTTTTATTTACGTTATTTGTGTTTGTCATCACACCCAGTTGTTTGTAGGAGGGCTCATGTTTTATTTACGTTATTTGTGTTTGTCTTCACACCCAGTTGTTTGTAGGAGGGCTCATGTCTTATTTACGTTATTTGTGTTTGTCTTTACCTCCAGTTGTTTGTAGGAGAGCTCATGTTTTATTTACGTTATTTGTGTTCGTCTTCACACCCAGTTGTTTGTAGGAGGGCTCATGTTTTATTTACGTTATTTGTGTTCGTCTTCACACCCAGTTGTTTGTAGGAGGGCTCATGTTTTATTTACGTTATTTGTGTTTGTCTTCACACCCAGTTGTTTGTAGGAGAGCTCATGTTTTATTTATTTTATTTATGTTTGTCTTCACACCCAGTTGTTTGTAGGAAGGCTCATGTTTTATTTATGTTATTTATGTTTGTCTTCACACCCAGTTGTTTGTAGGAGAGCTCATGTTTTATTTATGTTATTTATGTTTACTTGTGCATTGTGTTGTCTTTGTTTTGTTTTTCATTGTCTTGTGTTACCAGTTTCTCTAGATTGTCCTTTTTTGATTACCCCTTCGGTATTCTCTAACGTTTACCTATTAGAATAATCACTATTTATGTGGAAAACACTCACATGACCGTATCATTTCAATAAGATAGGCGGTTTGTGCCCGTAAAACTAGTTTAATCCCGCCACGTTTTATTGAAGTGCATGTTCCAAGCCACAATGGAAGTGAGCGGCCGTGTGTATGTGTATTAGGGCGTCTCCAACTTGCTGTTTTCTACAATATGTCTACTAGATTTTCTACAATATGTCTACTAGATTTTCTACAATATGTCTACTAGATTATAGAACTGTTCCGTCACTGTGTTATTTTTTGTTTTCCATCATATCATAATGCAAATATTCAATAAAAAATAAAGTTTTAACGGGCCCTTTTAATTCGTATTTGATTCAATATAACTTTTATTATTGTCTGTTGTTTCTACGTAAGAATTCAAATGTCAAGGACACATTGAAATGATGATGTTCAAGCTGTTGTCAAGGAAACATTGAAATGATGATGTTCAAGCTGTTGTAAAAGTCATTTTATCTTCTTGTACATTGATAATGGAGGCGGAAATTCTTATCTTTCAATTTTACACTTTATGTTTTCAAAATTAATTCACATTTCTACGACCAAAGAGATAAAGTTCACTAATTTCAATAAATATTGCATATTTTCCAAATGGATGTCTATTTAGAACAAAGAGAATACACCATTTTAATTACTAAGTTTCAATATGCTATCTTGTATGTAATAATTTTAATTTCACTAGAAATGGTTTGGAAAAAGAAATTTCGCACAGTGATCAGTTAGCGTTCCCGACTTTCTTTTGATGAAGCTTTGCAATTCATTATTTGCAAGTACGGTCTAGTATTATTATTGGAAGATCTCTCGTCAAATCTTTTTATTGAGCCGTTGACAATTTCAAATCTTCAAAGCGATCTTAAGCCAAAATACATTTATTTGCAAATTACAAGAATTAGAATTGAATGTTTTTGTGTTTGAAATGTGTTTTTAACTACGGATTAATTCAGACTATGGATTAACATGCTATTCACAACTTATAAAAGTTATTTGTACATAGTACTCCATATATGGATGTCAATTGGTTTTAAACCTCCATCAACTCTGAGACTCATTCCAATAGTATGTTGGACAATATAATATCTACACTTTGAGGGTTCTCCAAGTCTCCAATACTGATTATTAAGAGTCCAATAAAACTATGACGGTCTTCTTTTATATTATTTTATGTGGTAAATTCAATTTCTAAAAGAATATAACTTTCCTCGTAAAACCAGAGACTTCAAAGGCATTCTGTTTTAGAAGAAATAAAATACACGGGTAAAATAATGCAAATTCTAAATAATGGTTTCACATTAAAATCTCCTGTGATTAAATCCATTTTATTTGCGGCCATAATATTTAGATACCTTTGACGAAGAAAAAAAATCAATGAATAATTGAATTTCTATGTACAAGTCATTAAAATAAGAAACTTATATAATTTAGCATTTAATATTCTTTCCACCGACCCCACATTTTATTATTTAATCTGTGTGTAGTATTGTTAAAAGAGTTCTGACAAGGGCATCTATATAACACGTAAAATATCTTTACATTTATATTTCATTGCCAATTTTTCATTCTTTAGTAGTATGTTTTTTGCTAAATTAAATGTAATTTATATTGAAACCCAAAACGCTCAAAATTATAATTTTAAGTACGGAAACATTGACACCTTTTAAGAATATCTATATACGTGTATGAATTGTTTGGACCTTAATTCAAACGTATGTCTTTTAATTAAATAGTTATAGTGTTGGTGATAAAACATACATATCTATTAAAGACCGAATAGAAAGGAGTTTATATAATAAAAACACAGGTATCTAATTTCGTGTGCACGACGCGTTTTTTCGGTTCTTATCCTTTGATATTGATAATAGGTAACTACTACGTCCTTGAATTTCAATAGCTTATTATATAATTAAGTTCTAAGTTTTTTGACATGCTGGAAGCATTGACCATGCATGGGGCGTATGCGCGATAGATGCAAGAATAATAGGATAAAGAATATTACTGTTTACCGTTCCGGGGCACATGAGTTCATCTCTGGTTTTTAGATGCGGCTCAGTCTGTGGATTTCTGTGTGGTATCTTGTAGGTCATTGTTTATCATTTTTTTGGACATTGCATATTGCATGTCTATCGACTTACGGCTTCTGAGTACCCCTTTGGTATCTAAAAACTTTAACTTCAGCCGTTATTCAGCTATATCGTCATTACCACACTGACTACAGCAAAAAGCCCATTCTGACCACGGGGAGGTGTCTGGAAACCTCGACACTTTCAATATAAAAATAATATGCCAAGAAACATCTTCAAAACGAGGAAAATGAAAATCTCTGTATCAAATATTCCACGCTCTGTAGCAAGAATTTAATGTTCCAACTTTCCCAGGCCATTTGTATCTAAGATAATACAGCTCCCCAAAGAAACCTTCTAACACGGCATGACTTACCTAAGCACAGGTCTTCTGACACTGCATGACTTACCTACACACAGGTCTTCTAACACTGCATGACTTACCTACATACAGATCTTCTAATACTGCATGATTTACATACATACAGATCTTCTAACACTGCATGACTTACCTACACACAGGTCTTCTAACACTGCATGACTTACCTACACACAGGTCTTCTAACACTGCATGACTTACCTACACACAAGTCTTCTAACACTGCATGACTTACCTACACACAAGTCTTCTAACACTGCATGACTTAGCTACACACAGGTCTTCTAACACTGCATGACTTACCTACACACAGTCTTCTAACACTGCATGACTTACCTACACACAAGTCTTCTAACACTGCATGACTTACCTACACACAAGTCTTCTAACACTGCATGACTTACCTCCACACAGGTCTTCTAACACTGCATGACTTACCTACACACAGGTCTTCTAACACTGCATGACTTACCTTAACACAAGTTTTCTAACACTGCATGACTTACCTACACACAGGTCTTCTAACACTGCATGACTTACCTACACACAAGTCTTCTAACACTGCATGACTTACCTACACACAGGTCTTCTAACACTGCATGACTTACCTACACAGAGGTCTTCTAACACTGCATGACTTATCTACACACAGGCCTTCTAACACTGCATGACTTACCTACACACAGGTCTTCTAACACTGCATGACTTACCTACACACAGGTCTTCTAACACTGCATGACTTACCTACACACAGGTCTTCTAACACTGCATGACTTACCTACACACAGGTCTTCTAACACTGCATGACTTACCTACACACAAGTCTTCTAACACTGCATGACTTACCTACACACAGGTCTTCTAACACTGCATGACTTACCTACACACAGGTCTTCTAACACTGCATGACTTACCTACATACAGGTCTTCTAACACTGCATGACTTACCTACACACAAGTCTTCTAACACTGCATGACTTACCTACACACAGGTCTTCTAACACTGCATGACTTACCTACACACAGGTCTTCTAACACTGCATGACTTACCTACACACAGTCTTCTAACACTGCATGACTTACCTACACACACATCTTCTAACACTGCATGACTTACCTACACACAGGTCTTCTAACACTGCATGACTTACCTACACACACATCTTCTGACACTGCATGACTTACCTACATACAAGTCTTCTAACACTGCATGACTTACCTACACACAGGTCTTCTAACACTGCATGACTTACCTACACACAGGTCTTCTAACACTGCATGACTTACCTACACACAGGTCTTCTAACACTGCATGACTTACCTACACACAGGTCCTCTAACACTGCATGACTTACCTACACACAGGTCTTCTAACACTGCATGACTTACCTACACACAGGTCTTCTAACACTGCATGACTTACCTACACACAAGTCTTCTAACACTGCATGACTAACCTACACACAGGTCTTCTAACACTGCATGACTTACCTACACACAGGTCTTCTAACACTGCATGACTTACCTACACACAGGTCTTCTAACACTGCATGACTTACCTTCATACAGGTCTTCTAACACTGCATGACTTACCTACACACAAGTCTTCTAACACTGCATGACTTACCTACACACAGGTCTTCTAACACTGCATGACTTACCTACACACAGGTCTTCTAACACTGCATGACTTACCTACACACAAGTCTTCTAACACTGCATGACTTACCTACACACAAGTCTTCTAACACTGCATGACTTACCTACACACAGGTCTTCTAACACTGCATGACTTACCTAAGCACAGGTCTTCTAACACTGCATGACTTACCTACACACAGGTCTTCTAACACTGGATGACTTACCTACACACAGGTCTTCTAACACTGCACGACTTACCTACACACAGGTCTTCTAACACTGCATGACATACCTACACACAGGTCTTCTAACAATGAATGACTTACCTACACACAGGTCTTCTAACACTGCATGACCTACCTACACACAGGTCTTCTAACACTGCATGACTTACCTACACACAGGTCTTCTAACACTGCATGACTTACCTACATACAGGTCTTCTAACACTGCATGACTTACCTACACACAAGTCTTCTAACACTGCATGACTTACCTACACACAGGTCTTCTAACACTGCATGACTTACCTACACACAGGTCTTCTAACACTGCATGACTTACCTACACACAGGTCTTCTAACACTGCATGACTTACCTACACACAGTCTTCTAACACTGCATGACTTACCTACACACACATCTTCTAACACTGCATGACTTACCTACACACAGGTCTTCTAACACTGCATGACTTACCTACACACAGGTCTTCTGACACTGCATGACTTACCTACACACAAGTCTTCTAACACTGCATGACTTACCTACACACAGGTCTTCTAACACTGCATGACTTACCTACATACAGGTCTTCTAACACTGCATGACTTACCTACACACAGGTCTTCTAACACTGCATGACTTACCTACACACAGGTCCTCTAACACTGCATGACTTACCTACACACAGGTCTTCTAACACTGCATGACTTACCTACACACAGGTCTTCTAACACTGCATGACTTACCTACACACGAGTCTTCTAACACTGCATGACTTACCTACACACAGGTCTTCTAACATTGCATGACTTACCTACACACAGGTCTTCTAACATTGCATGACTTACCTACACACAGGTCTTCTAACACTGCATGACTTACCTTCATACAAGTCTTCTAACACTGCATGACTTACCTACACACAGGTCTTCTAACACTGCATGACTTACCTACACACAGGTCTTCTAACACTGCATGACTTACCTACACACAAGTCTTCTAACACTGCATGACTTACCTACACACAGGTCTTCTAACACTGCATGACATACCTAAGCACAGGTCTTCTAACACTGCATGACTTACCTACACACAGGTCTTCTAACACTGCATGACTTACCTACACACAGGTCTTCTAACACTGCACGACTTACCTACACACAGGTCATCTAACACTGCAAGACTTACCTACACACAGGTCTTCTAACAATGCATGACTTACCTACACACAGGTCTTCTAACACTGCATGACTTACCTACACACAGGTCTTCTAACACTGCATGACTTACCTACACACAGGTCTTCTAACACTGCATGACTTACCTACACACAGTCTTCTAACACTGCATGACGTACCTACACACAGGTCTTCTAACACTGCATGACTTACCTACACACAGGTCTTCTAACACTGCATGACTTACCTACACACAGGTCTTCTAACACTGCATGACTTACCTACACACAGGTCTTCTAACATTGCATGACATACCGACACACAGGTCTTCTAACACTGCATGACTTACCTACAGACAAGTCTTCTAACACTGCATGACTTACCTACACACAGGTCTTCTAACACTGCATGACATACCTACACACAGGTCTTCTAACACTGCATGACTTACCTCCACACAGGTCTTCTAACACTGCATGACTTACCTACACACAGGTCTTCTAACACTGTATGACTTACCTACACACAGGTCTTCTAACACTGCATGACTTACCTACACACAGGTCTTCTAACACTGCATGACTTACCTACACACAGGTCTTCTAACACTGTATGACTTACCTACACACAGGTCTTCTAACACTGTATGACTATCCTACACACAGGTCTTCTAACACTGCATGACTTACCTACACACAGGTCCTCTAACACTGCATGACTTACCTACACACAGGTCTTCTAACACTGCATGACTTACCTACACACATGTCTTCTAACACTGCATGATTTACCTACACACAAGTCTTCTAACACTGCATGACTTACCTACACACAGGTCTTCTAACACTGCATGACTTACATACACACAGGTCTTCTAACACTGCATGACTTTCCTACACACAGGTCTTCTAACACTGCATGACGTACCTACACACAAGTCTTCTAACACTGCATGACTTACCTACATACAGATCTTCTAATACTGCATGACTTACCTACATACAGATCTTCTAACACTGCATGACTTACCTACACACAGGTCTTCTAACACTGCATGACTTACCTACACACAGGTCTTCTAACACTGCATGACTTACCTACACACAAGTCTTCTAACACTGCATGACTTACCTATAGACAAGTCTTCTAACACTGCATGACTTACCTACACACAGGTCTTCTAACACTGCATGACTTACCTACACACAGTCTTCTAACACTGCATGACTTACCTACACACAGGTCTTCTAACACTGCATGACTTACCTACACACAGGTCTTCTAACACTGCATGACTTACCTACACACAGGTCTTTTAACACTGCATGACTTACCTACACACAGGTCTTCTAACACTGCATGACTTACCTACACACAAGTCTTCTAACACTGCATGACTTACCTACACACAGGTCTTCTAACACTGCATGACTTACCTACACACAAGTCTTCTAACACTGCATGACTTACCTACACAGAGGTCTTCTAACACTGCATGACCTACCTACACATAAGTCTTCTAACACTGCATGACTTACCTACACACAGGTCTTCTAACACTGCATGACTTACCTAAGCACAGGTCTTCTAACACTGCATGACTTACCTACACACAGGTCTTCTAACACTGCATGACTTACCTACACACAGGTCTTCTAACACTGCATGACTTACCTACACACAAGTCTTCTAACACTGCATGACTTACCTTCACACAGGCCTTCTAACACTGCATGACTTACCTACATACAGGTCTTCTAACACTGCATGACTTATCTACACACAGGTCTTCTAACACTGCATGTCTTACCTACACACAGGTCTTCTAACACTGCATGACTTACCTACACACAGGTCTTCTAACACTGCATGACTTACCTACACACAAGTCTTCTAACACTGCATGACTTACCTACAAACAGGTCTTCTAACACTGCATGACTTACCTACACACAGGTCTTCTAACACTGCATGACTTACCTACATACAGGTCTTCTAACACTGCATGACTTACCTACACACAAGTCTTCTAACACTGCATGACTTACCTACATACAGGTCTTCTAACACTGCATGACTTACCTACACACGGGTCTTCTAACACTGCATGATTTACCTACACACAGTCTTCTAACACTGCATGACTTACCTACACATAAATCTTCTAACACTGCATGACTTACCTACACACAGGTATTCTAACACTGCATGATTTACCTACACACAGGTCTTCTGACACTGCATGACTTACCTACACACAAGTCTTCTAACACTGCATGACTTACCTACACACAGGTCTTCTAACACTGCATGACTTATCTACACACAGGTCTTCTAACACTGCATGACTTACCTACACACAGGTCTTCTAACACTGCATGACTTACCTACACACAGGTCCTCTAACACTGCATGACTTACCTACACACAGGTCTTCTAACATTGCATGACTTACCTACACACAGGTCTTCTAACACTGCATGACTTACCTACACACAAGTCTTCTAACACTGCATGACTTACCTACACACAGATCTTCTAACATTGCATGACTTACCTACACACAAGTCTTCTAACACTGCATGACTTACCTACACACAGGTCTTCTAACACTGCATGACTTACCTACATACAGGTCTTCTAACACTGCATGACTTACCTACACACAAGTCTTCTAACACTGCATGACTTACCTACACACAGGTCTTCTAACACTGCATGACTTACCTACACACAGGTCTTCTAACACTGCATGACTTACCTACACACAAGTCTTCTAACACTGCATGACATACCTACACACAAGTCTTCTAACACTGCATGACTTACCTACACACAGGTCTTCTAACACTGCATGACTTACCTATGCACAGGTCTTCTAACACTGCATGACTTACCTACACACAGGTCTTCTAACACTGCATGACTTACCTACACACAAGTCTTCTAACACAGCATGACTTACCTACACACAGGTCTTCTAACACTGCATGACTTACCTACACACAGGTCTTCTAACACTGCATGACTTACCTACACGCAGGTCTTCTAACATTGCATGACTTACCTACACACAGGTCTTCTAACACTGCATGACTTACCTACACACAGTCTTCTAACACTGCATGACTTACCTACACACAGGTCTTCTAACACTGCATGACTTACCTACACACAGGTCTTCTAACACTGCATGACTTACCTACATACAGGTCTTCTAACACTGCATGACTTACCTACACACAGGTCTTCTAACACTGCATGACTTACCTACACACAGGTCTTCTAACACTGCACGACTTACCTACACACAGGTCTTCTAACACTGCATGACTTACCTACACACAGGTCTTCTAACACTGCATGACTTACCTACACACAGGTCTTCTAACATTGCATGACTTACCTACACACAGGTCTTCTAACACTGCATGACTTACCTACACACAGGTCTTCTAACACTGCATGACTTACCTACACACAGGTCTTCTAACACTGCATGACTTACCTACACACAGGTCTTTTAACACTGCATGACTTACCTACACACAGGTCTTCTAACACTGCATGACTTACCTACACACAGGTCTTCTAACACTGCATGACTTACCTACACACAAGTCTTCTAACACTGCATGACTTACCTACACACAAGTCTTCTGACACTGCATGACTTACCTACACACAAGTCTTCTGACACTGCATGACTTACCTACATACAGATATTCTAACACTGCATGACTTACCTACACACAGGTCTTCTAACACTGCATGACTTACCTTCACACAAGTCTTCTAACACTGCATGACTTACCTACACACAAGTCTTCTAACACTGCATGACTTACCTACATACAGATCTTCTAACACTGCATGACTTACCTACACACATGTCTTCTAACACTGCAAGACTTACCTACACACAGGTCTTCTAACACTGCATGACTTACCTACACACAGGTCTTCTAACACTGCATGACTTACCTACACACAAGTCTTCTAACACTGCATGACTTACCTACACACAGGTCTTCTAACACAGCATGACTTACCTACACACAGGTCTTCTAACACTGCATGACTTACCTACACACAGGTCTTCTAACACTGCATGACTTACCTACACGCAGGTCTTCTAACATTGCATGACTTACCTACACACAGGTCTTCTAACACTGCATGACTTACCTACACACAGTCTTCTAACACTGCATGACTTACCTACACACAGGTCTTCTAACACTGCATGACTTACCTACACACAGGTCTTCTAACACTGCATGACTTACCTACATACAGGTCTTCTAACACTGCATGACTTACCTACACACAGGTCTTCTAACACTGCATGACTTACCTACACACAGGTCTTCTAACATTGCATGACTTACCTACACACAGGTCTTCTAACACTGCATGACTTACCTACACACAAATCTTCTAACACTGCATGACTTACCTACACACAGGTCTTCTAACACTGCATGACTTACCTACACACAGGTCTTCTAACACTGCATGACTTACCTACACACAGGTCTTTTAACACTGCATGACTTACCTACACACAGGTCTTCTAACACTGCATGACTTACCTACACACAGGTCTTCTAACACTGCATGACTTACCTACACACAAGTCTTCTAACACTGCATGACTTACCTACACACAAGTCTTCTGACACTGCATGACTTACCTACACACAGGTCTTCTGACACTGCATGACTTACCTACATACAGATATTCTAACACTGCATGACTTACCTACACACAGGTCTTCTAACACTGCATGACTTACCTACACACAAGTCTTCTAACACTGCATGACTTACCTACACACAAGTCTTCTAACACTGCATGACTTACCTACATACAGATCTTCTAACACTGCATGACTTACCTACACACATGTCTTCTAACACTGCAAGACTTACCTACACACAGGTCTTCTAACACTGCATGACTTACCTACACACAGGTCTTCTAACACTGCATGACTTACCTACACACAGGTCTTCTAACACTGCATGACTTACCTACACACAGGTCTTCTAACACAGCATGACTTACCTACACACAGGTCTTCTAACACTGCATGACTTACCTACACACAGGTCTTCTAAAACTGCATGACTTACCTACACACAGGTCTTCTAACAATGCATGACTTACCTACACACAGGTCCTCTAACACTGCATGACTTACCTACACACAGGTCTTCTAACACTGCATGACTTACCTACACACAAGTCTTCTAACACTGCATGACTTACCTACACACAGGTCTTCTAACAATGCATGACTTACCTACACACAGGTCTTCTAACAATGCATGACTTACCTACACACAGGTCTTCTAACACTGCATGACTTACCTACACACAGGTATTCTAACACTGCATGACTTACCTACACACAAGTCTTCTAACACTGCATGACTTACCTAAGCACAGTCTTCTAACACTGCATGACTTACCTACACACAGTCTTCTAACACTGCATGACTTACCTACACACAAGTCTTCTAACACTGCATGACTTACCTACACAAATGTCTTCTAACACTGCATGACTTACCTACACACAGGTCTTCTAACACTGCATGACTTACCTACAAACAGGTCTTCTAACACTGCATGACTTACCTACATACAGGTCTTCTAGCACTGCATGACTTACCTACACACAGGTCTTCTAACACTGCATGACTTACCTACACACAGGTATTCTAACACTGCATGACTTACCTACACACAGGTCTTCTAACACTGCATGACCTACCTACACACAGGTCTTCTAACACTGCATGACTTACCTACACACAGGTCTTCTAACACTGCATGACTTACCTACATACAGGTCTTCTAACACTGCATGACTTACCTACACACAGGTCTTCTAACACTGCATGACTTACCTACACACAGGTCTTCTAACACTGCATGACTTACCTACACACAGGTCTTTTAACACTGCATGACTTACCTACATACAGGTCTTCTAACACTGCATGACTTACCTACACACTGTCTTCTAACACTGCATGACTTACCTACACACAGGTTTTCTAACACTGCATGACTTACCTACACACAGGTCTTCTAACACTGCATGACCTACCTACACACAGATCTTCTAACACTGCATGACTTACCTACACACAGGTATTCTAACACTGCATGACTTACCTACACACAGGTCTTCTAACACCGTATGACTTACCTACACACAGGTCTTCTAACACTGCATGACTTACCTACACACAGATCTTCTAACACTGCATGACTTACCTACATACAGGTCTTCTAACACTGCATGACTTACCTACACACAGGTCTTCTAACACCGTATGACTTACCTACACACATGTCTTCTAACACTGCATGACTTACCTACACACTGGTCTTCTAACACTGCATGACTTACCTACACACAGGTCTTCTAACACTGCATGACTTACCTACACACAGGTCTTCTAACACTGCATGACTTACCTACACACAAGTCTTCTAACACTGCATGACTTACCTACACACAGTCTTCTAACACTGCATGACTTACCTACACAGAGGTCTTCTAACACTGCATGACTTACCTACACACAGGTCTTCTAACACTGCATGACTTACCTTCACACAGGTGTTCTAACACGGCATGACTTACTTACACACAGGTCTTCTAACACTGCATGACTTACCTACACACAGGTCTTCTAACACTGCATGACTTACCTACACACAGGTCTTCTAACACTGCATGACTTACCTACACACAGGTCTTCTAACACTGCATGACTTACCTACACACAGGTCTTCTAACACTGCATGACTTACCTACACACAGGTCCTCTAACACTGCATGACTTACCTACACACAGGTCTTCTAACACTGCATGACTTACCTACACACAGGTCTTCTAACACTGCATGACTTACCTACACACGAGTCTTCTAACACTGCATGACTTACCTACACACAGGTCTTCTAACATTGCATGACTTACCTACACACAGGTCTTCTAACATTGCATGACTTACCTACACACAGGTCTTCTAACACTGCATGACTTACCTTCATACACGTCTTCTAACACTGCATGACTTACCTACACACAAGTCTTCTAACACTGCATGACTTACCTACACACAGGTCTTCTAACACTGCATGACTTACCTACACACAGGTCTTCTAACACTGCATGACTTACCTACACACAAGTCTTCTAACACTGCATGACTTACCTACACACAGGTCTTCTAACACTGCATGACATACCTAAGCACAGGTCTTCTAACACTGCATGACTTACCTACACACAGGTCTTCTAACACTGCATGACTTACCTACACACAGGTCTTCTAACACTGCACGACTTACCTACACACAGGTCATCTAACACTGCAAGACTTACCTACACACAGGTCTTCTAACAATGCATGACTTACCTACACACAGGTCTTCTAACACTGCATGACTTACCTACACACAGGTCTTCTAACACTGCATGACTTACCTACACACAGGTCTTCTAACACTGCATGACTTACCTACACACAGTCTTCTAACACTGCATGACGTACCTACACACAGGTCTTCTAACACTGCATGACTTACCTACACACAGGTCTTCTAACACTGCATGACTTACCTACACACAGGTCTTCTAACACTGCATGACTTACCTACACACAGGTCTTCTAACATTGCATGACATACCGACACACAGGTCTTCTAACACTGCATGACTTACCTACAGACAAGTCTTCTAACACTGCATGACTTACCTACACACAGGTCTTCTAACACTGCATGACATACCTACACACAGGTCTTCTAACACTGCATGACTTACCTCCACACAGGTCTTCTAACACTGCATGACTTACCTACACACAGGTCTTCTAACACTGTATGACTTACCTACACACAGGTCTTCTAACACTGCATGACTTACCTACACACAGGTCTTCTAACACTGCATGACTTACCTACACACAGGTCTTCTAACACTGTATGACTTACCTACACACAGGTCTTCTAACACTGTATGACTATCCTACACACAGGTCTTCTAACACTGCATGACTTACCTACACACAGGTCCTCTAACACTGCATGACTTACCTACACACAGGTCTTCTAACACTGCATGACTTACCTACACACATGTCTTCTAACACTGCATGACTTACCTACACACAAGTCTTCTAACACTGCATGACTTACCTACACACAGGTCTTCTAACACTGCATGACTTACATACACACAGGTCTTCTAACACTGCATGACTTTCCTACACACAGGTCTTCTAACACTGCATGACGTACCTACACACAAGTCTTCTAACACTGCATGACTTACCTACATACAGATCTTCTAATACTGCATGACTTACCTACATACAGATCTTCTAACACTGCATGACTTACCTACACACAGGTCTTCTAACACTGCATGACTTACCTACACACAGGTCTTCTAACACTGCATGACTTACCTACACACAAGTCTTCTAACACTGCATGACTTACCTATAGACAAGTCTTCTAACACTGCATGACTTACCTACACACAGGTCTTCTAACACTGCATGACTTACCTACACACAGTCTTCTAACACTGCATGACTTACCTACACACAGGTCTTCTAACACTGCATGACTTACCTACACACAGGTCTTCTAACACTGCATGACTTACCTACACACAGGTCTTTTAACACTGCATGACTTACCTACACACAGGTCCTCTAACACTGCATGACTTACCTACACACAAGTCTTCTAACACTGCATGACTTACCTACACACAGGTCTTCTAACACTGCATGACTTACCTACACACAAGTCTTCTAACACTGCATGACTTACCTACACAGAGGTCTTCTAACACTGCATGACCTACCTACACATAAGTCTTCTAACACTGCATGACTTACCTACACACAGGTCTTCTAACACTGCATGACTTACCTAAGCACAGGTCTTCTAACACTGCATGACTTACCTACACACAGGTCTTCTAACACTGCATGACTTACCTACACACAGGTCTTCTAACACTGCATGACTTACCTACACACAAGTCTTCTAACACTGCATGACTTACCTTCACACAGGCCTTCTAACACTGCATGACTTACCTACATACAGGTCTTCTAACACTGCATGACTTATCTACACACAGGTCTTCTAACACTGCATGTCTTACCTACACACAGGTCTTCTAACACTGCATGACTTACCTACACACAGGTCTTCTAACACTGCATGACTTACCTACACACAAGTCTTCTAACACTGCATGACTTACCTACAAACAGGTCTTCTAACACTGCATGACTTACCTACACACAGGTCTTCTAACACTGCATGACTTACCTACATACAGGTCTTCTAACACTGCATGACTTACCTACACACAAGTCTTCTAACACTGCATGACTTACCTACATACAGGTCTTCTAACACTGCATGACTTACCTACACACGGGTCTTCTAACACTGCATGATTTACCTACACACAGTCTTCTAACACTGCATGACTTACCTACACATAAATCTTCTAACACTGCATGACTTACCTACACACAGGTATTCTAACACTGCATGATTTACCTACACACAGGTCTTCTGACACTGCATGACTTACCTACACACAAGTCTTCTAACACTGCATGACTTACCTACACACAGGTCTTCTAACACTGCATGACTTATCTACACACAGGTCTTCTAACACTGCATGACTTACCTACACACAGGTCTTCTAACACTGCATGACTTACCTACACACAGGTCCTCTAACACTGCATGACTTACCTACACACAGGTCTTCTAACATTGCATGACTTACCTACACACAGGTCTTCTAACACTGCATGACTTACCTACACACAAGTCTTCTAACACTGCATGACTTACCTACACACAGATCTTCTAACATTGCATGACTTACCTACACACAAGTCTTCTAACACTGCATGACTTACCTACACACAGGTCTTCTAACACTGCATGACTTACCTACATACAGGTCTTCTAACACTGCATGACTTACCTACACACAAGTCTTCTAACACTGCATGACTTACCTACACACAGGTCTTCTAACACTGCATGACTTACCTACACACAGGTCTTCTAACACTGCATGACTTACCTACACACAAGTCTTCTAACACTGCATGACATACCTACACACAAGTCTTCTAACACTGCATGACTTACCTACACACAGGTCTTCTAACACTGCATGACTTACCTATGCACAGGTCTTCTAACACTGCATGACTTACCTACACACAGGTCTTCTAACACTGCATGACTTACCTACACACAAGTCTTCTAACACAGCATGACTTACCTACACACAGGTCTTCTAACACTGCATGACTTACCTACACACAGGTCTTCTAACACTGCATGACTTACCTACACGCAGGTCTTCTAACATTGCATGACTTACCTACACACAGGTCTTCTAACACTGCATGACTTACCTACACACAGTCTTCTAACACTGCATGACTTACCTACACACAGGTCTTCTAACACTGCATGACTTACCTACACACAGGTCTTCTAACACTGCATGACTTACCTACATACAGGTCTTCTAACACTGCATGACTTACCTACACACAGGTCTTCTAACACTGCATGACTTACCTACACACAGGTCTTCTAACACTGCACGACTTACCTACACACAGGTCTTCTAACACTGCATGACTTACCTACACACAGGTCTTCTAACACTGCATGACTTACCTACACACAGGTCTTCTAACATTGCATGACTTACCTACACACAGGTCTTCTAACACTGCATGACTTACCTACACACAGGTCTTCTAACACTGCATGACTTACCTACACACAGGTCTTCTAACACTGCATGACTTACCTACACACAGGTCTTTTAACACTGCATGACTTACCTACACACAGGTCTTCTAACACTGCATGACTTACCTACACACAGGTCTTCTAACACTGCATGACTTACCTACACACAAGTCTTCTAACACTGCATGACTTACCTACACACAAGTCTTCTGACACTGCATGACTTACCTACACACAAGTCTTCTGACACTGCATGACTTACCTACATACAGATATTCTAACACTGCATGACTTACCTACACACAGGTCTTCTAACACTGCATGACTTACCTTCACACAAGTCTTCTAACACTGCATGACTTACCTACACACAAGTCTTCTAACACTGCATGACTTACCTACATACAGATCTTCTAACACTGCATGACTTACCTACACACATGTCTTCTAACACTGCAAGACTTACCTACACACAGGTCTTCTAACACTGCATGACTTACCTACACACAGGTCTTCTAACACTGCATGACTTACCTACACACAAGTCTTCTAACACTGCATGACTTACCTACACACAGGTCTTCTAACACAGCATGACTTACCTACACACAGGTCTTCTAACACTGCATGACTTACCTACACACAGGTCTTCTAACACTGCATGACTTACCTACACGCAGGTCTTCTAACATTGCATGACTTACCTACACACAGGTCTTCTAACACTGCATGACTTACCTACACACAGTCTTCTAACACTGCATGACTTACCTACACACAGGTCTTCTAACACTGCATGACTTACCTACACACAGGTCTTCTAACACTGCATGACTTACCTACATACAGGTCTTCTAACACTGCATGACTTACCTACACACAGGTCTTCTAACACTGCATGACTTACCTACACACAGGTCTTCTAACATTGCATGACTTACCTACACACAGGTCTTCTAACACTGCATGACTTACCTACACACAAATCTTCTAACACTGCATGACTTACCTACACACAGGTCTTCTAACACTGCATGACTTACCTACACACAGGTCTTCTAACACTGCATGACTTACCTACACACAGGTCTTTTAACACTGCATGACTTACCTACACACAGGTCTTCTAACACTGCATGACTTACCTACACACAGGTCTTCTAACACTGCATGACTTACCTACACACAAGTCTTCTAACACTGCATGACTTACCTACACACAAGTCTTCTGACACTGCATGACTTACCTACACACAGGTCTTCTGACACTGCATGACTTACCTACATACAGATATTCTAACACTGCATGACTTACCTACACACAGGTCTTCTAACACTGCATGACTTACCTACACACAAGTCTTCTAACACTGCATGACTTACCTACACACAAGTCTTCTAACACTGCATGACTTACCTACATACAGATCTTCTAACACTGCATGACTTACCTACACACATGTCTTCTAACACTGCAAGACTTACCTACACACAGGTCTTCTAACACTGCATGACTTACCTACACACAGGTCTTCTAACACTGCATGACTTACCTACACACAGGTCTTCTAACACTGCATGACTTACCTACACACAGGTCTTCTAACACAGCATGACTTACCTACACACAGGTCTTCTAACACTGCATGACTTACCTACACACAGGTCTTCTAAAACTGCATGACTTACCTACACACAGGTCTTCTAACAATGCATGACTTACCTACACACAGGTCCTCTAACACTGCATGACTTACCTACACACAGGTCTTCTAACACTGCATGACTTACCTACACACAAGTCTTCTAACACTGCATGACTTACCTACACACAGGTCTTCTAACAATGCATGACTTACCTACACACAGGTCTTCTAACAATGCATGACTTACCTACACACAGGTCTTCTAACACTGCATGACTTACCTACACACAGGTATTCTAACACTGCATGACTTACCTACACACAAGTCTTCTAACACTGCATGACTTACCTAAGCACAGTCTTCTAACACTGCATGACTTACCTACACACAGTCTTCTAACACTGCATGACTTACCTACACACAAGTCTTCTAACACTGCATGACTTACCTACACAAATGTCTTCTAACACTGCATGACTTACCTACACACAGGTCTTCTAACACTGCATGACTTACCTACAAACAGGTCTTCTAACACTGCATGACTTACCTACATACAGGTCTTCTAGCACTGCATGACTTACCTACACACAGGTCTTCTAACACTGCATGACTTACCTACACACAGGTATTCTAACACTGCATGACTTACCTACACACAGGTCTTCTAACACTGCATGACCTACCTACACACAGGTCTTCTAACACTGCATGACTTACCTACACACAGGTCTTCTAACACTGCATGACTTACCTACATACAGGTCTTCTAACACTGCATGATTTACCTACACACAGGTCTTCTAACACTGCATGACTTACCTACACACAGGTCTTCTAACACTGCATGACTTACCTACACACAGGTCTTTTAACACTGCATGACTTACCTACATACAGGTCTTCTAACACTGCATGACTTACCTACACACTGTCTTCTAACACTGCATGACTTACCTACACACAGGTTTTCTAACACTGCATGACTTACCTACACACAGGTCTTCTAACACTGCATGACCTACCTACACACAGATCTTCTAACACTGCATGACTTACCTACACACAGGTATTCTAACACTGCATGACTTACCTACACACAGGTCTTCTAACACCGTATGACTTACCTACACACAGGTCTTCTAACAATGCATGACTTACCTACACACAGATCTTCTAACACTGCATGACTTACCTACATACAGGTCTTCTAACACTGCATGACTTACCTACACACAGGTCTTCTAACACCGTATGACTTACCTACACACATGTCTTCTAACACTGCATGACTTACCTACACACTGGTCTTCTAACACTGCATGACTTACCTACACACAGGTCTTCTAACACTGCATGACTTACCTACACACAGGTCTTCTAACACTGCATGACTTACCTACACACAAGTCTTCTAACACTGCATGACTTACCTACACACAGTCTTCTAACACTGCATGACTTACCTACACAGAGGTCTTCTAACACTGCATGACTTACCTACACACAGGTCTTCTAACACTGCATGACTTACCTTCACACAGGTGTTCTAACACGGCATGACTTACTTACACACAGGTCTTCTAACACTGCATGACTTACCTACACACAGGTCTTCTAACACTGCATGACTTACCTACACACAGGTCTTCTAACACTGCATGACTTACCTACACACAGGTCTTTTAACACTGCATGACTTACCTACATACAGGTCTTCTAACACTGCATGACTTACCTACACACTGTCTTCTAACACTGCATGACTTACCTACACACAGGTTTTCTAACACTGCATGACTTACCTACACACAGGTCTTCTAACACTGCATGACCTACCTACACACAGATCTTCTAACACTGCATGAATTACCTACACACAGGTATTCTAACACTGCATGACTTACCTACACACAGGTCTTCTAACACCGTATGACTTACCTACACACAGGTCTTCTAACACTGCATGACTTACCTACACACAGATCTTCTAACACTGCATGACTTACCTACATACAGGTCTTCTAACACTGCATGACTTACCTACACACAGGTCTTCTAACACCGGATGACTTACCTACACACATGTCTTCTAACACTGCATGACTTACCTACACACAGGTCTTCTAACACCGTATGACTTACCTACACACAGGTCTTCTAACACCGTATGACTTACCTACACACAGGTCTTCTAACATTGCATGACTTACCTACACACAGGTCTTCTAACACTGCATGACTTACCTACACACAGGTCTTCTAACACTGCATGACTTACCTACACACAGGTCTTCTAACACTGCATGACTTACCTACACACAGGTCTTCTAACACTGCATGACTTACCTACATACAGGTCTTCTAACACCGTATGACTTACCTACACACAGGTCTTCTAACACTGCATGACTTACCTACACACAGATCTTCTAGCACTGCATGACTTACCTACACACAGGTCTTCTAACACTGCATGACTTACCTACACACAGTCTTCTAACACTGCATGACTTACCTACACACAGGTCTTCTAACACTGCATGGCTTACCTACACACAGGTCTTCTAACACTGCATGACTTACCCACATACAGATCTTCTAATACTGCATGACTTACCTACATACAGGTCTTCTAACACTGCATGACTTACCTACACACAGGTCTTATAACACCGTATGACTTACCTACACACAGGTCTTCTAACACTGCATGACTTACCTACACACAGATCTTCTAACACTGCATGACTTACCTACACACAGGTCTTCTAACACTGCATGACTTACCTACATATAGGTCTTCTAACACTGCATGACTTACCTACACACAGGTCTTCTAACACCGTATGACTTACCTACACACAGGTCTTCTAACACTGCATGACTTACCTACACACAGGTCTTCTAACACGGCATGTATTACCTACACACAGGTCTTCTAACACTGCATGACTTACCCACATACAGATCTTCTAACACCGTATGACTTACCTACACACAGGTCTTCTAACACTGCATGACTTACCTACACACAGGTCTTCTAACACTGCATGACTTACCTACACACAGGTCTTCTAACACTGCATGACTTACTTACACACAGGTCTTCTAACACCGTATGACTTACCTACACACAGGTCTTCTAACATTGCATGACTTACCTACACACAGGTCTTCTAACACTGCATGACTTACCTACACAGAGGTCTTCTAACACTGCATGACTTACCTACACACAGGTCTTCTAACACCGTATGACTTACTTACACACAGGTCTTCTAACACTGCATGACTTACCTACACACAGGTCTTCTAACACTGCATGACTTACCTACACACAGGTCTTCTAACACTGCATGACTTACCTACACACAGGTCTTCTAACACTGCATGACTTACCTACACACAGGTCTTCTAACACTGCATGACTTACTTACACACGGGTACTCTAACACTGCATGACTTACCTACATACAGGTCTTCTAACACTGCATGACTTACCTACACACAGGTCTTCTAACACTGCATGACTTACCTACAAACAGGTCTTCTAACACTGCATGACTTACCTACACACAGGTCTTCTAATACTGCATGACTTACCTACATACAGGTCTTCTAACACTGCATGACGTACCTACACACAGGTCTTCTAACACTGCATGACCTACCTACACACAGGTCTTCTAACACTGCATGACTTACCTACACACAGGTCTTCTAACACTGCATGACTTACCTACACACAGGTCTTCTAACACTGCATGACTTACCTACACACAGGTCTTCTAATACTGCATGACTTACCTACATACAGGTCTTCTAACACTGCATGACGTACCTACACACAGGTCTTCTAACACTGCATGACCTACCTACACACAGGTCTTCTAACACTGCATGACTTACCTACACACAGGTCTTCTAACACTGCATGACTTACCTACACACAGGTCTTCTAACACTGCATGACTTACCTACACACAGGTCTTCTAATACTGCATGACTTACCTACATACAGGTCTTCTAACACTGCATGACGTACCTACACACAGGTCTTCTAACACTGCATGACCTACCTACACACAGGTCTTCTAACACTGCATGACTTACCTACACACAGGTCTTCTAACACTGCATGACTTACCTACACACAGGTCTTCTAACACTGCATGACTTACCTACACACAGGTCTTCTAACACCGTATGACTTACCTACAAACAGGTCTTCTAACACCGTATGACTTACCTACACACAGGTCTTCTAACATTGCATGACTTACCTACACACAGGTCTTCTAACACTGCATGACTTACCTACACACAGGTCTTCTAACACTGCATGACTTACTTACACACAGGTCCTCTAACACTGCATGACTTACCTACATACAGGTCTTCTAACACTGCATGACTTACCTACACACAGGTCTTCTAACACTGCATGACTTACCTACACACAGGTCTTCTAACACTGCATGACTTACCTACACACAGGTCTTCTAATACTGCATGACTTACCTACATACAGGTCTTCTAACACTGCATGACGTACCTACACACAGGTCTTCTAACACTGCATGACCTACCTACACACAGGTCTTCTAACACTGCATGACTTACCTACACACAGGTCTTCTAACACTGCATGACTTACCTACACACAGGCCTTCTAACACTGCATGACTTACCTACACACAGGTCTTCTAATACTGCATGACTTACCTACACACAGGTCTTCTAACACTGCATGACTTACCTACACACAGGTCTTCTAACACTGCATGACTTACCTACACACAGGTCTTCTAACACTGCATGACTTACGTACACACAGGTCTTCTAACACTGCATGACTTACTTACACACGGGTACTCTAACACTGCATGACTTACCTACATACAGGTCTTCTAACACTGCATGACTTACCTACACACAGGTCTTCTAACACTGCATGACTTACCTACAAACAGGTCTTCTAACACTGCATGACTTACCTACACACAGGTCTTCTAATACTGCATGACTTACCTACATACAGGTCTTCTAACACTGCATGACGTACCTACACACAGGTCTTCTAACACTGCATGACCTACCTACACACAGGTCTTCTAACACTGCATGACTTACCTACACACAGGTCTTCTAACACTGCATGACTTACCTACACACAGGTCTTCTAACACTGCATGACTTACCTACACACAGGTCTTCTAATACTGCATGACTTACCTACACACAGGTCTTCTAACACTGCATGACGTACCTACACACAGGTCTTCTAACACTGCATGACCTACCTACACACAGGTCTTCTAACACTGCATGACTTACCTACACACAGGTCTTCTAACACTGCATGACTTACCTACACACAGGTCTTCTAACACTGCATGACTTACCTACACACAGGTCTTCTAATACTGCATGACTTACCTACATACAGGTCTTCTAACACTGCATGACGTACCTACACACAGGTCTTCTAACACTGCATGACCTACCTACACACAGGTCTTCTAACACTGCATGACTTACCTACACACAGGTCTTCTAACACTGCATGACTTACCTACACACAGGTATTCTAACACTGCATGACTTACCTACACACAGGTCTTCTAACACCGTATGACTTACCTACAAACAGGTCTTCTAACACCGTATGACTTACCTACACACAGGTCTTCTAACATTGCATGACTTACCTACACACAGGTCTTCTAACACTGCATGACTTACCTACACACAGGTCTTCTAACACTGCATGACTTACTTACACACAGGTCCTCTAACACTGCATGACTTACCTACACACAGGTCTTCTAACACTGCATGACTTACCTACACACAGGTCTTCTAATACTGCATGACTTACCTACATACAGGTCTTCTAACACTGCATGACGTACCTACACACAGGTCTTCTAACACTGCATGACCTACCTACACACAGGTCTTCTAACACTGCATGACTTACCTACACACAGGTCTTCTAACACTGCATGACTTACCTACACACAGGCCTTCTAACACTGCATGACTTACCTACACACAGGTCTTCTAATACTGCATGACTTACCTACATACAGGTCTTCTAACACTGCATGACTTACCTACACACAGGTCTTCTAACACTGCATGACTTACCTACACACAGGTCTTCTAACACTGCATGACTTACCTACACACAGGTCTTCTAACACCGTATGACTTACCTACACACAGGTCTTCTAACACCGTATGACTTACCTACACACAGGTCTTCTAACATTGCATGACTTACCTACACACAAGTCTTCTAACACTGCATGACTTACCTACACACAGGTCTTCTAACACTGCATGACTTACCTACACACAGGTCTTCTAACACTGCATGACTTACCTACATACAGGTCTTCTAACACCGTATGACTTACCTACACACAGGTCTTCTAACACTGCATGACTTACCTACACACAGATCTTCTAGCACTGCATGACTTACCTACACACAGGTCTTCTAACACTGCATGACTTACCTACACACAGTCTTCTAACACTGCATGACTTACCTACACACAGGTCTTCTAACACTGCATGACTTACCTACACACAGGTCTTCTAACACTGCATGACTTACCCACATACAGATCTTCTAATACTGCATGACTTACCTACATACAGGTCTTCTAACACTGCATGACTTACCTACACACAGGTCTTCTAACACCGTATGACTTACCTACACACAGGTCTTCTAACACTGCATGACTTACCTACACACAGATCTTCTAACACTGCATGACTTACCTACACACAGGTCTTCTAACACTGCATGACTTACCTACATATAGGTCTTCTAACACTGCATGACTTACCTACACACAGGTCTTCTAACACTGCATGACTTACCTACACACAGGTCTTCTAACACTGCATGACTTACCTACACACAGGTCTTCTAACACGGCATGACTTACCTACACGCAGGTCTTCTAACACTGCATGACTTACCCACATACAGATCTTCTAACACCGTATGACTTACCTACACACAGGTCTTCTAACACTGCATGACTTACCTACACACAGGTCTTCTAACACTGCATGACTTACCTACACACAGGTCTTCTAACACTGCATGACTTACCTACACACAGGTCTTCTAACACTGCATGACTTACCTACACACAGGTCTTCTAACACTGCATGACTTACTTACACACAGGTCCTCTAACACTGCATGACTTACCTACATACAGGTCTTCTAACACTGCATGACTTACCTACACACAGTCTTCTAACACTGCATGACTTACCTACATACAGGTCTTCTAACACTGCATGACTTACCTACACACAGGTCTTCTAACACTGCATGACTTACCTACATACAGGTCTTCTAACACTGCATGACTTACCTACATACAGGTCTTCTAACACTGCATGACTTACCTACACACAGGTTTTTTTGAAACATTTTGATTGCTGTTCTTCATTTTACATTTATATATTTGAATTTGCCTAAATGATTTAGAGTTTTAATTATCTTATTTTAATGATTGTACGCATAATGATATAGAAAATAAAATGGGAGATATATAATTCAGTGCGCATGACACGGTTCTCTAACATGATGGAGTATGCTAAAAGTCAAAAGATTGGACAGCCTATTAATTTTATTTGAAGTCTTGGGGGAGCAACAAGAAAGTAAAAGATCGGAACTGAATAGCCAAAATTAGCCAAGGTTGCCTATGCTTGAGCCATACAAACCTTAATTTTAGCCAAAATTGGCAAATGCTACCTATGCTTGACGGAGAAGAACCTTCATTTTTTGACAAAATTGGTTGGTTACCAGGGCTTCAGTGAGATGAACATGAATTTTAATAATAATAACATTATTTTTAGCTGTAAATTTCAATAATTATAAATATATCTTATACATCAGGTGCTTGACACATCTTCTTGACACATCTACTTGACACATCTACTTGGTGGATGATACTCTCAAAGCAAGCGGTTAGCACAACATTCTGTAAAATAAAGAAAACTAAAAATTAAGGTAAACATTAAAAATATAAGGAACATTATTTGTATTTCAAACATTATTGGCTCAATGAGTTAGGTAGTTGGATTATTTAACAACTCATACAAGCTTATCACCAATACGGCGTGAGTTCGCGCCCGGCTTTGTAAATTACAAAAAGGGTGCACTCGATTCGCAGCCGCAAGTGATAAAGTTTACCAGTTGCTTGCCCATGGTCGGTGACTCTCTCCGTCTGTCTCCACCACTAAAACTGGTCGCTATGATATAGCTGAAATATTGCTGAAAGTGGCGTTAAGCACAATAAATCAAACCAAACATTCATTATTCTTGCAAACCAGTAAAGGTAGATTGTAATAAAGTTCATATACTATTACAATGTCAGTAAATTGGATTCTTATTCCATCTTCATAATTTTTGAGATAGCTTTACCAGTATTTAAAACTATCTCTGAAACTATCGCATTAACGAGATAAGAAGCACAATCTCACATTAAGAGACAAGAAGCACAATCTCACACCAAGAGACAAGAAGCACAATCTCACATTAAGAGACAAGAAGCACAATCTCACATTAAGAGACAAGAAGCACAAGCTCCCATTAAGAGACAAGAAGCACAATCTCACACTAAGAGATAAGAAGCACAATCTCACACTAAGAGACAAGAAGCACACTCTCACATTAAGAGACAAGAAGCAAAATCTCACACTAAGAGACAAGAAGCACAATCTCACACTAAGAGACAAGAAGCACAATCTCACATTAAGAGACAAGAAGCACAATCTCACATTAAGAGATAAGAAGCACAATCTCACATTAAGAGACAAGAAGCACAATCTCATATTAAGAGACAAGAAGCACAATCTCACATTAAGAGACAAGAAGCACAATCTCACACTAAGAGACAAGAAGCACAATCTCACATTAAGAGACAAGAAGCACAATCTCACACTAAGAGATAAGAAGCACAATCTCACATTAAGAGACAAGAAGCACAATCTCACACTAAGAGATAAGAAGCACAATCTCACATTAAGAGACAAGAAGCACAATCTTACACTAAGAGACAAGAAGCACAATCTCACACTAAGAGACAAGAAGCACAATCTCACACTAAGAGACAGGAAGCACAATCTCACACCAAGAGACAAGAAGCACAATCTCACACTAAGAGACAAGAAGCACAATCTCACACTAAGAGACAAGAAGCACAATCTCACATTAAGAGACAAGAAGCACAATCTCACACTAAGAGACAAGAAGCACATTCTCACACTAAGAGACAAGAAGCACAATCTCACATTAAGAGACAAGAAGCACAATCTCACACTAAGAGACAAGAAGCACAATCTCACACTAAGAGACAAGAAGCACAATCTCACACTAAGAGACAAGAAGCACAATCTCACACTAAGAGACAAGAAGCACAATCTCACATTAAGAGACAAGAAGCACAATCTCACATTAATGCGATAAGAAACACAAATCACAAACAATGTATGTAATGCGTTATCATCAGTTACAAGTTTGAGCATACCAAAAGCTCGAGGTAATCAAACGTCGTAAATCGAAAACAGGCAAAAACAAACAGAATATGAAAACCAAAAGAAAAAGGACACAAAGACAGAGAAAACTAAATATTGAATGTGAACCCCGGAAGAATAAGTAATTCCGGGTGAGTTGCAATATAAAATTTGATTGGTTCATAAAGTTTCGGATTGTTCTTGAAATGAAAGAAGCAGACTGACACATTATGATTACAGGATCTTACTTCCTGGGAAGTTGTGCACGTGTCACTACTTTCCCTTTACATATGATTTATGTCAATCAATAATTTGTCACATACGAAGGGCGATAACTTTTAGAATTTTAATGATCTATTTTCGACAGTTATAAAGGAAATCAACCATTTAGAAGATTAAAAATAAATGTATTTTAATAGACAATTAAATCTTAATTGAGAAAGATTAAATGGATTTAGAAAAAAAATGTATTTTCCATTTAATATGAGCGAGGTGTTGCTAAAATAGGTTTTCTCCATCAATTAAATAAACATGAAGCAACAACACAACAAAGAGAAAATGAATATACGTATTTATAAGATTTTTATTTTGTTTTAATTTTTGGTGTTTTAACGCCACTTTCAGCAATATCATGGCAACCAGTTTTTGTGGTGGAAGAAGCCGGAGTACGCGTAGAGAACCACCGACCATGGGCAAGCTTTATCACGTGTGGTTGCCAGTCGAGTGCACCTTTTTTGTAATTTACAAAGCAGGGCGCGAACCCATGCCGTATTGGTGATAGGCTTGTATGAGTTGCTAGGTATTCCAACCACCTAACTCATTCAGCCACCCGGGCCCCCTACAACTACCTAACTCTTTGAACCATCCGGGCCCTCGTATTTATAAGAACATAACAAATACGCAAACAGCATTAAATAGTAAGAGCATAATCTGGATGGCTTGGAATCAGGATAAGGGTTATGGTGTTTAACGTCACCTTCAACAATATGTCAGCTATATCGCGGCGGTCAGTTTTATTGGTGGAGGAAACCCGAGTATCTGGAGAAAACCACCGACCTGCCGCAAAGTCACTGACAAACTTTATCATATAATGTTGTATCGAGTACTCCTAACCATGAGCGGGATTTGAACTCACAACGTTAGTGGTGATAGACACTGATTGTATATGTAGTTTTAAATCCAACTACCATACGATCACGATGGCCCCTGGAATCAAGATAACGTGTCCGAGTGGAGCGACATGTCTACATGTGAAATCTTTGTTTGAGTGAATGAGCACCGTACAACTCTAAATTAAGATTGTTGGTCTGGTACAAAGAGAACATCATCATCCTCTCCTCGAAATGCAGGCTGTTCTTGTCATGTTAGAGTTGAAATAACAACGTAGATATCAAATTTAGTACGTACGACGCGTTTCTGTAATAACATCAGGTACGCTCAATGTGGAAATAATTTAAAGGTGTACCTTGCTCACTTTACATTAAGGAACAATAACTTACTACACACATTTTTAGAACAATCCCATTATATCATTTTTTATATCTTATGCATTGATTTTTTATATTATGAGTGAGTGGGTGATAGTTGGTTAACGCCAACTCAGCAATTTTTCAGCTATATCATGGCGAGAACAAGTTAATTTTTGATGAGCTGATTATGAGGTCCTCTTTGTACTAGACCAACACGCTCTGTTGGATTTTTATAGTGTTAGCTCACTGAAACAACAATCCGCGGATACACATGTCGCCCGATTCGGACACATAAACTGATTCCGAGCCAGTCAGTCTTTACTCTTTCTCATTAATGCTGCGTGTTTAGCGGAGAAGCAACAAATACCAATTTCATAGTCTTTGGTTTGACCTGACCGGGGCTCGAACCCACGATCTACCGCACTCGAGGCGAGGACGCTAACCATTACACCACTGATGTAGTTTTTTAATATTATATCGTTACATTATTACAAATGAATAAATAAGAAAATACATGACTTTAGCATTAAGTAGAAGAATTGTGATACATAGCAATAATTAATATTAAATTTGTTTGAAGTATCAATTATGATTTTGTTGTCAAAAGAGTAATGGTCTTCTTAAGCCAACATATTCTACCTTCATAGCTAGTAGTCAGTTAACTACGAACATTCACTGACTCTGCTACTGTACTGGTTCATGTAAATGTTGTCATTCACTGACCCTGCTACTGTACTGGTCCATGTAAATGTTGTCATTCACTGACCCTGCTACTGTACTGGTCCATGTAAATGTTGTCATTCACTGACCCTGCTACTGTACTGGTCCATGTAAATGTTGTCATTCATTTTTGTGTGGGCTTTTTGAGTGGAATCGAATCTGTGCAGTTTGGTTATACGTGTTTTGCCGTTGGACATCCAGTTATCAAGAGAGGAAAGGGAGGGGGGGGGGGGGGGGTAGTATACCATTAACCTGTTTAACCCCGCCACACTGTTGTGCCTGTCCAAAGCCAGGACCTAGATTTCCTACGTCATATTATCGTGGTCCTGTTTGTGTTCAGTGAGATTAGATGGATGAGAGGTGATTGTTAGTTTTTTTTTATTGGTGGAATCGTTGACCATGTTTTGTTGATATTGGTGGAATTGATTAACATCACTGTTAAACTTTCTTTTCATAAGGTATATAATTTAATTTCCTAAATGTAGAATTTCTTAGACAAGGACATCTTCATTCAGCGTTATGTCAAGGCATAATATTGATATTCATATTCATGAAAACAAAATACCACCGTAACATACAGATTATTTCTTTACAAAGCATACCATTTCGAGTCCATCTCTGTCTGGAGATACGTCTCTCGTTTATCACTAGAAAAAGTTTAGTTAAATTAAAAGTGTGTAGTGCGTATTTGTCGTATGAAAGGATCATAATATTCCATATTTAACAGACAATTTATATATGACACATTAAATACTTATATCTTAACTAAACATAGTGAAACCATACTTCGTGTATTTAAATTCAGAATCGCATTCAATGAGTTCAACAACCATCCAATCAACATGACTGCCTATAAATAGAAAATATATAGATACATCAATTCATTCTACTAACAATACACCTACTTATGCAATCGCTGCCTATCACTACTGATGTTGTGATTCGAATCCCGCTCATGTCGATGGTGTACTCGATACAACATTATGTGATACATTTGTCGGTGGTTTTGCCCGGTTTCCTCCACAAATAAAACTGACAACCACGAAAAACAGAAATATTGTTGAAAGTGGCGTTAAAAACCACAACTAACCAAAAAGGTCATACATGTACACCACATGAGCATATACATATGAAAAGTATGAATATTTCAATTATTAGTTTAAAATCAATATATTTTCTGTGTTGCGCTATTTAAGAATGAGAAAAAATTTCATTTCCCTCTCATGTGAAATAAATTCGCGATTTTGAGCCAATAAAACTAGCTTAACCCCGCCACTTCTGTACCAAGCCAAGAAAGTGAGCGGCCATGTATTTGTGTATGTTATATGGTATCCATTTTGACGCTTGTTATGATTTTTCTATTGGAGTTTGGACAGTGTGATATTTTTGTTGTTTTACAGAGCTTAGCTGCTGACACAAAAGCTACTCAAACAAGTCTACCTTGTTCCTAGGTTCCTAAGTCATCGCTACAAAAATTATACGGTGGTCATCACCATCTGGTTGACCGTTACGAAATATCAATATCTCAAATGACAATGGATCTTTTACATTTTACGTAAATTGTTTTCTTTCCTCTATCACTGCCAAGACTTATCGTACCTGTCTATATATATATATATATATACGTCTGAAAATTACACCAAACAGTGTTAGAATTAGATTTTAGAGCTGTCAAATTTTTGTTCTTCCCTCGACGGGATTTGAACCCACACCATTGTTACACTGCAGCACCATTCGCTTAGCCTTACGTCCAGCGCCCTAGACCACTCGACCACATCCATTCCCTAAAAAAAAGGAGCTTCATTAATCCTAGTGTTACCTTTTCTCGTAAGGCAAATCTAGGGATAGACGTAAGACATGTGTATAAGCGTGTGTAGATGGTACATATATACTTAATATTATAATTTGACAGCAATCTAACTCAGCAATTTTTAATATATTGTATAGGATAATGAAAAATTCATTATACAGTCACATATATAATTAAAGTGTCTCATATCGAGGTAAATAAACAAAATCTCTGAAAATTTATCCGGAGCTTTCGGCCTACAACCCGGCCTTCTTCAGCGGAACTTTATTATGTTATGATACATTTGAATTTGTCATAATGGATAACGTCACAAAGTAAATATAATAAAATTTACGGGAAATAGAACGTTACGTTTTTATATTTAAACCATGGGGTTTGAATGTTCGCAGTTTATTCATCCAAAGTTTTTCGATTGTCTCTCGGTAAGAATTACCACCGCAAATTTTTTCTAAAGCCACAATTTCATAATCATTCACGGAATGTTCAGTGGAATTAAAATGAATTGTTATTGGAATCAGGTTTCTGCCTTCTGATTAGTGATACATTTAACAAATGTCTTTGGTACAGGGTGTCCCCGGTTTCTCCGACGTAAATAAATTTGTCACAATGTATAAGAAACTGCTTACCCTTCGAGAGCACATGGGTTCACCGCAGTATTTGGTGGGATGCTGTTCATCATTTTAGTTTTGCGTTGTTTGTCTTCGTCCTTGTGTACCCAATGTTGCCAGTTTCTCTGGATTGTCCATTATGTTTTCTCTAACGTTTATTTACATTGTATTTGTATCCTAGATGTGAAGTTTCAGGTTGTGTGAAGGCTCTAATTTTGTTAAGATTACACCTGTACTGTAACATAGACACACCACAAACACATGGAAGGGAAAAAAACCACAGCGAGAACCATATTTTTTTATCTAAAATTAGTAACGATGCATCACAAATACTTTAAATGAACTCAATGATGTCCATTTATAAAACAAACAATTCATTATGAAACTTGTCTGCAGATATCACATCTTTACATTTTGCTTAGACAAAAATTTAAATTGTGACAAAATAATATGTACATGAATGATTGGATTGTCAATTTATGTTGACATGTTACAAAGCATTTTAGTGGGGATCGTGTTAGTATTCAGTGTTGGGTATAAAACTGTTTATCTTTTCTCTGTTCGCCATTGTGTTGTTTGTCATTCTTCGATTTGATTTACTCTTTGGTATTTTCAAACTATTCTTCACCCAGAAATTTGGATGTTGTTCTATAGAAAATTGCGTTTATATGAATTTCATGAATAGAAAGTTTAAACAGTGATGGTCAACTCCTTACTGAACACAAAAAGGATCATAGCATATGGCTTTAGAAATTCAAGTCCTGGCTTTCGACATTCACAAAAATGTGGCCGAGTTAAATGAGATCCCAAAACCTCCCACTTGACAACTGGATCTCCAACGATTAAAAAAAATCCTGCACAGGTTCGCTTCCACCAGAAAAAAATGTTTCAGAATAAAGATCAGTAGGTTCATTTACTTCAATAAGTAAGCTATCAACTATGTGCTTTGGAAAATTGTGTATCAACTTTAGATTCAGTTTGTGTTGGGATTGTATTAAGGTTCTAATGTTAATTTACAGATGGCTCCGATTTTCTTGATCGAGAGCCGCATCATCATCATCATCATCTCATTGAAAATTAACTTGTTCGTGTTATAATATAGCTGAAAATTGCTGATTTGACGTTAAACAGCAATAGCTCACTGAGATGATGATGAGGTCCGCTTTGTACTAGGCCAACACGCTTAGTTGGATTTTTATAGTGCTAGTTCATTGAAACAACAGTCTGTGGATAGATATGTCGCCTCACTCGTTCACATTATCCTGATTTCGAGCCAACCAGTCTTTGCTCTTTCTCCTTAATGCTGCATGCTTAGCGGAGAAGGAACAAATACCAATTTTATAGTCTTTAGTTTAACCCGGACAGGGATCGAACACACGATCTATCTCTCTCGATGCGAGCACGCTAACAATTATACCACTGATGCGGTTTCGAATGCTGGAATATATACTCAACAAACAAGTAATTTTGCACTAAATATGTCCTTATCAAATGTATATGATGTATGTGCAAAACAGGCAATCAATCACAGCAACTACATACAATGAAGAATGAAATTAATTTCCATTTTTCATGTAACATTCAAATAGAGTTTTCAATGTGATGTCATTTAATTTACTTCGTGGATGATTGTAGGTTCTAGCCCCGGTCAAACTAAAGACTACACTATTGGTATGTGTTGCTTCTCCGCTAAGCATGCAAAGACTGGTTAGCTCATAAGCAGGATAATGTGTCCGCTCAAAGTAAAATTATTTGAAGGCCAGATAATGTAAAGGTCTTTGGAAGCAAGAAACACATTGAAGTGAAGGGTGGTATTCCTTTTTATTGGTACTGTTGACCATCACTGTTTAAACTTTTTATTCATAATAGACAATAAACAGATAAGTATAGGACAACTGTAGATTTATTAACTACACCATTAAGCTATCGTTGAATGTTTACATGAAGACATGAACATGGATACCGCCACACTGTTGTGCCTGTCCCAAGCCAAGACTTGGATTTTTATATGTCGTTGGTTTTGTTTTGGTGTTCGATGAATTGAGGTGAGATGTAATTGTTTGCTTTGTTGAAATTGGTGGAATTGTTGACCATCATTGTTTGTACAATAATACCCCCCCAGCAAAGCTATTGTAAATGCGGCCTCTATTATCACTTACAGGTCGCTAATAGAGGCCGATGATACAGGCCGCTGTACTGTAATAATCTGAAACATTTTTGAGACAAGGTTAATTTCGTTCACCTTGTCATTTAAATGGGAAAATTATTTGAACTCTTTCTCAAACAAAACAGTTACAATTTCCCTGGATCGTCAGCCAAAAAAATGTTTTTTTTTTCAACAACACTATTATTGTACAAGTTAGATACATTATTATTGAAACAAAAGAAGTTGCCCGTATTGGATTTAACGGGTTTCTTTTTCCGAATTCGTACTCAGGTGAAGGCCTTGGTGCTACACACCTCGGCCTTCACCTGAGTACTCATGCGCAAAAAGAAGTCCGTTACTCGGCCTTCACCTGAGTACTCATGCGGAAAAAGAAACCCGTTATATCCAATACGGGCTGCTTCTTTTGCTTCAATAGTACTGTATCTTATACATAAACTTTCTTTTCATAACACATTTAAGATAATCATTGAAGTCCTCAAAACATAGATATCAAATTCAGTGCGCACGACACGTTTCTAGAATAACCCTTTAAACCGAAATATTTGAAAGCCAAATAATTTAAAACTATATGAACATAGAAAATGACTTCCCATGGTAACGTTATTTTACTTGTAGACAACACGCTAACACCTAGATTTAGTAATGTCGTTGTAATTCGTCAGGTCTCGTAAATCTCCGTTGTTAACCATAAAGATCACAGACATCAGAGGAACTATCTAGAATTGTACATTTCTTGGTGTCAAGACAATTAGGAGTTAATTATCGCTCATGTTAATACTACAGAGACAGAAGTATTATAAGCTATCACAATTTACAACTCTCAGTTAATACTACAGAGACAGAAGTATTATAAGCTATCACAATTTACAACTCTCAGTTAATACTACAGAGACAGAAGTATTATAAGCTATCACAATTTACAACTCTCAGTTAATACTACAGAGACAGAAGTATTATAAGCTATCACAATTTACAACTCTCAGTTAATACTACAGAGACAGAAGTATTATAAGTTATCACAATTTACAACTCTCAGTTAATACTACAGAGACAGAAGTGTTATAAGTTATCACAATTTATAACTCTCAGTTAATACTACAGAGACAGAAGTATTATAAGCTATCACAATTTACAACTCTCAGTTAATACTACAGAGACGGAAGTATTATAAGTTATCACAATTTACAACACTCAGTTAATACTACAGACAGAAGTATTATAAGTTATCACAATTTACAACTCTCAGTTAATACTACAGAGACAGAAGTATTATAAGCTATCACAATTTACAACTCTCAGTTAATACTACAGAGACAGAAGTATTATAAGCTATCACAATTTACAACTCTCAGTTAATACTACAGAGACAGAAGTATTATAAGCTATCACAATTTACAACTCTCAGTTAATACTACAGAGACAGAAGTATTATAAACTATCACAATTTACAACTCTCAGTTAATACTACAGAGACAGAAGTATTATAAGTTATCACAATTTACAACTCTCAGTTAATACTACAGAGACGGAAGTATTATAAATTATCACAATTTACAACTCTCAGTTAATACTACAGAGACAGAAGTATTATAAGCTATTACAATTTACAACTCTCAGTTAATACTACAGAGACAGAAATATTATAAGCTATCACAATTTACAACTCTCAGTTAATACTACAGAGACAGAAGTATTATAAACTATCACAATTTACAACTCTCAGTTAATACTACAGAGACAGAAGTATTATAAGTTGTCACAATTTACAACTCTCAGTTAATACTACAGAGACAGAAGTATTATAAATTATCACAATTTACAACTCTCAGTTAGTACTACAGAGACAGAAGTATTATAAACTATCACAATTTACAACTCTCAGTTAATTAATTAGGAATGCATTGTACTACTCTAATATATATCATTATGAAAGGCATTCAGCAGGAATACAGAGGTTTTTCTCTTAGGGCATAAAAACAATAATAAATATGAATACCAATAGTTTTATAGGGGTACAATCATTCCTCTTTGTTGTCCAGTCAAACCTGTATATAAAGACCACTCAAGGGAACCAGAAAATGTGCACGCTATGAGCAGTTGCTCTTTATATACAGGTTGAAATTATATACACTATCCATGTATGGGGAAAATGAGACTGCCCTTTATAAACAGTGATTTCTTTTAAATAGAGGTACCCTTTTAAGGCAAGCTTGACTGTATTTCTATTTTAAGCTTAACCATATAATGCTCTCGACGTCGCCATATTCTCAGCGATCTGATTCAGCGGATGGTATAATGCATACACCTAGAGTGAAGAAAAAAGTCCATATCTGTTTCTGTCTAATTGTTAGCTTCTAGTTTTGTAGAGAATTAGATGTTCCCTACTATCGTTCTGAAGGAAGTGCGATATACATGTATATCCACTTCTTGTGGACCTAACCAAATGAAGATGTATCCACCTCTGGTTATAAAGAGAGTATTACATAAGCACGTTTTCTTCTTCAGATTATGGCTTTCAGATATCAGAACGTTTGTTGAAATCGAATTTTTGTCTTGTCTTTTCAGAATTTCAAATAAGGCTTTCCTCATTTTGAATTCTGATACTTTGTCATCGGATTTCTATTTTCAGGGTGGTTTGGGTCCATAAAACTAGTTTAATCTGCTATATTGTATTGAAATGCCTGTACCAATCCACGGAAAATAGCGGTCATGTATATGTATGTACGGAGTATTGATTTTGTCTCTTTCTACGATTTGTCTTTTAGAACTGTTCCGACAGTGTACGATTTGTCTTTTAGAACTGTTCCGATGTAGTGTACGATTTGTCTTTTAGAACTGTTCCGACAGTGTACGATTTGTCTTTTAGAACTGTTCCGACAGTCTACGATTTGTCTTTTAGAACTGTTCCGACAGTGTACGATTTGTCTTTTAGAACTGTTCCGACAGTGTACGATTTGTCCTTTAGAACTGTTCCAACAGTGTACGATTTGTCTTTTAGAACTGTTCCAACAGTGTACGATTTGTCTTTTAGAACTGTTCCGACAGTGTACGATTTGTCTTTTAGAACTGTTCCAACAGTGTACGATTTGTCTTTTAGAACTGTTCCGACAGTGTACGATTTGTCTTTTAGAACTGTTCCAACAGTGTACGATTTGTCTTTTAGAACTGTTCCAACAGTGTACGATTTGTCTTTTAGAACTGTTCCAACAGTGTACGATTTGTCTTTTAGAACTGTTCCAACAGTGTACGATTTGTCTTTTAGAACTGTTCCAACAGTGTACGATTTGTCTTTTAGAACTGTTCCGACAGTGTGGTATTTTTTTGTTTTTCATATTACTCATGCATGTAAAGCACGGTATTAAAATAACATTTATCCATGATAACGATGACGGCATTTATCCAACATTCGTATGTATTTTATAGAAATACGGGATTTTAGCAATTAGATACAACCCATCAAATACAGAACCTTGTATCATAATATGTGTGATACACGTTGCACTTCTTTCGGTACGTCATCAGCTTGGAATGCGGGAAAACCCTTATGACGTCTTCCTTAATAAATACAAAATCTCATTGTAGAATACTCCAAAGTAACGCTTAATGCGTTGATTTCATATGATAGCGAACAGTACCATTAACAATTGCACTTCAGGTCACTCATTTTCTTTTAGGGAGTTATGGTGCTTAACGCCACTTTCAACAATATTCCAGTTATAGCGTGGTAGATAGCGATTGATGAATGAAGCGAATGAAAGTTGTGGCGTGATGTTTAAAACTAGTTTGAATGTCAGAAGAACATTATTTGTTAAAAATAAATAAATATATAAATGAAATCTAACAACATTATCCTCTTTTGCCCCAAATATTAAAGTGAGTGAGTGACAGCTGTTTAACGCCAAGTGATTGATTGATTGATTGATTGGTGTTTAACGTCCAGCGAGCAATTTTTCAGCTATATTCAGGACGAGAACATTTAAAAATTTAAACGCCATGGGACTCGAAACAAGGAAAGGTGATGGGTAGGGACGGATAATTTTGCCAGTGCAACAGGTCTCTTACGGACCACTCATCATGAGCATAATGCTCATAATGAGCTGTTACACTGGGTTCTTTAACGTGCGGAGAGGGTGGCAATCTCTCAACACGGGACCTCGGTTTTATTTACGTCTCAACCGCAGGACGGGTTGGTTGTGAATTTATACATCCCGCACAACCGACGGACGCCCCTTCAAGCCGAAGAAGTTCTCGGTCCCATTTCTATACCCCGGGGTTCTCGCGGGGTTTTAACGCCAAGTGAGCAATATGTCAGCTATATCATGCCGAAAAATATTAAATGGATATATAAATGTGATATATAAATGTGATAATTAAATGTGATATATAAATGTGATATATAAATGTGCAGGACCAATTGTTTGTATTATGTCTTGTCAGTTGCACCAACACAATATGCATATAATGTGTATGTATCTCAACAATCTATATATAGAAATACTACCAGTAGCAAACTCCAACAAAATGAAAAATATTTAGAAAATTCGCAAAGAAAGTTTTTATGTAAATAAATAACATGGCCGACATGATCGGGTTTTTTTTTTAATCGACGCGATTCATTTTTCAAAATGCAGTGCCAAATTCTTGAAATTGGAACTCTATTATGATTTGACATTTTAGTTTTACATTCAGAGATTATTGGTAGTGCGTGGTTCCATGAGATTGTGTATTCCGTTGTCTGAAGTCATTATATATATATATAAAATCAAAACAACAAAACAAATCTGTATTTATAGTTCCATAACTTTGATCACACACGTTCATATACTGTCGTAGATCTCATAAACCTGTAAAGAGTTGCCGAACTGTATACTGGTATATCCTCGCGTTCTCATAAAGATCTAAAGAACTACCGGATAGAACATAACTTTACGTCAAAACAATTACATATTTAATTATATCTTAGCATCACAACGAAGAGACAGAAGTCTTATTACCTATCAGTCTCTCTTTTATTTTTCTCTTTGCTGTTGAAAAGCGGTTCTGCTTCGTTAAAAACTAAACAGCTTTTTCTGTCAAATCCTATACGATATATATGATAGCACCGAGTTCGACGTTTGTTGAAGGCGTCAAAAATGCAATAGTATATACAGCAAGTGTTGAGAAGTTATAAAAGTGCAAATAACAAATGTTTGATTGTGAGAAAGGCGAAAGAAAACTAGGATTTTTTTTCAATTTCTTATTCATATCGCGGAATCTTAATGATGATTAAGGTCAATATCAAAAGAAAGACGCGGTTCTTATGTTAGTTCCCATGCTGGTTTTACAAACTTTTAAAAAATTGTCCAAACAATATATTTAGTATAGAAAATACTTCACAATTTGAAGTAACTCCTTTCTGTATTGTTTATAGGGGGAAATTTTACGAGGTGTTTTTTTTTAAAATTTACTATGCAATATCAAAGAGGAAATCGATAATAATCATATGAGAAAGATTTAAATTCTGTGAAATCATTATTCTAATTTTCGCTGATTTTGTAGACCACTTACACCACGAAAATAAAAATTCAACGAAATACAATTTCCCCATTGATTGTTATCTGCAATGTTTGAAACCACGAATTCAAGAACCCATGGATCAATGCATTTTGTAGAAACCACGAATTCAAGAACTCATGGATCAATGCATTTTGTAGAAACCACGAAAATTGGATCCTAGAATAAAAGTACTTTCACAGTATTCAGTTTTGCAAATCCACATTAATAGACGTCTAAAAAAAATAGAAAAAAAGAGGGAGAGAGAGAAGTAATATCATTGTAATCCAGACATTACAACAAAATTCATGTACAGATAAAATAATACTATTTTTTTTTTCATTATCCAACAGTCTAGATAATTTTATGCATGCTGCTGGTCTTCTATGATCAATATTTTCAAGTTGTTTTTCATTGTTTTCAAACGTACATATAACCGTCACAATGATATCTCCCAATAAACTGACGATTTATCACCAAACTTTGCATTTCTTTTAACTTTAAAAATTTTATTACCAAAACACATGTTCCACAATTTCATTGAATAAAATGGCGTTTGATATGAAGATCAGAGAAATGTTTATTCAAAAGCACTCCGGACAAATCAATCAGATGTTTAATGTAGACACTGATTGAACATTTATTACGTTTTCAAGACGTTTGCCCGCCAAAGATTTCAATTATGAATGCTAAAATATCAAATCACCATATGGTTTCCTAGGGTTTTTATTCCCAATTTCCACATATTCATTTTGTTTATTACAAAATAAAATTAAATAAAACGAAAAACAAATTACTTACAAATTTCTTTGTACAAAAATGTGTCTGCATCCATTTGTTGTTTTCATGTCATAAACATATAATATTTTAACTTTATATTGTGTCAGATGATGACATATTTTGGACAGGCTGGAGTCTATTTGTTGAAAACAAAGGTTGTCATTTTTAGAAATCGAGGTAATATTAAATCAGAAGAAAAATGGTATCTTAATGGGGAATCCATTGAAATATGTAATGAATTTATGTACCTTGGTATTTTGTTAAATTATAATGGTGTCTTTACTAATACTCAGAAAATGTTGTCGAATCAAGGGCAACAAGCTGCATTTAGTTTATTTAGTAAAAGTCAGGATGATTATTTTAATACAGAGACTTTGCTATCACTTTTTGACACATATGTAAAAAGTATTGTAAATTATGGATGTGAAGTGTGGGGCTTCCATAAAGGTGTGGATATTGGGACATTACATTTATCTTTTTTGAAAAGAGTATTGAAAGTGAGAAAGAGTACTTCAAATTATATGGTCTATTTTGAACTTGGAAGATTCCCATTGTATATAAACAGGTACTATAGAATGTTAAAATATTGGTTTAAAATTTTAAAAACAGAAAATTGTATACTTAAAAATTGTTATGAAGATATGTTTGAGTCTAGTGCTTTTAAGCCAAATGATAAACTAAACTGGGGATGTAAAATACGAGATATATTGTGTAAATATGGTTTTAATCATATATGGCTGTCACAAAATGTTGTTAATGAAGATATATTTATGTTAGAATTTAAGCAGCGAGTTATAGATACATTTTTAAATGAGGCAATTTCTTTTTTTGAAGAATCGCCAAAATGTCATTTCTATAAGTATATATATGATGACCATAACCTGCAATTTTATTTAAGTCGACCAGTTAATTATATGTTTAAGCCACTTATTAGTAGATATCGCTTACATGCACATAGTTTAAATATTGAAACTGGTAGATACTATAATATAGATAGACATGCTAGAATTTGTAACATGTGTAACAATAATGATATAGAAGATGAGTATCACTTTATTTTAGAGTGTAGTAAATATGTGGAAATTCATAGAAAATATATAAAACCCTATTATTGTATCAACCTATCTGCTTTTAAACTAACACAGTTATTATCTGTTCAAAATATTAAAGAACTTAACAATCTTGGAAATTATTTATATGTGGCTGAAAAAATTCGTAATTCCTAAATTTATATCATGCTCCGCTATAATAATAATTATATAATTATGTATTGTGTATAATGTATCATGTATTGTTTGTAATTTGTATTTATATGCCTATAAGCTGTATTGCTTTTGGAATAAAGTATATAGTATTATTACGTGATGTTTTTCATATTGGCCTAGTTATAGGTCCGAGGCCTGCTGTATTGGCCTGAGGCGCAGCCGAACGCCAATACAGCAGACCGAGGACCTATAACTAGGCCAATATGAAAAACATCACGTAATGATATCTTTATTAATTAACAAGTCCAATATTTCTCGGAGCTTTTCCTTGCAGTTGTCGAAACGTCTAGCGGATTCCGATCTAGCTGTTATTGGACTGACTGGAATTGGGCCAATACGGAAAATATCCGTATTGGACTGGTTTTTGCCGTATTGGCCCAATGAAAGTTTTTATATTGTATTGACAGATTTGATCATATAAAGGGTAATAAATCAAAGTTAATTAATAATTATTAGTATTGTTTGTTTATCAAAATATTTTCTGCTTTCGGATGATTTGATTGTTAGTTGCCTACCGTCCAGCAGAAAATATTTCATGCATATTTATTATTTGTTAAATGTATATATGTGCCGACTTTAAATACAATTTACTTACTTACTTATTAAAGACGAGGACAAGTTAAACAATATACATATTATTTAGAAATGAAGGAATAATAAGACATCCGAGCAACGATATACGACAGCCATTACTAATGTATGGAGAGTTGGGTAAGAACGAAAACAAAAAGATTCTTTTCTTATATGTTTGTTTAATTTGTTCTTATAGTACTTATATTTTGAGTGAGTGAGTGATTGTTGTTTAACGCCAAATGAGTCATTTGTCAGCTATATCATGGCGATAACAAATTGTATTCGATTTGATGATGATGTCCGCTTTGCACTAGACCAACACGCTTATTTTGATTTTTATGGTGCTAGCTCACAAACAACTGGGACACGGGACACGGGACACGGGACATGTCGCTCCACTTGGACACATTATTCTGATTCCGAGCCAACAAGTTTTTGCTCTTACTCCTTAATGCTGCGTGCTTAGCGGAGAAGCAACAAATACCAATTTCAGTCTTTGGTTTGACCCGACAGGAGCTCAAGCCCACGCTCTACCGCAACCGAGGGGACCATGCTAACCATTATACTACCGATGCATTTTATATATTTTGAAGTATAATTTTCTGATAAAATAGTTCTTCATTTCAATACGCTTACATTAAATAAAGAACAAATTAATTTATGCAACCCACCACCCTACAAAAGAGTAAAATGAAATATACAGCTCAGATGTAAATGTAATTCCGTTTTCCACATAATTATTATTGGATATGAACCTCCCGACCACTGGATCAGGGATTCATATTGTTGAATCCTCGTCCCGATAATTATTATAGAGATTAATTAATCACAGAACAAATTAGTTTATGTTGAGCGAGTCATTATTATTTTACGCAAAATGAGCAATTATTCAGCTATATCATGGCCAGAGCAAGACATCCGCTTTTGAACTAGTCTAGATCTTAATATTGCATGCTTAGCGGAGAGGCAACAAATAACCAATTGAATAGTCTTTGGTTTGACCTGACATTGCCTCCAACCAAGGATCTACAACACTCGAGGGGAGCACGCTTACCCATTACACCACCGATGAACCCACGATCTACAACACTCGAGGCGAGCACGCTTAGCCATTACACCACCGATGAACCCACGATCTACAACACTCGAGGCGAGCACGCTTACCCATTACACCACCGATGAACCCACGATCTACAACACTCGAGGCGGGCACGCTTACCCATTACATCACCGATGAACCCACGATCTACAACACTCGAGGCGAGCACGCTTACCCATTACACCACCGATGAACCCACTATCTACAACACTCCAGGCGAGCACGCTTACCCATTACACCACCGATGAACCCACGATCTACAACATTCGAGGGGAGCACGCTTACCCATTACACCACCGATGAACCCACGATCTACAACACTCGAGGGGAGCACGCTTACCCATTACACCACCGATGAACCCACGATCTACAACACTCGAGGCGAGCACGCTTACCCATTACACCACCGATGAACCCACGATCTACAACACTCGAGGGGAGCACGCTTACCCATTACACCACCGATGAACCCACGATCTACAACACGCGAGGCGAGCACGCTTACCCATTACACCACCGATGAACCCACGATCTACAACACTCGAGGGGAGCACGCTTACCCATTACACCACCGATGAACCCACGATCTACAACATTCGAGGGAAGCACGCTTACCCATTACGCCACCGATGAACCCACTATCTACAACACTCGAGGCGAATACGCTTACCCATTACACCACCGATGAACCCACGATCTACAAAACGCGAGGGGAGCACGCTTACCCATTACACCACCGATGAACCCACGATCTACAACACTCGAGGGGAGCACGCTTACCCATTACACCACCGATGAACCCACGATTTACAACACTCGAGGCGAGCACGCTTACCCATTACACTACCGATGAACCCACGATCTACAACACTCGAGGCGAGCACGCTTACCCATTACACCACCGATGAACCCACGAACTACAACACTCGAGGGGAGCACGCTTGTCCATTACACTACCGATGAACCCACGATCTACAACACTCGAGGCGAGCACGCTTACCCATTACACCATCGATGAACCTACGATCTACAACACTCGAGGGGAGCACGCTTACCCATTACACTACCGATGAACCCACGATCTACAACATTCGAAGGGAGCACGCTTTCCCATTACACCACCGATGAACCCACGATCTACAACACTCGAGGGGAGCACGCTTACCCATTACACCACCGATGAACTCACGATCTACAACACTCGAGGCAAGCACGCTTACCCATTACACCACCGATGAACCCACGATCTACAACACTCGAGGCGAGCACGCTTACCCATTACACCACCGATGAACCCACGATCTACAACACTCGATGGGAGCTCGCTTACCCATTACACCACCGATGAACCCACGATCTACAACACTCGAGGCGAGCACGCTTACCCATTACACCACCGATGAACCCACGATCTACAACACTCGAGGCGAGCACGCTTACCCATTACACCACCGATGAACCCACGATCTACAACACTCGAGGCGAGCACGCTTACCCATTACACCACCGATGAACCCACGATCTACAACACTCGAGGGGAGCACGCTCACCCATTACACCACCGATGAACCCACGATCTACAACACTCGAGGCGAGCACGCTTACCCATTACACCACCGATGAACCCACGATCTACAACACTCGATGGGAGCTCGCTTACCCATTACACCACCGATGAACCCACGATCTACAACACTCGAGGCGAGCACGCTTACCCATTACACCACCGATGAACCCACGATCTACAACACTCGAGGCGAGCACGCTTACCCATTACACCACCGATGAACCCACTATCTACAACACTCGAGGCGAGCACGCTTACCCATTACACCACCGATGAACCCACGATCTACAACATTCGAGGGGAGCACGCTTACCCATTACACCACCGATGAACCCACGATCTACAACACTCGAGGGGAGCACGCTTACCCATTACACCACCGATGAACCCACGATCTACAACACTCGAGGCGAGCACGCTTACCCATTACACCACCGATGAACCCACGATCTACAACACTCGAGGGGAGCACGCTTACCCATTACACCACCGATGAACCCACGATCTACAACACGCGAGGCGAGCACGCTTACCCATTACACCACCGATGAACCCACGATCTACAACACTCGAGGGGAGCACGCTTACACATTACACCACCGATGAACCCACGATCTACAACACTCGAGGGAAGCACGCTTACCCATTACGCCACCGATGAACCCACGATCTACAACACTCGAGGCGAATACGCTTACCCATTACACCACCGATGAACCCACGATCTACAAAACGCGAGGGGAGCACGCTTACCCATTACACCACCGATGAACCCACGATCTACAACACTCGAGGGGAGCACGCTTACCCATTACACCACCGATGAACCCACGATCTACAACACTCGAGGCGAGAACGCTTACCCATTACACCACCGATGAACCCACGATTTACAACACTCGAGGCGAGCACGCTTACCCATTACACCACCGATGAACCCACGATCTACAACACTCGAGGCGAGCACGCTTACCCATTACACCACCGATGAACCCACGAACTACAACACTCGAGGGGAGCACGCTTGTCCATTAAACTACCGATGAACCCACGATCTACAACACTCGAGGCGAGCACGCTTACCCATTACACCATCGATGAACCTACGATCTACAACACTCGAGGGGAGCACGCTTACCCATTACACTACCGATGAACCCACGGTCTACAACATTCGAAGGGAGCACGCTTTCCCATTACACCACCGATGAACCCACGATCTACAACACTCGAGGGGAGCACGCTTACCCATTACACCACCGATGAACTCACGATCTACAACACTCGAGGCAAGCACGCTTACCCATTACACCACCGATGAACCCACGATCTACAACACTCGAGGCGAGCACGCTTACCCATTACACCACCGATGAACCCACGATCTACAACACTCGATGGGAGCTCGCTTACCCATTACACCACCGATGAACCCACGATCTACAACACTCGAGTCGAGCACGCTTACCCATTACACCACCGATGAACCCACGATCTAAAACACTCGAGGCGAGCACGCTTACCCATTACACCACCGATGAACCCACGATCTACAACACTCGAGGCGAGCACGCTTACCCATTACACCACCGATGAACCCACTATCTACAACACTCGAGGCGAGCACGCTTACCCATTACACCACCGATGAACCCACGATCTACAACACTCGAGGGGAGCACGCTTACCCATTACACCACCGATGAACCCACGATCTACAACACTCCAGGGGAGCACGCTTACCCATTACACCACCGATGAACCCACGATCTACAACACTCGAGGCGAGCACGCTTACCCATTACACCACCGATGAACCCACGATCTACAACACTCGAGGGGAGCACGCTTACCCATTACACCACCGATGAACCCACGATCTACAACACTCGAGGGGAGCACGCTTACCCATTACACCACCGATGAACCCACGATCTACAACACGCGAGGCGAGCACGCTTACCCATTACACCACCGATGAACCCACGATCTACAACACTCGAGGGGAGCACGCTTACCCATTACACCACCGATGAACCCACGATCTACAACACTCGAGGGAAGCACGCTTACCCATTACGCCACCGATGAACCCACGATCTACAACACTCGAGGCGAATACGCTTACCCATTACACCACCGATGAACCCACGATCTACAAAACGCGAGGGGAGCACGCTTACCCATTACACCACCGATGAACCCACGATCTACAACACTCGAGTCGAGCACGCTTACCCATTACACCACCGATGAACCCACGATCTACAACACTCGAGGCGAGCACGCTTACCCATTACACCACCGATGAACCCACGATCTACAACACTCGAGGCGAGCACGCTTACCCATTACAACACCGATGAACCCACTATCTACAACACTCGAGGCGAGCACGCTTACCCATTACACCACCGATGAACCCACGATCTACAACACTCGAGGGGAGCACGCTTACCCATTACACCACCGATGAACCCACGATCTACAACACTCCAGGGGAGCACGCTTACCCATTACACCACCGATGAACCCACGATCTACAACACTCGAGGCGAGCACGCTTACCCATTACAACACCGATGAACCCACGATCTACAACACTCGAGGGGAGCACGCTTACCCATTACACCACCGATGAACCCACGATCTACAACACGCGAGGCGAGCACGCTTACCCATTACACCACCGATGAACCCACGATCTACAACACTCGAGGGGAGCACGCTTACCCATTACACCACCGATGAACCCACGATCTACAACACTCGAGGGAAGCACGCTTACCCATTACGCCACCGATGAACCCACGATCTACAACACTCGAGGCGAATACGCTTACCCATTACACCACCGATGAACCCACGATCTACAAAACGCGAGGGGAGCACGCTTACCCATTACACCACCGATGAACCCACGATCTACAACACTCGAGGGGAGCACGCTTACCCATTACACCACCGATGAACCCACGATCTACAACACTCGAGGCGAGCACGCTTACCCATTACACCACCGATGAACCCACGATTTACAACACTCGAGGCGAGCACGCTTACCCATTACACCACCGATGAACCCACGATCTACAACACTCGAGGCGAGCACGCTTACCCATTACACCACCGATGAACCCACGAACTACAACACTCGAGGGGAGCACGCTTGTCCATTACACTACCGATGAACCCACGATCTACAACACTCGAGGCGAGCACGCTTACCCATTACACCATCGATGAACCTACGATCTACAACACTCGAGGGGAGCACGCTTACCCATTACACTACCGATGAACCCACGATCTACAACATTCGAAGGGAGCACGCTTTCCCATTACACCACCGATGAACCCACGATCTACAACACTCGAGGGGAGTACGCTTACCCATTACACCACCGATGAACTCACGATCTACAACACTCGAGGCAAGCACGCTTACCCATTACACCACCGATGAACCCACGATCTACAACACTCGAGGCGAGCACGCTTACCCATTACACCACCGATGAACCCACGATCTACAACACTCGATGGGAGCTCGCTTACCCATTACACCACCGATGAACCCACGATCTACAACACTCGAGGCGAGCACGCTTACCCATTACACCACCGATGAACCCACGATCTACAACACTCGAGGCGAGCACGCTTACCCATTACACCACCGATGAACCCACGATCTACAACACTCGAGGCGAGCACGCTTACCCATTACACCACCGATGAACCTACTATCTACAACACTCGAGGCGAGCACGCTTACCCATTACACCACCGATGAACCCACGATCTACAACACTCGAGGGGAGCACGCTTACCCATTACACCACCGATGAACCCACGATCTACAACACTCCAGGGGAGCACGCTTACCCATTACACCACCGATGAACCCACGATCTACAACACTCGAGGCGAGCACGCTTACCCATTACACCACCGATGAACCCACGATCTACAACACTCGAGGGGAGCACGCTTACCCATTACACCACCGATGAACCCACGATCTACAACACTCGAGGCGAGCACGCTTACCCATTACACCACCGATGAACCCACGATCTACAACACTCGAGGGGAGCACGCTTACCCATTACACCACCGATGAACCCACGATCTACAACACTCGAGGGAAGCACGCTTACCCATTACGCCACCGATGAACCCACGATCTACAACACTCGAGGCGAATACGCTTACCCATTACACCACCGATGAACCCACGATCTACAAAACGCGAGGGGAGCACGCTTACCCATTACACCACCGATGAACCCACGATCTACAACACTCGAGGGGAGCACGCTTACCCATTACACCACCGATGAACCCACGATCTACAACACTCGAGGCGAGCACGCTTACCAATTACACCACCGATGAACCCACGATTTACAACACTCGAGGCGAGCACGCTTACCCATTACACCACCGATGAACCCACGATCTACAACACTCGAGGCGAGCACGCTTACCCATTACACCACCGATGAACCCACGATCTACAACACTCGAGACGAGCACCCTTACCCATTACACCACCGATGAACCCACGAACTACAACACTCGAGGGGAGCACGCTTGTCCATTACACTACCGATGAACCCACGATCTACAACACTCGAGGCGAGCACGCTTACCCATTACACCATCGATGAACCTACGATCTACAACACTCGAGGGGAGCACGCTTACCCATTACACTACCGATGAACCCACGATCTACAACATTCGAAGGGAGCACGCTTTCCCATTACACCACCGATGAACCCACGATCTACAACACTCGAGGGGAGCACGCTTACCCATTACACCACCGATGAACTCACGATCTACAACACTCGAGGCAAGCACGCTTACCCATTACACCACCGATGAACCCACGATCTACAACACTCGAGGCGAGCACGCTTACCCATTACACCACCGATGAACCCACGATCTACAACACTCGATGGGAGCTCGCTTACCCATTACACCACCGATGAACCCACGATCTACAACACTCGAGGCGAGCACGCTTACCCATTACACCACCGATGAACCCACGATCTACAACACTCGAGGCGAGCACGCTTACCCATTACACCACCGATGAACCCACTATCTACAACACTCGAGGCGAGCACGCTTACCCATTACACCACCGATGAACCCACGATCTACAACACTCGAGGGGAGCACGCTTACCCATTACCCCACCGATGAACCCACGATCTACAACACTCGAGGCGAGCACGCTTACCCATTACACCACCGATGAACCCACGATCTACAACACTCGAGGGGAGCACGCTTACCCATTACACCACCAATGAACCCACGATCTACAACACGCGAGGCGAGCACGCTTACCCATTACACCACCGTTGAACCCACGATCTACAACACTGGAGGCGAGCACGCTTACCCATTACACCACCGATGAACCCACGATCTACAACACTCGAGGGAAGCACGCTTACCCATTACGCCACCGATGAACCCACGATCTACAACACTCGAGGCGAATACGCTTACCCATTACACCACCGATGAACCCACGATCTACAAAACGCGAGGGGAGCACGCTTACCCATTACACCACCGATGAACCCACGATCTACAACACTCGAGGCGAACACGCTTACCCATTACACCACCGATGAACCCACGATTTACAACACTCGAGGCGAGCACGCTTACCCATTACACCACCGATGAACCCACGATCTACAACACTCGAGGCGAGCACGCTTACCCATTACCCCTCCGATGAACCCACGAACTACAACACTCGAGGGGAGCACGCTTACCCATTACACCACCGATGAATCCACGATCTACAACACTCGAGGCGAGCACGCTTACCCATTACACCACCGATGAACTCACGATCTACAACACTCGAGGGGAGCACGCTTGCCCATTACACCACCGATGAACCCACGATCTACAACACTCGAGGCGAGCACGCTTACCCATTACACCACCGATGAACCCACGATCTACAACACTCGAGGCAAGCACGCTTACCCATTACACCACCGATGAACCCACGATCTACAACACTCGAAGGGAGCACGCTTACCCATTACACCACCGATGAACCCACGATCTACAACACTCGAGGCGAGCACGCTTACCCATTACACCACCGATGAACCCACGATCTACAACACTCGAGGCGAGCACGCTTACCCATTACACCACCGATGAACCCACGATCTACAACACTCGAGGCGAGCACGCTTACCCATTACACCACCGATGAACCCACGATCTACAACACTCGAGGCGAGCACGCTTACCCATTACACCACCGATGAACCCACTATCTACAACACTCGAGGCGAGCACGCTTACCCATTACACCACCGATGAACCCACGATCTACAACACTCGAGGGGAGCACGCTTACCCATTACACCACCGATGAACCCACGATCTACAACACTCGAGGGGAGCACGCTTACCCATTACACCACCGATGAACCCACGATCTACAACACTCGAGGCGAGCACGCTTACCCATTACACCACCGATGAACCCACGATCTACAACATTCGAGGGGAGCACGCTTACCCATTACACCACCGATGAACCCACGATCTACAACACTCGAGGCGAGCACGCTTACCCATTACACCACCGATGAACCCACGATCTACAACACTCGAGGGGAGCACGCTTACCCATTACACCACCGATGAACCCACGATCTACAACACTCGAGGGAAGCACGCTTACCCATTACGCCACCGATGAACCCACGATCTACAACACTCGAGGCGAATACGCTTACCCATTACACCACCGATGAACCCACGATCTACAAAACGTGAGGGGAGAACGCTTACCCATTACACCACCGATGAACCCACGATCTACAACACTCGAGGCGAGCACGCTTACCCATTACACCACCGATGAACCCACGATTTACAACACTCGAGGCGAGCACGCTTACCCATTACACCACCGATGAACCCACGATCTACAACACTCGAGGCGAGCACGCTTACCCATTACACCACCGATGAAACCACGAACTACAACACTCGAGGGGAGCACGCTTGTCCATTACACTACCGATGAACCCACGATCTACAACACTCGAGGCGAGCACGCTTACCCATTACACCATCGATGAACCTACGATCTACAACACTCGAGGGGAGCACGCTTACCCATTACACTACCGATGAACCCACGATCTACAACATTCGAAGGGAGCACGCTTTCCCATTACACCACCGATGAACCCACGATCTACAACACTCGAGGGGAGCACGCTTACCCATTACACCACCGATGAACTCACGATCTACAACACTCGAGGCAAGCACGCTTACCCATTACACCACCGATGAACCCACGATCTACAACACTCGAGGCGAGCACGCTTACCCATTACACCACCGATGAACCCACGATCTACAACACTCGATGGGAGCTCGCTTACCCATTACACCACCGATGAACCCACGATCTACAACACTCGAGGCGAGCACGCTTACCCATTACACCACCGATGAACCCACGATCTACAACACTCGAGGCGAGCACGCTTACCCATTACACCACCGATGAACCCACTATCTACAACACTCGAGGGGAGCACGCTTACCCATTACACCACCAATGAACCCACGATCTACAACACTCGAGGGGAGCACGCTTACCCATTACACCACCGATGAACCCACGATCTACAACACTCGAGGCGAGCACGCTTACCCATTACACCACCGATGAACCCACGATCTACAACACTCGAGGGGAGCACGCTTACCAATTACACCACCGATGAACCCACGATCTACAACACGCGAGGCGAGCACGCTTACCCATTACACCACCGATGAACCCACGATCTACAACACTCGAGGGGAGCACGCTTACTCATTACACCACCGATGAACCCACGATCTACAACACTCGAGGGAATCACGCTTACCAATTACGCCACCGATGAACCCACGATCTACAACACTCGAGGCGAATACGCTTACCCATTACACCACCGATGAACCCACGATCTACAAAACGCGAGGGGAGCACGCTTACCCATTACACCACCGATGAACCCACGATCTACAACACTCGAGGGGAGCACGCTTACCCATTACACCACCGATGAACCCACGATCTACAACACTCGAGGCGAGCACGCTTACCCATTACACCACCGATGAACCCACGATTTACAACGCTCGAGGCGAGCACGCTTACCCATTACACCACCGATGAACCCACGATCTACAACACTCGAGGCGAGCACGCTTACCCATTACCCCTCCGATGAACCCACGAACTACAACACTCGAGGGGAGCACGCTTACCCATTACACCACCGATGAACCCACGATCTACAACACTCGAGGCGAGCACGCATACCCATTACACCACCGATGAACCCACGATCTACAACACTCGAGGCGAGCACGCTTACCCATTACACCACCGATGAACTCACGATCTACAACACTCGAGGGGAGCACGCTTGCCCATTACACCACCGATGAACCCACGATCTACAACACTCGAGGCGAGCACGCTTACCCATTACACCACCGATGAACCCACGATCTACAACACTCGAGGCAAGCACGCTTACCCATTACACCACCGATGAACCCACGATCTACAACACTCGAAGGGAGCACGCTTACCCATTACACCACCGATGAACCCACGATCTACAACACTCGAGGCGAGCACGCTTACCCATTACACCACCGATGAACCCACGATCTACAACACTCGAGGGGAGCACGCTTACCCATTACACCACCGATGAACCCACGATCTACAACACTCGAGGGGAGCACGCTTACCCAATACACCACCGATGAACCCACGATCTACAACACTCGAAGGGAGCACGCTTACCCATTACACCACCGATGAACCCACGATCTACAACACTCGAGGCGAGCACGCTTACCCATTACACCACCGATGAACCCACGATCTACAACACTCGAGGCGAGCACGCTTACCCATTACACCACCGATGAACCCACGATATACAACACTCGAGGGGAGCACGCTTACCCATTACACCACCGATGAACCCACGATCTACAACACTCGAGGCGAGCACGCTTACCCATTATACCACCGATGAACCCACGATCTACAACACTCGAGGCGAGCACGCTTACCCATTACACCACCGATGAAGTTAGTCAGTTTAGTTTGATCCCATGGCTCAGATCTCGTAACATTTTGTTGCATTAAAGTTAATAAACGATAGTTTCTCATTTATTTTCGATTATTTGTAAATTTACTATCTATGTTATTAATATATCGAGGGAGGGAGGTTTATAATGACTAACGCCACTTTCAACAATATTTCAGTTATATCGTGGCGGTCAATTTTATTGGTGGAGGAAACCCGAGTACTCGGAGAAAACCACCGATCTGCCGTTAGTCACTGACAAACTGTATCATATAATGTTGTATCAAGTACATCTCGCAATGAGCGGGATTCGCACTCACCACGTATTTTGTATGCATTATGGTGGTATTTAAAATATAGAGTGCATTTTCTTATCACAAGAAAATACATGTCTCAACACATTTAAAAATGCATCAATATTTTTGTAAAATTAAAAGAAAGGAATTATAGATTCTCCTTCAGTTGCCCGTGGGTTACGATATTTCTCCACTCAAGAGGGTTGAATTTAACTCTCGAGAGTGGAGAAATATCGCAACCCACATGGGCAACCGAAGGAGAATTTGTTTCTCCCATTATTTAACACAAACTTTATTTCAAAATTTGAAATTTATCCGTTTGATATTAATGCGGGGAAATGCACGAGACATTTTAATCCTCTAGAGGATACAACAACATTATATGATTACAGATTTTTCCACCACTGGTTCAGCGGGGTTAAAACGCCGTAATAAAGGGAGAAATAAGCATACAGGTCATTTCTGTCATTTAACCTGTAAATGTTTCGTTATTTCTATTTATAGCTTATTACAATAATTGTAACATCATTCCACCCAACAGTGTCAAAACAATTATTAACAAGAACTATCTTTAAAAAAAAGATGTACGACGAAGCACAAATATTATATTCTTCTACGAACAGTATTTCACTGAAATAACCTAACATATTGGTTTTATAGGATTTGATAAGACATGTAAAACCTTGCATCCTACTTAATGTGCAAGGAATCGTTAATAAATAGTAAGAGCGTCCATCTGGGCCCGAGGACGGGACTGCCAGACAAAATTTTGAAAAGGGATCACCGAAGGATTATTTTAGCAAAGCTTGAATCCAATTGGCCCAGTAGTTTAAGAGGAAAAAAATTAAAATTTCATCCACCTTTTCTGTTTTTAGCAACAGTGGCCATGTTGGTTGGATGTCTGGATTGCCGGACACAATTTTGAAAGGGGGTCATCAAAGAACTAAGCAAAGTTTAGTTCCAATAGGCCCAGAAGTTTCAGAGATGAAGATTTTTTAAATTTCATCCCCCTTTTTTATTTTTAGTAACAGCGAACATGTTGGCTGGAGGTCGGGACTGCCGGACACAATTTTGGAAGGGGATCACCAACGGACCATTCCACCAAAATTTGGTCTTAAGTGGCCAAGCGGTTTCAGAGGAGAATATTTTTAGTAATTGTGAACGGACGGACGACCGACGCAAAGTGATGACAAAGGCTCACCTGATCCTTTGGGTCAGGTGAGTAAAAAAAAAAGGGGTGCATATTATTTAATTTCCTATCCATGGTAAAATCTCAAAAAATTCATGGTTTCAACAATAACTTCTTAATATGTAATAGATGAAATGGCACTTTCTCAGAATTTAATACCCCCACCTAAAGATTACATAATACATTGAAAATAAAACTTTACGACATATAATGCTTTGGTTAAAGAGAATATCTCTTAAATTTAAAGTTTAATACAGATATACCATTAAAAGTAATCATATTATCAGTTATACTCGAACTCCCTTTGTCTGTACGGGGCGTAGGACGACGGACGCTACCAATCAGAAAACTATTAATTGACTTGCTTATTACAAGTGCCTTAAATCCGACTTGCTTATTACAAAGTGCTTTAAATCCGACATGCTTATTACAAGTCAATGATTTTTCTACTCATTTGTATCTGGGGTCCGGGTCCCTTATATTTGAAAAAATTAGCGCGTAAATGATGTGAATTGGGAAACGATGGGAAGAGCAATACATTTATTAGTTTGGAGGTCCAGTAATAGAATAGCAATCATACTGTACCAAGGTTAATGCCAACAGTAACACATTCTTGTGATGAAGAAGAACGACCACAAAACAGTTCACACAACTTACATAAATACCCTTGGTGTACCACACTGCCATATAGCCATGGGTATTTTTGTTCATTTTGCATTGAACTGAACACCCTGGCATCTGGTACCATGACCTCTGGAGCACAACTGTCCGAATCAGAGTGACAGTCAGATTGCGAATATCAACATCACCACTATTTGCACTATTTACATGTTGTTGGATGTCATTTGAAGCTGTGTTAGGTAATTACGAATTTGAATTGGTTGTTTTTGGGGTGACATTCGCAGTGGTAACAAGGCGTTCAGCTTCTGGGAATGGTGTATCAGTACTTAGTGTCGGTGACCGATAGGGTTGACTCTACCTAATCCCACTTTTTAAAAAAAATCATTAAAGAAATCTAAAATTTCAAGTGGGAATAGCTGTAATTATTGTATAAACAATGTGCAAACACTGGGACTTAGTGTGTATTAACAAAAACTCATTAACTTCAGGTAAACCTTGATTAGAGAATGGAGAACTAATATATATTGATTTATCATTTTTATTCTAATAAAAAAAACCCATAGAGATACTTCTGCTTCTGCCTCTGCTTCTGCCATGTGATTGCCTCCTTCATCATATTGAAGATTATGCAATTTTGATTTTTGTGCGGCATGCCCAATGAATAGTGAAGCCAAAGTTTAAATAAGTTTCCAAATAGATGATAATAAGTAATAATAACCAAATTGAATTTACAATTAAAACTATATACAGTTGTCACTGTCTGGACTATAGGGACACGATCCTTGCCTTAAAGGCCTCAGGTGTGTCCAATTCAACAATGTCTGGAGCTAGTAGGTTCCAGTCTCGTACCGTTCTTGGAAAGAATGACATTTTCCTGGTGTCAATACGGGAGGATGGTATCTGGAACGACCTGTTGTGTGATTTTCTGGTTTTTCGGCCTGTTGGAATTATCCTGTTTTCCTTGTTGATGGCTACAAGTTCTCTATCGATTTTATATAGCATCACAATTCTAGCGTCCTTTCTTCTGTCTGCAAGTGGTCTCCATTTTAGTCTTTGTATGATGTTACTTACACTAGATCTATTTCTGTGATTGTTTGCTACATATCTAGCCGCTCTTCTCTGCACTGCCTCCACCTTGTTTATATCAGCTTGTGTATATGGGTCCCAGACTGTACTAGCATATTCTACTAGTGGACGTGCAAGAGTGAAATATGCTTGTTCTTTTATCCTGATAGATGGGATTTTCAGGTTTCTACGCAGAAAGCCAAGAGTTTTATTTGCTTTGCTGGTAATATAATTTATGTGCTGGTCCCATTGTAATTTGTTTGTGAACGTGAGGCCTAAATATTTGGCGGATGTAACTGACTCTAGCGTATGCCCGTGGAGTTGGTATTTGGCATCAATTATTTTCTTTTTGTTGGTTACTCTGAGTACTGTGCATTTATCAGGGTGGAATTTCATGCACCATTCATTTTCCCAATGTCCCAGCTTATCTAGATCTTTTTGTAGAGTTTCAGCATCGTTGTTATTGGATATGGTCAGGTACGCTATTGTGTCGTCGGCAAAGAGTCTTACTGTTGATGTTAGTCTTGATTGGAGGTCGTTTATGTAGTAGAGGAAGAGCCCTGGACCTAGGACGGAGACTTGGGGAACGCCTGAGTCCACACTGACTGCATCAGAGGTAGATCCATCAATTACTACAGATAGTTTTCTGTTTGCAAGCCAGTTTTGTATCCACCTGACTGATTTTCCTATGATACCATAATGCTGCAGTTTGTGTATGAGTAGGCTATGGTTGACTTTGTCAAAAGCCTTAGCAAAGTCCAATATGAGGATATCTGTTGGTTGGCCTTCTTGTAAGTTCTTGGAGATGTCATCCACGAATTCAATGAGTTGCGTTTCACAGGAGTGGCCCTTTCGAAATCCATGTTGTAGCGGATACAGGATATTATTTTCTTCTCCATGTTTCATGATTTTACTGGCCAATATATGCTCCATAGTTTTACAACAGACTGATGTTAAGGATATTGGTCTGTAGTTTTCAGCTAACGACTTTTGACCTTTCTTGTATACAGACGAGACGTTTGCAATGCGCCAGTCATCCGGGACTACACCAGTGTCTAGTGATTTCTGGAATATAAGCTGCAGTAGTGGTGAAATATCCGTAGCTAGTTCTTTTAGAATCCTAGGTGATATGTTATCAGGTCCTGATGCCTTGTATGGATTTAGCTGTTTTAGTAATTTTGTAATACCGTTGCAGGTGATATCAAAAGATTTCATATTTGGATGTTGTGTGGTTGTGGAGTTCATACAGTTTGAATTCAGGAATTCCTCAGTGGTATATGATGTTTTCTCAGAGATTTAAACTGGCGATTTAATATGTTTGATTTAGTTTACCATCCATTTTTAGTGATGAGATTCCAACTAGGTCTTTACGTTTGTGTTTGATATATGTCCAGAACTTTTTCATCCCTGATCGTGGTTCGTTTTCATCTGGTGTTACTACATTTTCAATGTATTTCCAATACGCCTGTCTGGTTATCTTTTGAGTATGATGTTTGAGATTGTTATACTGTTCTTGAGTTTGATGGTCACCAGTTTTCTTCTTCTTTTTGAATAATCTGTGTAGTCTTTTGAGGTTTTTCTTGATGTCCCTGTTGATCCAAGGTTGACGATCTTTGTCCTTGGAATTTTTTTGTGGTATGTGTTGTTTCGCTGAGTTGCTGAGGGTTTGTTTGAAGAATTCCCACATGGTGTTTACATTGCAGTCAGAGTCTCTAAACATCTGAAGTAGTTGGTCTAGTATGCTGGTGATGTCATTCTTCATATTATTCCAATTTGCTTTATTATATAAGGGGATGATACGTGGTTTTTGTTTTAGTTTGACAGGCCTGAAATCAAACTCTGTATATACAATATCATGGTCTGAGATCCCTGGTATGGTTTCTGTTCTGAGTACTTTTCCTGGTCTGTTGGTGAGTACCAAGTCAAGTGTATTTGTAAGACGTGTTGGCTGGTCTATTAGTTGAGATAGTGCATTGTTATTTATGATGTCCATGAAATAGTTGTGTAAGTTGGTAAATACTGCATTCGGTTTCAGGATGTTTTCTTTCCAGTCCCATCCAGGTAGGTTCATATCACCTCCTATTACGATTGTTGCATTTTCTATGGCGCTTGCTCTTTGGACTGATGTCTCAAAGTATTTTAAACTGTCCTCATCCGAGACGTTTCTTCGGTAGTAGGAGCAAATATAGATGGTACCGTTTTCTTTCAGGTTCATTTTGGCCCATACAATTTCGCAGTCGGTGTCTAATTCTGGGACATGCTCACTGTTGTATTCGTTCTTTATTGCAAGAAGTACACCTCCACCTGTTTTATTTGTTCGATCTTTCCGGTGTAGTACGTAACATCTAGGGCAGATTTCAGAGTCTCTAATGTCTTTGTCCAACCAAGTCTCTGTACCAATAATAATGTCTGGTTTTACACTATCGATAACATTTGATAGTCTGCACAGTTTTGATTTAATAGACTGGAAATTTATGTTCAGAATCGTCAATGGTTGATTGAAAGTTTTTGGTCCTGTCTTCCTGGTGGGTGTTGATGAGTGAACAGGACGTATGGGCAGACTCGCTTCTGGGCTATGTGGAGGTATGTCCGAGATGCGTGAGTATGCCATATTTGACATGTCTGATACCTCAATACTTTGGTAGTCATGTACTGTCGAGCTATAATTTGGGTTGTTACACACTATACAGTACCAACTGATGTTTAGCTCTGAGTCACCCAGCTGTTGGTAAGATATAGTGTGTATGTTTTGGCAGCCAGCATGGTACCATTGGTCGCAAGTCTCGCATATGATTCCCCTGTCTTCCCAATCCACAGTCTTATCACATGTTCCGCATAGATAGTCTCTTTCTGGACCTGGATTTAGGTGGATGTCGTTCGCATTTGTTAGAACTAGTAAAGCGAGATAGGCTAGTAGTGTGGTATGACTTTTAGTCCTGTTCTCTATTGCTTTTGGTCTTCCCTTTAGCATATTTAGGATAAGCTGATGGCTGTAGCTTATGCATGGTACTACCTTAACAAATGTGTAATTTAATTCCTTGGACTCTTTTATTATGATGTTTCTTGGCAGTATAGAGAAGAGGGCAGCAAACAGGAACGCTGTCGTGAATGTTAACAGTAATCTCATGGTTTCTGCTATTAATATCCTGCTGTTTCTAAGAAAAAAATATCAAGTAAATTTTGGAGATTTAGACATTGATGAAAAGTTGATTGTAGTAAAGACTGATAAGATAAACTCACCTACACCCCTTACTACAACATCCGCTTTCAATGGTGTCCCTCTCTAGGTACTTGATCTCTAGAATAGTGTCAGCAGTTCTTCCTCTTCCACGTGTAGCTGGATTATTTCAGATTCGTGGACGACTTGGTAACATTCCTTGTATGTATCAATGAGGATGTGTTTTGTGATGGTTAAGCTTAGGAGTTTTCCAGGGTGAATTCCGTCTTTTTTATTTATTGTGATGTTTACTGATTTCCGGGTTCCGCCTCGTTTAATTTTCCTGCCACGAAAAAAGTACTTGCTGATGTCTATAGTCTTCTTGTTTAGACTATCGTTCAGTTTTACTATTTCTGAATTTAGGGCTTTGATCTGTCTGGCCACTTGGAAATCTTCCACTTTAAAGATTTCTGGTTTGTCGTGTCCTTTGTACTGATTGTAGTTTACGATGGACAAGATTGGGCAGTCTATAAATTTTATTTCTGCTCTAGGATGTTGCACGACAATTCTTATAGCTCTGTGGTACTGGTCAAGTATACAGTTTACTGTTTTATTATTTTGATGTCTCAGGCTGATGTATTTACCTTTTTTACATGTTAAGTCACAAGTTCCTGACCATAAGTAGATGATAATGTGATGGTGTCTAGTGATCGCCTTTGAGATTCTTTTCTCTATCAAGTCAACGAGCACTGATGTTTGTGCCCCTGAAATGCACCAGGATTCTACTGGGAATTTGTCATCTTGGCAAGCGTTCCGTATTGTGAACCCCTTACTGTCTGATACAAGGATTGGCGTTTTGTATCTAAAACCGTTTGGTGTATGTGGCTGTTCTGCTATGTATTTTCTTAATTTGCTGGTCATTTGCTGTATTGGAAAAGCCACAGTTATTTATAACATCTATGCTGGAAGTATTATTTTCTTTGTTGTCAATGTAAACAGTTCTTCCCGCCAGACAGTTTCAACTGGGAAAAGTGGTATCTCTATCAATACATTTATATTTCAACATCCATAGAACTTATTATTTTTTTTTTTAAACTACATGAAATAATAAACAAGCATGTCTTAGCTTAGATACGATAACGTAACCCACAGTCCGCTTTTGCTCCAGCGAGGGTTACGAATCGGTCCCATTCAACGTAATGGAACAAATTAAAATTTTCGTTCCGTGAATATTTCAACTTTCTTTTTGCATATGTGGTCATAACTTATTATTCCCTACAATTTTTAAGTAATGGTGATACGAAATAAGTGTTACAATACCTGTTTATACCTTCACGATTGATTTCGTATTCGAAAATTGTTTCTTGTCCGCCATGACACCTTACGTAGACTCTCGTGATGGGCGGAGCCTATCCATATATGGATCTGAATGCCAAATATGGAAAACTTTTACTACGATGTTTAAGGCAATCGATCCAAATAAGGATATCTCCAAAACGAGGCAATTGCGCGTGAAATAGCAACTTGTAAACAAAATGTCGGACAGAAAGAAGATTTCATGCATTCAAATTTTCAGATGGATATAAGTCTACCATGGATTGATGCAGCGTTTACTTAACACCTCAAGCTTTACCTAAATATATTTATCTTTCATCCCCGTTAATTTTTCCAACCACTTCAACGGAATTATGACAAAAAACCACCCGGTGTGAATCACTCCGGGCGCTGCTCCATTACGTTGAATGGGACCGATTCGTAACCCTCGCTGGAGCAAAAGCGGACTGAGGGTTACGTTATCGTATCTAGTCTTAGCTATAAATGTTTGTTACTGTTCATTTTGTAATGAAATTCTTAAGATTCGTGTTTTTTTTCAAAGGTACAAATATTTTCTAAAAGATATTTTACTATTTATGTCATACTTGATTTTACTCCATATGAAAAAAATATTTCATTCCAATTTCTAATTTCTATTAATAACACTTACTTCACTCGAATATTTTCCCTTTTTCTGCAATATTTGACATAAAATACAGGTACATCACAGGTAATAATTAATAAAGATACTTATTGCAAAAACAGCATAATTAACTGCAACAACATCTATTGGAATACCTGGAATAGGTTTTTTAATGGGATTAGATAGACGACATCACCGGTACAGTAGTGGGTCGGGCTCACTTCAAAGCACAAACAGTTTCACTAGCTTTATTAACGTCATCAACCTCATTTTTCTCCTGGGGGAAGTAAAAACTTTTTTGAATCCAAAGGATTCAAGTTACTTGTACTTGCTTCCATCATTACTGGTCAATTTCTTAACAAATTATTTAGAATTATGCAACATCGTGACATTTATATTTTTAACTTTAAAACAATAATTCGCGTATTCCGCTTCATCAACTGTTTTCCGTTTTTAATTTCCAATGAATTGACAAAATATCAAGCAAAGTAAATCACATGACATATTTACTATTTTTTATTAAAATTTTATATTAAATTTATTTAAATAAACATTTATTCCAAATACTACAGATTTCCGCTTTCGTTTTTCTGAAGTTTTATCGCAGTCCGGTAAACAAATCAAGCGACCCAACACACTGTACTGGTTCCCGGTATCTTGTGCGTAGTATTTCGCTTGGTTAATCAAAACTAATTGAAGCCAGGTCATAAGCGTGAAAATGTTCGACTTTTACAAAATGTTTAATTTCATTTGAAAAAGCTTTTATTAACCAGTTTTTACGAATAATTTTATCACCATGCTATTGGGAATTTTCCCCCATTAAATTGGGGAAAAAACTTTTGGGGCCGATATTCGGCCCAAAAAAACACAGTAGGAAAATCACTGCAAGTATTTTAACTCCGTTCTCCGAACTCTTACCAAATTTGTATTATTCTTCAATCAAAAAGTTAGAAAATATTTTCATCTTTAAAATTGCTAGGCAACAGCATCCATAACAAAAGTAGGTCAAAAGCGATCGCATACGACTTCGTCGAAAAATATCTTCTGCTGTGTACAATATTACCACAGCATTTATTAATGTATAAGAAGATCCTAATATTTCTTCTTTTCTTAGAGTGTTTGACCAGTTGGTTAAATTTACGTAATACAGTATTTTAATCCTCCCTCAGGCATATAGGCGACCTTAAATTTGAGGATGTTTTTTAAATAAGCATTGGCACAATCGTGGCCTTTTTTTTGGCACACATAATACTAGGTATTCTAAAAACTAGTGGCGCAAACGTAGTATTGGCGAAAATGAATTGTGGCACAATAAGACGCATTTTTGGCGCAAACGGATATCTCCTGTTTTGTCTACCCTGTTTAGGCTCTTCGGTTTTATAATAAATAATAAATAAATAAAAATCTTTATTTAGAGATAGTAACTTATTTGGATTATACCAATTTTCAATAAGGCTCTCTGAAAACAATACATAAGTACATGGACATAGATATCAGCAAAGTATATACAACACAATAACATATTCACATATTTTAAATAATATAACGCAAATATTTATTAAAAAAAAAATAAAAAAATAAAAACAAATCAGTTTATCAAAAATTTAATAATTTGTAAGAGTTTTTGAATTCAAATACAGTTTTCGAGGTTTTAATTTCATTTGGTAGTGAGTTCCATACTTTTGGCCCACTAAAAGAAAAACTTGATTTGTACAATTCAATATTTAGTTTCGGAACAAGGAAATTGTCTGATGATGAAAATCTTGTATCGTATGACTCCTTGTTATTTGCAGAAACAATAAGATTTGATAAATATTCCGGGGCTAACTCATTTATATATTTATACATTAATAAAGCCTTGTGATAAAGTATTCTTTTCGTAATTAGTACAATCCCACATTCCCCAAATAGTTTCATTAGATTGTTTTTTTTTAAATCGTGCTCATCTAGAATAATTATTGCAACCCTTTTTTGTAATTTTAGTAAGCTTTCAAGTAAATATTTACTACAATCCCCCCAAATTGAACAACAGTAATCTAAGTGGGGAAGAATATATGCATTATAAAACAGAATTATCGTTTTGTGATTCAAGTATTTCTTGATTCTCCTGAGTAATGCTAAAGATGAATTTACTTTTTTAATAATATGATTTATGTGTTCAGTCCCAGAAAATGTTGCATCAACGAAAACACCAAGGACCTTTTCACACTGACTTTCATTGATTTGAAGGCCATTGATAGATATATCAAATATTTCATCAGATGAGGTACAAAGTTTCTGTTTTGAACCAATACACATGGTCTTTGTTTTTGAAACATTTAAAACCATTCTATTTTTGTAACACTAGTGCGAAATATCTTCTAATACTGTATTAAGTGTTTTGCTAATACAAAGCTTGTTTTTCCCAGTCGCCGATATAGTACTATCATCAACAAAAAGATCAGTGTTATGATTTGGGTTTATAAAGGCAGGTCATTAATAAAAATCAAAAATAATACAGGACCTAAAACTGACGATTGAGGGACGCCCGATTTCACTTGTTGTAAATCGGAAAAGGTATTTGAAATAGAGACAATCTGTCTTCTGTCGTTCAAATAAGAAGAAAACCACTGTAGCGAAGTGTAAGAAAATTGATATTTCTGCAATTTTTGAAGGGGAAATTCATGATCAAGAAGATCAAAAGCTTTTCCTGTTCCGAGAAACTTTTAATTTATCTGCCTTTCAAATATTTTGGTTTTGATCGTACCTGATGAAAGTTATTCCAGAAACGAGTTTTTATTCGTGACCATTGTGGTTGACATTTCTGCATGAAAATTCCCGCCAACTTCCTTTCGATGTGATTAACCATTGGAAATTAAGAACTGAAAAATATCTTTGACGTTTTTCGACCAGAATTTTTTTTTGGACGTTTTCGACCACAAAAAAAACCACTCCTTTCATTTCCCCTGTTGTTAATCGCATTCATGTTCATGTAGGTGGTAAAGACGGTCGTTAGAAAGATGCGAGTTGTTGGTCATACACACTCGATTTAGGCAATCAAAAACGAATTAAAACAGCGAATTACACGTCACGTGCCAAGCTTTCTAGATTTATAACAACGTTTAATATACAATTTTTTTTGAAGATATCGAAGTGGCTATCAGAAGCCGAAAATTGAAGAAGGACAGACAATGTTCAGGGTACTGCCGTTGGTGGCTAAACGTTACCATTGGCAAAAATAATCACCATTGGCAATACTTTGGTACTAATGGTGACCAATAATAGCTACCGTTGGCTACCATCTAACAGGCTGTCTAAAGTGATGTTAGCGTTGGTAAGTCACGTGTTCATACGAATTGAAAATGGCGACATCCTTGCCAGTTCCAACCACAGGGACGTGCTCTCGTCCACTAATTTTTCTCCACTCATTTTTTTTACTATCCCTTTGTTACCCAATGAAAAATAACTATCAAGTACTGTAATGTAGTCCTCAACTCTTGGAATGGGACGTTTCTCTATTTTGAAAATAATCATGCAATTTGTTCCCTGCACTTTTCTTAATACATTCGAATATATTGTAATTGGCCTGTGCGTTTTATTGTCTGTCTGTATGATAAACTACAGGAGTCTGCAATATGAAATATTATTGATATATACAATTACAATAGTTCCATATAAATTACCATTGGTCAAAATGCCAACCACTGGTATGCCATTGTTACAATTGGTCAATAAGTTGCCATTGGCAAAAATATAGCGTTCACACTTAATTTGTCAAATTATGGTACTAATAGTACCAATGATACCAATGAAACTACTCTTCACGCAGCCACTACAATGACCAAAAGTTGAAAGAACAAACAACCATCTACAAACCATTACACAGAAAACTGAAGATCGAGCACCATAAACCCCACTAAGCACCGGCGATGAACTCGGGTGAAAACTGAAGATCGAGCACCACAAACCTAACTAAGCATCGGCGGTGAAATAGGGTGCTCGCGCAGAAGGGTAAGCAGTTCTTGATCCACATGACATGCTACAAAGAACATCACTTGAATTTTAAGAAAGACATTATTACCAATATACACACTGATATCAGAATGCTTTCTTTTTCTTCGATCTTTTGAAATAATACATGCAGTTATTGCACACTTTAGATCTGGGCTGTAGTTTTATTACTCTCTGAGAACCGTACAATAATCAACGATCTAGATATGATATTGCATGGCTTCATGTTACAAATCAATTTTAGCCATGGTTTTCCGAGTTTGCCGTTTAACTCGCTAAACCGTGGTATAAATATTGCTTGTAACATGAAAAATCCTCCAATTATCACTATGTGGACGTCATAACATCAACCAAAACACCAGGTAACATCATCATGTAGACCATATTACACGTTGAAAAGAATAAAAAAACAACATGTTTCTTGTCACAGACAAAATTCCAATGAGAGCGAAAAGCAAACCAAAATCATAGCCAGAGATGTGGTGCCATTCGCTCATTAACATATATAAGATGGCGACGCCAGGACATCTGAAGTTTTCATATGTTTTGTCGGTATATACTTTAGTAGATTTGTCGGTATATACTTTAGTAGATTTGTCGGTATATACTTTAGTAGATTTGTCGGTATATACTTTAGTAGATTTGTCGGTATATACTTTAGTAGATTTGTCGGTATATACTTTAGTAGATTTGTCGGTATATACTTTAGTGGATTTGTCAGCATATACTTTAGTAGATTTGTCGGTATATACTTTAGTAGATTTGTCGGTATATATTTTAGTAGATTTGTCGGTATATACTTTAGTAGATTTGTCGGTATATACTTTAGTAGATTTGTCGGTATATACTTTAGTGGATTTGTCAGCATATACTTTAGTAGATTTGTCGGTATATATTTTAGTAGATTTGTCGGTATATACTTTAGTAGATTTGTCGGTATATACTTTAGTAGATTTGTCGGTATATACTTTAGTAGATGTCTTCTGTAATTGTAGGACCGTCGTTGTCGTCATCGTATGGTAGTTGGATTTACAACTACCTATGCAATCAGTGATGTTGCGAGTTCGAATCTCGATCAGGGGGAGGTGTACAACATTATGTGATAAAGTTTGTCAGTGACTTGTGACAGGTCGGGGGTTTTCTCCGGTTTCCCCCAACAATAAAACTGATCGCCACGATATAACTGAAATATTGTTCAAAGTGGCGTTAAAATACCACCAAACAAACAAACAAACCGTAATTGTATATGTGTTAAATTCTGGAATTGAAAATGATACATTAGATCAAGCCAAATAAAATGATACATTAGATCAAGCCAAATAAAATGATACATGAGATCAAGCCAAATAAAATGATACATTAGATCAAGCTAAATAAAATGATACATTAGATCAAGCCAAATAAAATGATACATGAGATCAAGCCAAATAAAATGATACATTAGATCAAGCTAAATAAAATGATACATTAGATCAAGCCAAATAAAATGATACATTAGATCAAGCCAAATAAAATGATACATTAGATCAAGCCAAATAAAATGATACATTAGATCAAGCCAAATACAATGATACATTAGATCAAGCCAAATAAAATGATACATTAGATCAAGACAAATAAAATGATACATTAGATCAAGACAAATAAAATGATACATTAGATCAAGCTAAATAAAATGATACATTAGATCAAGCCAAATAAAATGATACATTAGATCAAGCCAAATAAAATGATACATTAGATCAAGCTAAATAAAATGATACATTAGATCAAGACAAATACAATGATACATTAGATCAAGCCAAATACAATGATACATTAGATCAAGCCAAATAAAATGATACATTAGATCAAGCCAAATAAAATGATACATTAGATCAAGCTAAATAAAATGATACATTAGATCAAGACAAATAAAATGATACATTAGATCAAGACAAATAAAATGATACATTAGATCAAGCTAAATAAAATGATACATTAGATCAAGACAAATAAAATGATACATTAGATCAAGCCAAATACAATGATACATTAGATCAAGCCAAATACAATGATACATTAGATCAAGCTAAATAAAATGATACATTAGATCAAGCTAAATAAAATGATACATTAGATCAAGCCAAATAAAATGATACATTAGATCAAGCCAAATAAAATGATACATTAGATCAAGCCAAATAAAATGATACATTAGATCAAGCCAAATAAAATGATACATTAGATCAAGCCAAATAAAATGATACATTAGATCAAGCCAAATAAAATGATACATTAGATCAAGCCAAATAAAATGATACATTAGATCAAGCCAAATAAAATGATACATTAGATCAAGCTAAATAAAATGATACATTAGATCAAGACAAATAAAATGATACATTAGATCAAGACAAATAAAATGATACATTAGATCAAGCTAAATAAAATGATACATTAGATCAAGACAAATAAAATGATACATTAGATCAAGCCAAATACAATGATACATTAGATCAAGCCAAATACAATGATACATTAAATCAAGCCAAATAAAATGATACATTAGATCAAGACAAATAAAATGATACATTAGATCAAGCCAAATAGAATGATACATTAGATCAAGACAAATAAAATGATACATTAGATCAAGACAAATAAAATGATACATTAGATCAAGACAAATAAAATGATACATTAGATCAAGACAAATAAAATGATACATTAGATCAAGACAAATAAAATGATACATTAGATCAAGCTAAATACAATGATACATTAGATCAAGACAAATAAAATGATACATTAGATCAAGACAAATAAAATGATACATTAGATCAAGACAAATAAAATGATACATTAGATCAAGACAAATAAAATGATACATTAGATCAAGCCAAATAAAATGATACATTAGATCAAGCTAAATAAAATGATACATTAGATCAAGCTAAATACAATGATACATTAGATCAAGACAAATACAATGATACATTAGATCAAGCCAAATAAAATGATACATGAGATCAAGACAAATAAAATGATACATGAGATCAAGCCAAATAAAATAAACTAACGAGTCATGATAACTATGAAATACACGTGGTTCCTGGAAAAATGAAAATCGGAAATCCGAGGCGGCCGACGTTTATTCTGGCCTTAAGAGTCCATGTACAAATGTCTGTAATGCATGAAACTGGTTGATTTTTTACTCAATATTTAACAATGAATGATATTCCCCGGTAGACTTTTTGGAATCGACGTGGATCAATCATAGATGACATTCTATTGACTAACCCATTTGTGTCTCTATTTTCTAAGCTCGATGTTCCCACATTAAATACAAAATGATCGTTTTTTCATTCACGTGACTTCAAAGGAATGACCAAATAGTTACAAAACAACGTGATTTCAATTTTGGCAGAAAAAAAAACTTCGCGGAAATCAACAATAACGTTTAATTATAGAATTGATGACGGACACATTAAATTTCCGTATTGCTTGCAATTATTTTACAAATCTAATGACAATCTACCCAGCTTGATCACGTGATCAAAATCTAATTTAAATATTATAAATAATTATGAGGAAAAGTACCATCAATTTCTGGATATGTAATTAAAAAGAATGACAATCTTGATAAACAAAAAAGTAGTAAAATATAAAATACGAAGTCGTAAGATCAAACATAAACAATACAAGAAGTAAGAAACTAGTCGCCATTAGTATAATCAATAAAAATATGAATTTACCAGTCTGTCTTGGGCTTTTATACAGCTAAATAATATCATTGGATGAAATCGCTGTAAACAATCAGCTACTGACCAATGGTGTAACGTTAAATCAACTTCCGATGTACATGTACGGAGTTAAAAAAATATCCATGATTCATTAGTTATTGATACTGAAATTGGTCGAATTTTAGTAAGTTTGTTTTTCAACATAGAATTGCAAAAATGTAATAAAGGAACAATAATAGTCAAGTGAACAACAACCCAATCTTTATATACATGGTTGAAACCACACACATTGGTAACATTTACGACGAAATTGAATTCTTTTGTTTGATAATTAATTCCGATAAGAGCTCTTTGATGCGAAAGGAAGTTTTAGTCATATAAATGTATGGGCTATACCGTAGTTTCTTGCTTGCATTTGAACTAAGATAAAGCTGAACATAAAACGCTCATAAAAAGAGAATAAACTGTCATTCCTCTAGAGCGATTTGTATGATTGCATAATATATGGGATAGACAGAAAAAAATAGCGGGGAAATAGTCTATGTATATTGCAGGGTTACTGAATGAGAAAGGTGCAGATTATTTGATTACTAACAAATATCATGCCATCTTGAACAGCGGGACGCAATTGACTTAATACTATTTACCGTGGTTATTGTAATAATATTTTGCAGCTTTTTCCATAAAAAACCTTGAGTTATTTTACAGTGATGGTCAACATTCCAGCAACATGTATCCATTTAGGGGTTAGGGTTATGGATATGGTGCTTAACGCCAATTTCAACAATATTTCAGCGTACACGTGGTGGTCAGTTTTATTGATGGGGAAACCGGAGAAAACCAGCGACCTGCCACAAGTCGCTAACAAATTTTATCCCATAATGTTGTATCGAGTACACCTCGTCATGAGCGGAAATCAAACTCACAACTTTAGTGTCGATAGCTACTGATTGCATAGGTAGCTTTAAATCCAACTAACATACGATCAGGACCAGGGCGGCTCCTGCATCAATTGAGCAACAACATTTCGCTATTGTTTTCATACATGTACACGTTGTGTATTTTTAAGATCCTAGTTTGTGTGCTTGATTTCATACATATATCTACTGAGCATGAACATTAGTTAATTTTCGTCATCTTTGTATGCGTTGAGAAACAACATTAGGTAATTTTCGTCATCTATAAATACGCTGAAGAGAAACTGCTGACCATTCCGGAACACCTGAGTTCATCCCTGGTTTTTAGTGGGGTTCGTGTTGCTCAATCTATAATTTTCTGTGTATTGGTTTGTAGATCATTGTTTGTCCTTTTGTTCTTTTTCTTTTGGCCATTGTGTTGTCTGTTCTTCTTCGACGGATTCTGATTACTCTTTTGGTATCTTCAAACTCTTCTCACTCTGTGTTATATAACAGTCAATCATTCGATGGCGTACATTCAATCAATGTGTGATATTATAAATATTAAATCTAAAAATTGGGAGATAACATCGACTAAATACTAGCATACTGAAGTAAAGAAATGTTAGAGAAAAACCGAAAAGGCACTCCAGATTGAACAATCTAGAAACACAGTTATCATTGGTCATAAGACCCAGACCGATGACAAACAAAACAAAAAACAATCTAGAAACACAGTTATCATTGGTCATAAGACCCAGACCGATGACAAACAAAACAAAAAACAGAACACAGAACACTAATAAAAACGTAGATATCAAATTTAGTGAGTACGACGCGTTACTGAAATAACCTTCATCATGTACGTAATAACCTTCATCATGTACGTAATAACCTTCATCATGTACGTAATAACCTTCATCATGTACGCTCAAAATAACCTTCATCATGTACGTAATAACCTTCATCATGTACGTTCAAAATAACCTTCATTATGTACGTAATAACCTTCATCATGTACGCTCAAAATAACCTTCATCATGTACGTAATAACCTTCATCATGTACGTAATAACCTTCATCATGTACGTAATAACCTTCATCATGTACGCTCAAAATAACCTTCATCATGTACGTAATAACCTTCATCATGTACGCTCAAAATAACCTTCATCATGTACGCTCAAAATAACCTTCATCATGTACGCTCAAAGCCGAAAGGTTGGAAAGCCAAATAATTTTAAAGGTTTTGGGAGCAAGTAAACCTAAGGGTCTAAGCATTACATATAAAACTAATTCTGTCACATCTAGTTCTCCTTTCTTTTAGTAGACACATTGGGGGTTTCACAAATAGTAAGAAAACTTAACGTGTGTTCGCAGTGGATTAAATGTTATAACAGCATAAGCAGACCTTTTAACTAAAACATGGACTTTCAAAACCAGTTATCCCAAGATCATCTCGCGAGACTCTTTCAAATTATCATTGATGGACAAAAACATCAAGTGTTATAGAATTATCTACCTATCATTTGATCTTTTCGCTATCAAGGGAGAAAACTTAATTATATATCCCCCTTGAAAGTTATATAACGCGAGATTATACGAGATTAATGTCAGAGGTTGTCGGGAGATTTATAGACAAGTTGGTGATTATTACAGTTAAGTAGATATTAAACCCACTTTGATTTTTGAGGATGTTTATTTTATTTTGTAACAAAATAGTCTTTTTCTGGTATTATTGCTCTTAAATTGTGAAAATGTATATCTGTAAATGCGTTAAAAAATCTCTTTACTATTATAAGCTTGGAAACTATCTTTTACCAGAAAGTAATGAATTTGAAATAAATATATATTTCATTTTTAATAGAAACTAGTTACGTTATTTTCATTTCTGTAACTAAACCACGACATCTTAGTATATTTTTATGTTGCGAAGACAAAAGTATATATATATATATATATAACATTATATTATTAATAATAGAAATTAAAAGGTAGATATCTAATTTAGTGCACACGACGCTATTCTGAAATAACCTTCATCATGTATGCTCAAGGTCGAAAGGTTGGAAAGCCAAATAATTTTAAAAGTTTTGGGAGCAAGTAAACAAAGGGCCTACACAGGATCGCCAAAATCATATTTTGTCATATTTAGTCAGTTGTCGAATGAAATGTAACTAAAACATTGCTATTGAAAGAATATGAATCATCGTGTAGTTCTAAATATCTGTTTTATTATTATTATTTTTTTAATGTTTTAATAAATGTAAAAGTATTTTCACTTGATTCCCGATCATGTTCTATCACTTGATTCCCGATCATGTTCTATCACTTGATTCCCGATCATGTTCTATCTTGTATGTAATTCTAGTTATTTCATATTTGTTTATTTGAATAAAATATTGTTTACAAGTATTGTGAACAAACAAAGCAAAATAAACAACGCAATAGAAATAACATTGCAAAAACATATGAAAATATTTGTGTTGAAAGAAAGGAGTCCTAAAGCCTAGAAACTATCATTTTATATGTTGGTTCATTAATTTGTATAGTTTAAAAGCCAAAATTAAACCTTGTAAGCCAAAATCCTCTCTTTTTGGTCAAATGATGAGGTCAAGCACGGATCCCCACAACGGGGGTGGAGATCCACTTCCTATATAAAGGTATATATATATATACAGACTTGCTGCTGGAATGTGCAATAACTACTGACCGTGACATATATATTCACCCCCACGTCAGACACAAAATTGATTTCAAGCTGATTAGTTACATAAGATCTACCAATGAATTTAAAGCCCTCTGGTTCCCAAAGTTGTTTTTTACAATTATTAAGTTTTCCTGTCTTGACTGAGCGTTCCGGTTGTAATATTTTCATTCAATTAATGATCTTGAAAAGTAAATAGCTTTAAAAGTTCAACCTAGGTTACACTGAATAAGATCAAGATGTTGTGTCAAAAGATATTGTAGCACGATTTATAACTATCTCTGAAATCAGTGTCTTGCGAGTTTAAATCCCGATCATGGCAAGGTTTAGTCGAACTCCTCTTCTATATCTAATACTTCCTCTTCGAGATGTTCGGGAGACCTGAGTTTTGGTAATGAAGATACAGAGTCTTTCTCGTCACAACTACACGATTCGTCTGCTGTAGAAAGACAATAATAGGCTGTGCCTTATTGTTTTGAATCTGTATTATTGTCTGAACTAAATGAAAACAATAAGAACTGTGATAGATTGTTACAATCGTGTAGCACCAATGGATTTCTAGTAATGGAATGAGGATTATGAAATCTACTTGAATTTACATGAGAATCATCTTCTGAAGGAGGTGTCAATAGTATACTACTAACTGTATATATCTAGACTTGGAGAGTATTCTAAGCTACTACTTATATGTAGCACTGTTGACACTGACAGATATATTGTTCAGCAACAATAATTGGTTTTCAATGCTGGCAAACACCTCTTTAAGATCTTCAATTTCTTCTTCAATATGATCAAATTTTTGTTCTGTTGAACACCGCATGTTGCAATCGTGTAGCACCAATGGATTTCTAGTAATGGAATGAGGATTATGAAATCTACTTGAATTTACACGAGAATCATCTTCTGACGGAGGTGTCAATAGTATACTACTAACTGTTAATAAATCATCTGACAATTCTATGTGAAACTTGTTGGAAGAAGTTTGTGTATCACAATTTTCTTTATTTGATATATTGTTATTTTTATTATGAATATCGTTTTCTACGCTTAAATCAGGACTACAGTGTAAATTTTGTGTTTCAGGCGGAAGATGCAGAATAGATAAATCAGTATGAACAGAAGACTGTGAAGATCCTTGTCAGAGCGATTCTATATCTCTCATATTTTGATCACTTAATGATTGTAAACTGACATTCACTTTCAATGAGCCCTCTAAATCCACGTTTGACACGTCTGACTCGGAATGGATAAGACGATTGAGACTTAATTGACTACCACTAGAAGGTACTTTAATGGGCGTTGATTTTGTCAGTTCATTTTCTGTGGAAGTTTTTCTACGTTATGTTCTCTTCCTTTGTCTGACACGTGAAGAATCTATTTGTGCTTTGAGATTTTCCCTGCTTCGAGATTTTCTTCCAACGTTTAAAGCTACACTAGTTACTGGACTAAAATAAGCTGAGGTATTTGCTGTGTTAGAGCTAAAATTACCCATACTTGTGTCAATCTCAAGGCCATTAATATCCTAAAATATACAATGTTAATTTTAAAGAGATTTATTAGAAACGCATAATATGTAGACAAACATTACCAGTAGCCATACATGTCCATTGTAACATTCTCCTGCAAATATAGCACAACAAAATACTAAAAAGGAACAAATTCAATTGAAGATGAAGCTCTTCAGTTACTTATATGGTCAGCTTGGGGTGACGTGATTGGTGGATTGATGCTTAACATATTACTTACATAGTACATTGGTAATAAGAATTTAGGTAAGTAAATCATGGCCATGAAAATAATCATGAGGAAAAGGAAAATGGGTTAAAATGAATTATTTCAGATGTAACACAATTTGTATCGTTACTGGCACATTGTGTATTACCCGTTTCAGCTGAAGGATGACTTGGAGAGTATTCTAAGCTATTACTTACATGTATCACTGTTGACAATGATATATTGTTATTTTCATCATGAATATCGTGTTCTACGCTTAAATCAGAACTAGTAGAGCCAGAATTTTCCATGCTTGTGTCAATCTCAAGGCAATTACCAGGCTTATCACAAAGAACAATCTCCAAATACATAATTTTATTATGGCAATATTAATATATTACAACTTTGATTCTTTCAATCAATACAATGATTTTTGAATAATGATTTATTATGAAAAATGTAATTACTAAGTAATAAGACAAATATTATAAATATGTTCAATTATTTCAATTTATATTCATGCATTTATTAAATGCAATTATTCTCAATTAATACTTATGTATAAGCACCAACATGAAATGTAAACATTTGAAAGCCGCCAAGCCAAAGGCCACCAAGAAAGAAAATAATTAATCCAACAGCAATGTAATATAGAAATAAAGAAAACTTGTCTATTTGTGAATATTTAAATATAATAAAAATTCAAATTAAGGAAACTTAGTATGCAGGAAAGAAATTCAAGCATAAACTAAATGAAAAGCTAGCATGAAAGAAGGAATATCAATCATGAACTAAACTTTTAACTCCAAATGAGAAACTATATCCCATATGAAAAGCTTCATCACTCCACAGCGTGAACAGTACTCACTGTAAAGAGTCCCCTATCTGAAAAATATAATGAATATTATTAAATATTACATACATATACATAGAAATTAAATTAAATTTATACAAATACATGTAATATAATCATAATAACACACTATACTGTCCAAGTAACTTAATCAACCTTTCATAAAATAGTTCATCTTAGTATGCCATAAACTATATCTCACATAAACTAAGGATACCATACAAGCAAGGATGAATTACTTGAACCCTGAACTAACACATTAACTCTATATGAAATATATTATCTCATATAAAAAGTCCATTTAAATAAAAATTTACTAAATTAACTTTAGTAAAACAGTCTTATCAAATAAAACATACAGACATTTTGTACTAATAAAATAATTCCTAAAAATGAGCCACCCTTCTTTTGAAATAAATACCTAATTGTCTAGAACCTTCGTAATTTAAATGCAAACCTCCGTCCTTGTAAGCAAATAATTCTACTAATGGCTTTCCTGATTTCATAAAGTACCTATAAGAGTGAATAAAATTTACCTTATATTCATTACACAATTCATTAAGATCATAATTAACTTTTAAATTTTTTTCATGATTTTTTTCAAAATCTACAGGACGTGGCAAGATTGAGGAAATTCCAATAACTGCTGAAGGAAATAATGTTTTAACTCTTGTAAATAAATTACAATATGCAGATTTGAATTGATCATTAGATAACTTTTGAACATCATTTGTTCCAACATGAACAATAAAATTCATATATTTTTCAAACATTTTCTTATTTCTTTCTAACTTATATATAATTTCTCCAATATTAGCCCCCCTAAAAACAAAACCTTCTGCATTCTCTAATGACACATACTTACCTGCTATAGAATCCGAAATAATAACAAAATTCTTAATTCTTTGATCTGTAAAATAAAAATAATTATAAACTCAATAATTTTCAATTTTTTGGCACAAATTTCATCTCTCATTTTTCTGGAAACCATTAATTTTTTCTCTAAAGAAAACTCTAAATACTCTTTATATGCGTCACTACGCCAATCACCATGTAATTGTATTAATTCAGTGGTTACATTAGATTCAAAAGCCAAAGATGCCCCACCCCTTCTAAAACTGTGTGAGGAATAATATTTTGGTTTTCTCCCAGTTTTCTCTATCAAGCTTCTCAGTTTATTTTGAAATTGTTTATAAATAATTGGTTACATTTTCCTTCTTTCAATATACAAAAGGCCGGTGAAGTTTTGTGTGCTGGTATTGCTTTTATCATATCCTTATAATGCTTTCACTGGACACAATATATTATCAGGTATATTAATTAAAGGTATTCTTAATATACGCTCACCAAATTGAATAGTCTTTGACCATTTAACCAAAACAATTAAAATATCGTTTTCTAACAAAATATTCCCTCTTGTTAATTATTTTTTACTGTCAAACATTGATATTGAAATTGGAACTAAATTAGATTTTCTACTCATAACAAAAAAGGCTATTAAAAATAGACACCAAAAAAGCTTTATCCAATGATTTCTCAATTTCTAAATGTTTATATATCTCTTTAAGTATACCAGGTGTAATAGGAAGAGCCCTTTATTGTAAATGAGGATTTAATCTGAATAAACCTTTCAATGTCATTTTCAATGACATTGATTCCAAATATGGAAATTCCATGTCATTTATAATATGCATATATTTAACTCCACTGATATAGTTCTTAATATAATCCACTGATTTAAAAGAACTAGAAAGAAACTGAGCATATAGACATATGGTATTTAATGATGTGGGCAAATAAGAAAAACAAAAATATACACAAAAAGTTAAAAAAGTTCTTCATTGAAATGCAATGTTTTTATAAGTTCCTTCGGCAAAAGCAGATCTTGTAGAACATAGTTGATCATCTTTCAACGGATTAAGTTGTAAATCTACAACAAATTACCAATCATGTATGAATTGAAAAAGTCCTGAATACACAAATTTCTCATTACAACTGCTGACTGAAATATTTGGTAAATTAAAAAATTCCTCTTTATAAGAACAATTCATGTGCCATCTAGATAAAAGATCTGCCACTCTATTTTCAACTCCAGGAAAATGAATTGCTCTTATTTCAAAATGAAATTTTGCAGCAAAAAATAATATTTCCCTAAGACAAGTCTGCATAAACAAATCTCTAGTTGAACCAGAATTTAATACCATCACAACACTCTGATTATCACATTTTATCAAAATCTGTTTCTTGAACAGATGTGTATTCCATAATGTAACACAAACCATTACTACTAACAATTCTAACTGATTTATATTTATATTCTGATTCAACACATGAGAAGGAAATACAACATGAAAATATTCTCTCCTGTCCAGGAACCAACCTCCACAACCACCTAAGAAGGCATCTGATTCCAGAATGTTATCTGGATGAGACCATTCATCAATGGACAATCATAGACACTCCATTCAAAATATTCAAAAATTTTGACCGCCATATCAGGTCCTTTTTAGCAAATAATGGAATATTATAATATTCCTTGTCATCAGGTAAACTTCTTATCCATATTAACAGTCTAGAAACAAAAATTCTGCCTGGTCTAACACATGAAGAGACAAAATGAAGTTTACCTAACAAAGACTGCAATTCTCTAACTGTAACTACAATGTACTGAAGACAATATCTCTTCAACTCTATCCGAGGTAACATGAAGTGTAAGGTCAACCGTATTAAACTATCCGAGGTAACATGAAGTGTAAGGTCAACCGTATTAAACTATCCGAGGTAACATGAAGTGTAAGGTCAACCGTATTAAACTATCCGAAGTAACATAAAGTGTAAGGTCAACAGTATTAAACTATCCGAAGTAACATAAAGTGTAAAGTCAACCGTATTAAACTATCCGAGGTAACATGAAGTGTAAGGTCGACCGTATTAAACTATCCGAGGTAACATGAAGTGTAAGGTCAACAGTATTAAACTATCCGAAGTAACATAAAGTGTAAGGTCAACAGTATTAAACTATCCGAAGTAACATGAAGTGTAAGGTCAACAGTATTAAACTATCCGAGGTAACATGAAGTGTAAGGTCAACCGTATTAAACTATCCGAAGTAACATAAAGTGTAAGGACAACCGTATTAAACTATCTGAGGTAACATAAAGTGTAAGGTCAACAGTATTAAACTATCCGAAGTAACATAAAGTGTAAGGACAACCGTTATAAGCCATCCGAAGTGACATAAAGTGTAAGGACAACCGTATTAAACTATCCGAAGTAACATAAAGTGTAAGGACAACCGTATTAAACTATCCGAGGTAACATGAAGTGTAAGGTCAACCGTATTAAATTATCCGAAGTAACATAAAGTGTAAGGACAACCGTATTAAGCTATCCGAAGTAACATAAAGTGTAAGGACAACCGTATTAAACTATCCGAAGTAACATAAAGTGTAAGGACAACCGTATTAAACTATCCGAAGTAACATAAAGTGTAAGGACAACCGTATTAAACTATCCGAAGTAACATAAAGTGTAAGGTCAACCGTATTAAACTATCCGAAGTAACATAAAGTGTAAGGTTAACAGTATTTAACTATCCGAAGTAACATGAAGTGTAAGGACAACCGTATTAAACTATCCGAGGTAACATGAAGTGTAAGGTCAACCGTATTAAGCTATCCGAGGTAACATAAAGTGTATGGTCAACCGTATTAAGCTATCCGAGGTAACATGAAGTGTAAGGTCAACCGTATTAAACTATCCGAGGTAACATAAAGTGTAAGGTCAACCGTATTAAACTATCCGAGGTAACGTGAAGTGTAAGGACAACCGTATTAAACTATCCGAAGTAACATGAAGTGTAAGGTCAACCGTATTAAACTATCCGAGGTAACGTGAAGTGTAAGGAGAACCGTATTAAACTATCCGAAGTAACATAAAGTGTAAGGTCAACCGTATTAAACTATCCGAAGTAACATAAAGTGTAAGGTCAACCGTATTAAACTATCCGAAGTAACATGAAGTGTAAGGTCAACAGTATTAAACTATCCGAGGTAACATAAAGTGTAAGGTCAACAGTATTAAACTATCCGAAGTAACATGAAGTGTAAGGTCAACAGTATTAAACTATCCGAGGTAACATAAAGTGTAAGGTCAACCGTATTAAGCTATCCGAAGTAACATGAAGTGTAAGGTCAACAGTATTAAACTATCCGAGGTAACATGAAGTGTAAGGTCAACCGTATTAAACTATCCGAAGTAACATGAAGTGTAAGGTCAACCGTATTAAACTATCCGAGGTAACATGAAGTGTAAGGTCAACAGTATTAAACTATCCGAGGTAACATAAAGTGTAAGGACAACAGTATTAAACTATCCGAAGTAACATGAAGTGTAAGGTCAACCGTATTAAACTATCCGAAGTAACATAAAGTGTAAGGCCAACCGTATTAAGCTATCCGAAGTAACATGAAGTGTAAGGACAACCGTGTTAAACTATCCGAGGTAACATAAAGTGTAAGGACAACCGTATTAAACTATCCGAAGAAACATGAAGTGTAAGATCAACAGTATTAAACTATCCGAAGTAACATGAAGTGTAAGGTCAACAGTATTAATCTATCCGAAGTAACATAAAGTGTAAGGTCAACAGTATTAAACTATCCGAAGTAACATGAAGTGCAAGGACAACCGTATTAAACTATCCGAGGTAACATGAAGTGTAAGGTCAACAGTATTAAACTATCGAAGTAACATGAAGTGTAAGGTCAACCGTATTAAACTATCCAAAGCAACATAAAGTGTAAGGTCAACCGTATTAAGCTATCCGAAGTAACATGAAGTGTAAGGACAACAGTATTAAACTATCCGAAGTAACATGAAGTGTAAGGTCAACCGTATTAAACTATCCGAAGTAACATAAAGTGTAAGGACAACAGTATTAAACTATCCGAGGTAACATGAAGTGTAAGGACAACAGTATTAAACTATCCGAAGTAACATAAAGTGTAATGTCAACAGTATTAAACTATCCGAAGTAACATGAAGTGTAAGGTCAACCGTATTAAACTATCCGAAGTAACATGAAGGGTAAGGTCAACAGTATTAAACTATCCGAAGTAACATGAAGTGTAAGGTCAACAGTATTAAACTATCCGAAGTAACATAAAGTGTAAGGTCAACCGTATTAAGCTATCCGAGGTAACATAAAGTGTAAGGAAAACCGTATTAAACTATCCGAAGTAACATGAAGTGTAAGGTCAACCGTATTAAACTATCCGAAGTAACATAAAGTGTAAGGACAACCGTATTAAACTATCCGAGGTAACATGAAGTGTAAGGTCAACCGTATTAAACTATCCGAAGTAACATAAAGTGTAAGGTCAACAGTATTAAACTATCCGAAGTAACATAAAGTGTAAGGTCAACAGTATTAAACTATCCGAAGTAACATAAAGTGTAAGGACAACAGTATTAAACTATCCGAGGTAACATGAAGTGTAAGGTCAACCGTATTAAACTATCTGAGGTAACATAAAGTGTAAGGTCAACAGTATTAAACTATCCGAGGTAACATAAAGTGTAAGGTCAACCGTATTAAACTATCCGAGGTAACATGAAGTGTAAGGTCAACCGTATTAAGCTATCCGAAGTAACATAAAGTGTAAGGTCAACCGTATTAAACTATCCGAAGTAACATAAAGTGTAAGGACAACCGTATTAAACTATCCGAAGTAACATAAAGTGTAAGGTCAACAGTATTAAACTATCCGAGGTAACATGAAGTGTAAGGTCAACAGTATTAAACTATCCGAAGTAACATGAAGTGTAAGGTCAACCGTATTAAACTATCCGAAGTAACATAAAGTGTAAGGACAACAGTATTAAACTATCCGAGGTAACATAAAGTGTAAGGTCAACCGTATTAAACTATCTGAAGTAACATAAAGTGTAAGGTCAACAGTATTAAACTATCCGAGGTAACATGAAGTGTAAGGTCAACCGTATTAAGCTATCCGAAGTAACATATAGTGTAAGGACAACCGTATTAAACTATCCGAAGTAACATAAAGTGTAAGGTCAACCGTATTAAACTATCCGAAGTAACATAAAGTGTAAGGACAACCGTATTAAACTATTCGAAGTAACATGAAGTGTAAGGACAACAATATTAAACTATCCGAAGTAACATAAAGTGTAAGGACAACAGTATTAAACTATCCGAAGTAACATGAAGTGTAAGGTCAACCGTATTAAACTATCCGAGGTAACATAAAGTGTAAGGTCAACCGTATTAAACTATCCGAAGTAACATAAAGTGTAAGGACAACCGTATTAAGCTATCCGAAGTAACATGAAGTGTAAGGTCAACCGTATTAAGCTTTCGAGGTAACATAAAGTGTAAGGTCAACAGTATTAAACTATCCGAGGTAACATAAAGTGTAAGGACAACCGTATTAAACTATCCGAGGTAACGTGAAGTGTAAGGGCAACCGTATTAAACTATCCGAGGTAACATGTAGTGTAAGGACAACAGTATTAAACTATCTGAGGTAACATAAAGTGTAAGGTCAACAGTATTAAACTATCCGAGGTAACATAAAGTGTAAGGTCAACAGTATTAAACTATCCGAGGTAACATGAAGTGTAAGGTCAACCGTATTAAGCTATCCGAAGTAACATAAAGTGTAAGGTCAACCGTATTAAACTATCCGAAGTAACATAAAGTGTAAGGACAACCGTATTAAACTATCCGAAGTAACATAAAGTGTAAGGTCAACAGTATTAAACTATCCGAGGTAACATGAAGTGTAAGGTCAACCGTATTAAGCTATCCGAAGTAACATAAAGTGTAAGGTCAACCGTATTAAACTATCCGAAGTAACATAAAGTGTAAGAACAACCGTATTAAACTATCCGAAGTAACATAAAGTGTAAGGTCAACAGTATTAAACTATCCGAGGTAACATGAAGTGTAAGGTCAACAGTATTAAACTATCCGAGGTAACATGAAGTGTAAGGTCAACCGTATTAAGCTATCCGAAGTAACATAAAGTGTAAGGTCAACCGTATTAAACTATCCGAAGTAACATAAAGTGTAAGAACAACCGTATTAAACTATCCGAAGTAACATAAAGTGTAAGGTCAACAGTATTAAACTATCCGAGGTAACATGAAGTGTAAGGTCAACCGTATTAAACTATCCGAAGTAACATAAAGTGTAAGGTCAACAGTATTAAACTATCCGAGGTAACATGAAGTGTAAGGTCAACAGTATTAAACTATCCGAAGTAACATAAAGTGTAAGGACAACAGTATTAAACTATCCGAGGTAACATGAAGTGTAAGGTCAACAGTATTAAACTATCCGAAGTAACATAAAGTGTAAGGACAACCGTATTAAATTCCACTCCTAAAAAAGTCATTTTTGTAGATGGTGCACAAGCTTTGTCTTTATACTCTTCTAATTCGCAAATAGTTAACAATTTATGTAAAAACTCAAATACTTTATTTGCATCCTCTGGAGCCTCAGTCCCTGCAAAATCATCTAAATAATTTAACAAATTGTAAATACACTGATTCATCATATATACCACAGACGATGTAACTCTCGGACAAATATGTGCTGATGATCTCAAGCCCATGCTTAAAATCCTGTCAACAAATATATGATTTTTCCAATGAAAACCAACCAAGTTTATATATCCTGGATCTATCGGAAGTTGACGGTATGCCCTTCTTAAATCACGTTTAAATATATGACAATTTCTACCTTTAGTTTTAATCAACTGTACTAAATCATCAACATATTGATAGTTTAAACATACCGGTTCTTCTTTGACAATACCTTTAGTTTTAATCAACTGTACTAAATCATCAACAGATTGATAGTTTAAACATAACGTTCTTCTTTGACAATACCTTTAGTTTTAATCAACTGTACTAAATCATCAACAGATTGATAGTTTAAGCATAACGTTCTTCTTTGACAATACCTTTAGTTTTAATCAACTGTACTAAATCATCAACAGATTGATAGTTTAAACATACCGGTTCTTCTTTGACAATACCTTTAGTTTTAATCAACTGTACTAAATCATCAACAGATTGATAGTTTAAGCATACCGGTTCTTCTTTGACAATACCTTTAGTTTTAATCAACTGTACTAAATCATCAACAGATTGATAGTTTAAACAATACCTTTATTTTTAATCAACTGTACTAAATCATCAACAGATTGATAGTTTAAGCATACCGGTTCTTCTTTGAAAATACCTTTAGTTTTAATCAACTGTACTAAATCATCAACAGATTGATAGTTTAAAGATACCGTTCTTCTTTGACAATACCTTTAGTTTTAATCAACTGTACTAAATCATCAACAGATGGATATTTTAAACATACCGTTCTTCTTTGACAATACCTTTAGTTTTAATCAACTGTACTAAATCATCAACAGATTGATAGTTTAAGCATACCGGTTCTTCTTTGACAATACCTTTAGTTTTAATCAACTGTACTAAATCATCAACAGATTGATAGTTTAAACATACCGTTCTTCTTTGACAATACCTTTAGTTTTAATCAACTGTACTAAATCATCAACAAATTGATAGTTTAAGCATACTGGTTCTTCTTTGACAATACCTTTAGTTTTAATCAACTGTACTAAATCATCAACAGATTGATAGTTTAAACATACCGGTTCTTCTTTGACAATACCTTTAGTTTTAATCAACTGTACTAAATCATCAACAGATTGATAGTTTAAACATAACGTTCTTCTTTGACAATACCTTTAGTTTTAATCAACTGTACTAAATCATCAACAGATTGATAGTTTAAACATAACGTTCTTCTTTGACAATACCTTTAGTTTTAATCAACTGTACTAAATCATCAACAGATTGATAGTTTAAACATACCGGTTCTTCTTTGACAATACCTTTAGTTTTAATCAACTGTACTAAATCATCAACAGATTGATAGTTTAAGCATACCGGTTCTTCTTTGACAATACCTTTAGTTTTAATCAACTGTACTAAATCATCAACAGATTGATAGTTTAAACATAACGTTCTTCTTTGACAATACCTTTAGTTTTAATCAACTGTACTAAATCATCAACAGATTGATAGTTTAAACATACCGGTTCTTCTTTGACAATACCTTTAGTTTTAATCAACTGTACTAAATCATCAACAGATTGATAGTTTAAGCATACCGGTTCTTCTTTGACAATACCTTTAGTTTTAATCAACTGTACTAAATCATCAACAGATTGATAGTTTAAAGATACCGTTCTTCTTTGACAATACCTTTAGTTTTAATCAACTGTACTAAATCATCAACAGATGGATATTTTAAACATACCGTTCTTCTTTGACAATACCTTTAGTTTTAATCAACTGTACTAAATCATCAACAGATTGATAGTTTAAGCATACCGGTTCTTCTTTGACAATACCTTTAGTTTTAATCAACTGTACTAAATCATCAACAGATTGATAGTTTAAACATACCGTTCTTCTTTGACAATACCTTTAGTTTTAATCAACTGTACTAAATCATCAACAGATTGATAGTTTAAGCATACTGGTTCTTCTTTGACAATACCTTTAGTTTTAATCAACTGTACTAAATCATCAACAGATTGATAGTTTAAACATACCGGTTCTTCTTTGACAATACCTTTAGTTTTAATCAACTGTACTAAATCATCAACAGATTGATAGTTTAAGCATACTGGTTCTTCTTTGACAATACCTTTAGTTTTAATCAACTGTACTAAATCATCAACAGATTGATAGTTTAAACATACCGGTTCTTCTTTGACAATACCTTTAGTTTTAATCAACTGTACTAAATCATCAACAGATTGATAGTTTAAACATACCGGTTCTTCTTTGACAATACCTTTAGTTTTAATCAACTGTACTAAATCATCAACAGATTGATAGCTTAAATATACCGTTCTTCTTTGACAATACCTTTAGTTTTAATCAACTGTACTAAATCATCAACAGATTGATAGTTTAAACATACCGGTTCTTCTTTGACAATACCTTTAGTTTTAATCAACTGTACTAAATCATCAACAGATTGATAGTTTAAACATACCGGTTCTTCTTTGACAATACCTTTAGTTTTAATCAACTGTACTAAATCATCAACAGATTGATAGTTTAAACATACCGGTTCTTCTTTGACAATACCTTTAGTTTTAATCAACTGTACTAAATCATCAACAGATTGATAGTTTAAACATACCGGTTCTTCTTTGACAATACCTTTAGTTTTAATCAACTGTACTAAATCATCAACAGATTGATAGTTTAAACATACCGGTTCTTCTTTGACAATACCTTTAGTTTTAATCAACTGTACTAAATCATCAACAGATTGATAGCTTAAACATACCGGTTCTTCTTTGACAATACCTTTAGTTTTAATCAACTGTACTAAATCATCAACAGATTGATAGTTTAAGCATACCGGTTCTTCTTTGACAATACCTTTATTAATACAACTGTCAGGTGGAAAACTTAAATCCAGTATCACCCTTCTTTCTCCTGGTGTACTTTTTGGAACAGAATTTAAAGGTGATAATACTAAATTTGAATACACAAAAGGATTAACCTTAAGAGGTCCTACAATAGCTTTGTATTCTAATTCTTTTTGTAAATATTTATTAATAAATTCTGGATAATCTCTAGCACCACTATGATTTCGTGGTTTATTTTATGATTTAAAATTTCACCACTGTAACCTATTGGAAAACCAAATTCTAACAACTCACACAATATCTTGTCCTCTTAATCTACTTGCATTCATCTTATAAATTCTAGATTCAAATTTGACTACAGGAATTTTACAACCCATGTAATTAGGTAACCCAGAAAGTTTAATTTATTTTTGTAAATTAACAAAATGTTCCACATCTTGATTTTTTACATTTAAATCACATATCAAACATGTTTTGTGTTTATGACAGAATTCCTCTACTTTTAATTTCCATGCTTGTTTGGGTAATACATTAATGTCATTCCTTTTGTTAGTATTGGTAGCTGGTAATCTATAATTACATGTATTTGAATTTGTAGTATAATGACTAATATCTTGTACATGATATCTATTACATGTATTATCAATATTCTGTACAATTATATCATCTACCTGTATTTTATTATGATCTTTAAACAATATTCATATTACATGTATCTGTATTATCCTGATTATTGTCAACATCATGTTCTATTATATCCTCCACTTGTATTCTACTATGATTGTCAACATCATGTTCTACTATATCCTCCACTTGTATTCTACTATGATTGTCAACATCATGTTCTACTATATCTTCCACTTGTATTTTACTATGATTGTTAACATCATGTTCTACTATATCCTCCACTTGTATTCTACTATGATTGTTAACATCATGTTCTACTATATCCTCCATTTGTATTCTACTATGATTGTCAACATCATGTTCTACTATATCCTCCACTTGTATTCTACTATGATTGTCAACATCATGTTCTACTATATCCTCCACTTGTATTCTACTATGATTGTCAACATCATGTTCTACTATATCTTCCACTTGTATTTTACTATGATTGTTAACATCATGTTCTACTATATCCTCTACTTGTATTCTACTATGATTGTCAACATCATGTTCTACTATATCCTCAACTTGTATTCTACTATGATTGTTAACATCATGTTCTACTATATCCTCCACTTGTATTCTACTATGATTGTTAACCTCATGTTCTACTATATCCTCCACTTGTATTTTACTATGATTGTTAACATCATGTTCTATTATATCCTCCACTTGTTTTCTACTATGATTGTCAATATCATGTTCTAATATATCCTCCCCTTGTATTCTACTATGATTGTCAACATCATGTTCTACTATATCCTCCACTTGTAGTCTACTATGATTGTCAACATCATGTTCTACTATATCCTCCACTTGTATTCTACTATGATTGTGAACATCATGTTCCACTATATCCTCCACTTGTATTCTACTATGATTGTCAACATCATGTTCTACTATATCCTCCACTTGTATTCTACTATGATTGTCAACATCATGTTCTACTATATCCTCCACTTGCATTCTACTATGATTGTTAACATCATGTTCTACTATATCCTCCACTTGTAGTCTACTATGATTGTCAACATCATGTTCTACTATATCCTCCACTTGTATTCTACTATGATTGTTAACATCATGTTCTACTATATCCTCCACTTGTATTCTACTATGATTGTTAACATCATGTTCTACTATATCCTCCACTTGTATTTTACTATGATTGTTAACATCATGTTCTACTATATCCTCCACTTGTATTCTACTATGATTGTTAGCATCATGTTCTACTATATCCTCCACTTGTATTTTACTATGATTGTTAACATCATGTTCTACTATATCCTCCACTTGTATTCTACTATGATTGTCAACATCATGTTCTACTATATCATCCACTTGTATTCTACTATGATTGTCAACATCATGTTCTACTATATCCTCAACTTGTATTCTACTATGATTGTTAACATCATGTTCTACTATATCCTCGACTTATATTTTACTATGATTGTCAACATCATGTTCCACTATATCCTCCACTTGTATTCTACTATGATTGTCAACATCATGTTCTACTATATCCTCCACTTGTATTTTACTATGATTGTCAACATCATGTTCTACTATATCCTCCACTTGTATTCTACTATGATTGTTAACATCATGTTCTACTATATCCTCCACTTGTATTCTACTATGAGTGTCAACATCATGTTCTACTATATCCTCCACTTGTATTTTACTATGATTGTTAACATCATGTTCTACTATATCCTCCACTTGTATTCTACTATGATTGTCAACATCATGTTCTACTATATCCTCCACTTGTATTCTACTATGATTGTCAACATCATGTTCTACTATATCCTCCACTTGTATTTTACTATGATTGTCAACATCATGTTCTACTATATCCTCCACTTGTATTCTACCATAATTGTCAACATCATGTTCTACTATATCCTCCACTTGTATTCTACTATGATTGTCAACATCATGTTCTACTCTATCCTCCACTTGTATTTTACTATGATTGTTAACATCATGTTCTACTATATCCTCCACTTGTATTCTACTGTGATTGTCAACATTATGTTCTACTATATCCTCCACTTGTATTTTACTATGATTGTTAACATCATGTTCTACTATATCCTCCACTTGTATTCTACTATGATTGTCAACATTATGTTCTACTATATCCTCCACTTGTATTTTACTATGATTGTCAACATCATGTTCTACTATATCCTCCACTTGTATTTTACTATGATTGTCAACATCATGTTCTACTCTATCCTCCACTTGTATTCTACTATGATTGTCAACATCATGTTCTACTATATCCTCTACTTGTATTTTACTATGATTGTTAACATCATGTTCTACTATATCCTCCACTTGTATTTTACTATGAGTGTCAACATCATGTTCTACTATATCCTCCACTTGTATTCTACTATGATTGTCAACATCATGTTCTACTATATCCTCCACTTGTATTTTACTATGATTGTTAACATCATGTTCTACTATATCCTCCACTTGTATTTTACTATGATTGTTAACATCATGTTCTACTATATCCTCCACTTGTATTTTACTATGATTGTTAACATCATGTTCTACTATATCCTCCACTTGTATTTTACTATGATTGTTAACATCATGTTCTACTATATCCTCCACTTGTATTTTACTATGATTGTCAACATCATGTTCTACTATATCCTCCACTTGTATTCTACTATGATTGTCAACATCATGTTCTACTATATCCTCCACTTGTATTTTACTATGATTGTCAACATCATGTTCTACTATATCTTCCACTTGTATTCTACTATGATTGTTAACATCATGTTCTACTATATCCTCCACTTGTATTTTACTATGATTGTTAACATCAAGTTCTATTATATCCTCCACTTGTATTTTACTATGATTGTTAACATCATGTTCTATTATATCCTCAACTTGTATTTTACTATGATTGTCAACATCATGTTCTACTATATCCTCCACTTGTATTCTACTATGATTGTCAACATCATGTTCTATTATATCCTCCACTTGTATTCTACTATGATTGTCAACATCATGTTCTATTATATCCTCCACTTGTATTTTACTATGATTGTCAACATCATGTTCTACTATATCCTCCACTTGTATTTTACTATGATTGTTAACATCATGTTCTACTATATCCTCCACTTGTATTCTACTATGATTGTCAACATCATGTTCTACTATATCCTCCACTTGTATTCTACTATGATTGTCAACATCATGTTCTACTATATCCTCCACTTGTATTCTACTATGATTGTCAACATTATGTTCTACTATATCCTCCACTTGTATTTTACTATGATTGTGAACATCATGTTCTACTATATCCTCCACTTGTATTCTACTATGATTTTCAACATCATGTTCTACTATATCCTCCACTTGTATTTTACTATGATTGTTAACATCATGTTCTACTATATCCTCCACTTGTATTCTACTATGATTGTCAACATCATGTTCTACTATATCCTCCACTTGTATTTTACTATGATTGTCAACATCATGTTCTACTATATCCTCCACTTGTATTTTACTATGATTGTTAACATCATGTTCTACTATATCCTCCACTTGTATTTTACTATGATTGTCAACATCATGTTCTACTATATCCTCCACTTGTATTCTACTATGATTGTTAACATCATGTTCTACTATATCCTCCCCTTGTATTCTACTATGATTGTCAACATCATGTTCTACTATATCCTCCATTTGTATTCTACTATGATTGTCAACATCATGTTCTACTATATCCTCCACTTGTATTCTACTATGATTTTTAACATCATGTTCTACTATATCATCCACTTGTATTCTACTATGATTGTTAACATCATGTTCTACTATATCCTCCACTTGTATTCTACTATGATTGTTAACATCATGTTCTACTATATCCTCCACTTGTATTCTACTATGATTGTCAACATCATGTTCTACTATATCCTCCACTTGTATTCTACTATGATTGTCAACATCATGTTCTACTATATCCTCCACTTGTATTCTACTATGATTGTCAACATCATGTTCTACTATATCCTCCATTTGTATTCTACTATGATTGTCAACATCATGTTCTACTACATCCTCCACTTGTATTCTACTATGATTGTCAACATCATGTTCTACTATATCCTCCACTTGTATTCTACTATGATTGTTAACATCATGTTCTACTACATCCTCCATTTGTATTCTACTATGATTGTCAACATCATGTTCTACTATATCTTCCACTTGTATTCTACTATGATTGTTAACATCATGTTCTACTATATCCTCCACTTGTATTTTACTATGATTGTTAACATCATGTTCTATTATATCCTCCACTTGTATTTTACTATGATTGTTAACATCATGTTCTATTATATCCTCCACTTGTATTTTACTATGATTGTCAACATCATGTTCTACTATATCCTCCACTTGTATTCTACTATGATTGTCAACATCATGTTCTACTATATTCTCCACTTGTATTCTACTATGATTGTCAACATCATGTTCTACTATATCCTCCACTTGTATTTTACTATGATTGTCAACATCATGTTCTACTATATCCTCCACTTGTATTTTACTATGATTGTTAACATCATGTTCTACTATATCTTCCACTTGTATTCTACTATGATTGTCAACATCATGTTCTACTATATCCTCCACTTGTATTTTACTATGATTGTGAACATCATGTTCCACTATATCCTCCACTTGTATTCTACTATGATTTTCAACATCATGTTCTACTATATCCTCCACTTGTATTCTACTATGATTGTCAACATCATGTTCTACTATATCCTCCACTTGTATTCTACTATGATTGTCAACATCATGTTCTACTATATCCTCCACTTGTATTTTACTATGATTGTCAACATCATGTTCTACTATATCCTCCACTTGTATTTTACTATGATTGTTAACATCATGTTCTACTATATCTTCCACTTGTATTCTACTATGATTGTCAACATCATGTTCTACTATATCCTCCACTTGTATTTTACTATGATTGTGAACATCATGTTCCACTATATCCTCCACTTGTATTTTACTATGATTGTCAACATCATGTTCCACTATATCCTCCACTTGTATTCTACTATGATTTTCAACATCATGTTCTACTATATCCTCCCCTTGTATTCTACTATGATTGTTAACATCATGTTCTACTATATCCTCCCCTTGTATTCTACTATGAGTGTCAACATCATGTTCTACTATATCCTCCACTTGTATTTTACTATGATTGTCAACATCATGTTCTACTATATCCTCCCCTTGTATTCTACTATGATTGTCAACATCATGTTCTACTATATCCTCCATTTGTATTCTACTATGATTGTCAACATCAAATTTGCTATTTCAATACTGTTTTACGATTTCTTGCATATGGGGAGAATTCTGTTGAGGAATCTAACGATGATGAATTACTAAAGCCAGCACCGTTGCGACATTCTTATAAAGATGGAGTAATGTTTCACGGAAATATCGACCTGGAGCGCTGAGTTTTGGTAATGATGTATTGTTATTTTCATCATGAATATCGTTTTCTATGCTTAAATCAGAACTACTAGAGCCGGGATTTTCCATGCTTGTGTCAATTTCAAGGCCATTAATATCCTAAAATATACAATGTGAATATCAGCAATGTTAATTTTAAAGAGATGTATTAGAAAAACAACTTGGAGAGTATTCTAAACTACTACTTACATGTATCACTGTTGACAAGTATATTTTTAAGTTCATTTAATTTTGGTTCAAAGTTTACTATTATTTCACTATTATGGTCAACTTGGGGTGACGTGATTGGTGGATTGATGCTTAACACATTACTTACATAGTACATTGGTAATAAGAATTTAGGTAAGTAAATCATGACCATGAAAATAATCATGAGGAAAAGGAAAGTGGGTTAAAATGAATTATTTCAGATGTAACACAATGAGGTGACTGACATTTTTGCTGAAATCACTTGAAAAGACACACCCTCTTTTATTCATATCTGTCCTTTCAATTTCTTGTAGAAAATACAAATAATACATGATACAAAAACTCTTTATTTGTATAAGCCAGCTTAATGATGACTTTCAGGAGTAGCAGCCTATATACATGTATGACTGCAGTTGTTCTAGTATGGAATATATGCAGTGCAACAGTTTTAAAAATTCTTGGTGATGTAATTCATTATTCTATAGATACAATTAAAATTTTCGTCTATTCCACTTAACATGTAGATGTTTTGTCTAGTTGAAGTATGCATAACAGCATGTATCAGGGTTTCCGGAACCAATTCACAAAGGACCTTACTAAAAGGTGTAGAAATTTTTAGTCAGCAAAGATCAACAAAATAATAAATTTGAGTGAAAAAAATAATAATCTGAAACATTATAATAAACATTGTATTTTAACATAGTTTAACCGTGTCACTTTGTTTTGAACAAATCAAATGACCGAAGGTGAAAACATGTGTTCGCGAAGGCTAAGCAGTTTTGCTTCTTATGGCGGCGTAATGGTTAGCGTGCTGGCCTCGAGTGTGGTAGATCGTGGGTTGGGGCCTCTATCGGGTCCAAAGAGTATAATATTGGTATTTGCTGCTTCTCCGCATCATTAAGGAGAAAAAGGAAAGACTGATTGGCTCGGAATCAGTTTATGTGTCCGAGTGGAGCGACATGTCTACCCGCGGACTGTTGTTTCAGTGAGCTAGCACTATAAAAAGCCAACTCGGCGTATTGGTCATCTTCATCTCGTTGAATATTAACTTGTTCTCACCATGATATAGCTGAATTGGCGTTAAACAACAATTACTCACTCACCCGCCATGTTTAATATGGGTGAAATACTGCTCACATGACGTTAAGCTACATTCAAGCAATATATAGCAGTAAATTTCTTAGCCTAGCAAACCGATATAAAATAAAACATTCTGAACATTAAACTGCAAATATTGTTTTGATATCTTAGCGAAGAATAAAATAGTCCCGCATTTTCATATTAGATTTTGGCTCAAAGTTTACTATTATTTCACTAATATGAGGCAGGTGCAACCTGAAATGCTCCCGAAGAACAGTAATTTTTCTTCCTCTTTACAAAATATCAAGCTTAAAAATAACACCACCTAAAACTCCAAACTCCGGACAGTTTTCGTATCCGCTACCGAACATTGTTTCATTTTTATTTCGACTAGAGTTCCAGCTTAGGTCACGTGATTTTTCTTTTAATTTATTTTCGGCTTGGCAGCCATATTGTTGAAGATTTTGAAGTGCCATAGTACCTATTCATACTTCTACCATTAACACTCCCATAAAGGGAGCGTATTATGTCTTACTATTGTTTAAGTGATAGTTGAGGACATCGACTCTCTTTAATGAAACTTTTATTATGATAATGTATAATTTTCAAGATTATAGCGTTCTTTATGATAACGCTATTCGCCAGTTTTGTGATGGCACCATTTCACTCAGAGGAGAGAATTCGGCACATAAAACTAGTTTAACACCGTTTGGTTTTCTTTTATCGAAGTGCCTGTACCAAGTCAGGAAATTTAGCGGTATATGTATGTTAGGGGTACCTCTTTCTACAATTTTTCTACTGAATTTTTGAATTGTTCCTACAATATGGTAATTGTTTGCTTTTAAATTTTCCCCATTAGTTTAAGGATAATTATATTATTGTCTTAACGAAAACAGGATAAGACACAAGTTTTTAAAACTTACAAAGTCTTCTCCAAGACATGTAGCACAAAGATTACGAAATAAAATATAGGCCTATTTTAAGCAGTGCAGTGATGGTCATCAATTCTACCAATATCTTGAATATAATATAGTAAATTAGCACTACTTACTAGTTACTACTAGGCTGCTAGTCTACTTGGTAGATTACTTTCAGCTTACGTTCAGTCCGTGTTATCAATTCAGTCTTTCTTAGTCAATGGTGTGTATCGTTCTGGTGCATCATCGGCCCCCCACCACGATTCACTACACTCCTCCCCGTTTTATCTTAAAGGACCCTGGACTGCAGCTACTGGGAATTCCACCGAAACAAGTGGTTGTCCGGGATATAATGATAAATCCAAAGATCAACTTAGGGCTCACGAGAGGCTGGTGACGCCTCCACAAGACCTATTGCTTCAGATATCACCGGTACAGCGTTTCTAGGAGGCATAAGACTAGTAAATTCTGTATGCTACACACCAGACTATGTGGCAGCCCCTACGCCCACAACGCACCAACCATTTAACTTTAATGTAAAAAAAAAAACCTCCTCGTTTGTCCTTTCCCTATGAATTCCCAACTGAGTTCCACCCTCCCACTTTACATTCCAGACCCTCCCCAATTGACATATCCCCCTACCTCCTCCGGTACAAGGTTCGCCCATTGGCAAGACCTGTCCGGAGGACGTCCAATTCAATATTTAATAACGCTCGTTCACTACTGATACACCCCATGGGTCCCAACAGTAAGACTATGTCCCTTTGCAGTTGTCTCTTCCAAACACGGAGCACCCCTTGGATGGTCTGCATCCTGACATTTCAACGTCATCAGTGATGGACTGAGTAACAGCATCAGTCACATTGACTGACACAGACCTTCAAACAACAGGGACCTCAGCCCCTGCCGATTTCCTTTCCCCGGAGAAAGCCTCTTTTGACTTACACTGTCTCCCATTTTCCACAACCACCCCTCTGTCTCCTTCCATCAACTCACTTTTCCCTGTCTCCTTTCGGAACGGGACATGGTCCCCCGTCAGAGGTTCAGGGTCTACTACATCCATGAGCATGCGATTCTCCCCATTGATTGTCAATATCCATCTCTCAGGGTCCACCCTCCTGGTGACCACCACTGTCTTCCCCTCCATATGGATCTGGTTCCTTGACAGATCTCAGGGGTCCGGGTCTGTGCTCTCAACAAGAGTGTCACAGCCCTCAGCAGCAGATTCATGGTATGCCCCATTTCCCACATCTTCCATCGTGGAACTGTCCTCCGCGTCTGGTACCTCTACGGGTTTATTTCCCCCAACAAGGTCCATCTCCCCGCCCCTCCCTCCGGACTCCTAGTATCCGGAGGAGGTTTAACTGTCGGGCTCTCCAACTCCCCAGTTACCCAAAGGGGACTGGCCCTCTGTTCCTCCTCCCTTTCTCTTTTCAATATGGGAGGTGATACCATTCTATCTACTTCCTCCTCTTCCACCGATCCCTTGAGGCCTTGTATTTTGGCACTAAGGGGCGGACTCAGGCCTCGTGAGTTGCCCCTTTGTAGTTTATAGCCCCCTTAGTTTCCTGGAAAGATACTCGTTTTTCCCCTTTTGCTTAACCTTCTCCATCATCACGCCATTTGAGCCGAGAGTGCTGCGAGGTTGAACTTGATCTCTCCCATTTCCTTCCCCTGTGCTGACAGCACCTCCCCCATCTCTTTCTTAAGACTCATCTCCTCTCCCGTGTTCGCTCCAATGACGCAGACCTTTGCTTCTCCACCGTTGTAAGATCCTGGGGATACCTGCTTCACCTCCCTCCGAGGAGGGCACCCATAAATAGCCTGATGGTTATGCTGATGCCACCGCATTTTGTCAATGTTTTTAGGCCGGATATTGGATGCATAGCTTCCAGCTTCCTTATCTGCTGCCCCTTGGCAGAACCTCACTACCTCTTGTTGGTACATGTGGTTCTCTGGTAAATCCCCAAAGGCTCTGGTAGCCAAGGACAAGACCCGATGCGCCCAATCCTCCAGGAGCTCATCTGGAGTCTGGCGCGCATTACTAAATTGTACCTGGGCTGTTTCGGGGAGTTCTCTAAGCTCAAACCGTTTTTCTATTTTCATTATCATGCTTTCGTTCCACCAATAGGGCATATTATTCGCTAGCTTTCCCATCCAGGCACCAGCACAACTGGTCCCTGCATTCCCCTTCTGTTCACTCGCTCACTTCTGCATAACGGGATAACTTTGCATAGAAAGCTTTCCAGTTTGACTTGCCATCAAATTTCAGGGACATCGGCAAACTGACGCTCTTTCCCCTTCCCTTCGGGCCTCTCTCCACTTCATACTCCTCCCTTCTTCCATATTCTCTAGGGGTTTCGGGTTCTCTTCTGTGAGTGTACCTAGGCCTGTACCCACTACCCGGCAACATGGGAGTATACGGGTTCCTTCCTCCTGGACCCTCAGGGTCCCCTTTCCCTCTCCCCCTCGTACTCCTCTCTCCTGTTGATGCCTCTAGGGGTTTCATGTTCCCTTCTTGGTGTATGCCTCATTCTACCCCTACTCTCCCTCGTCAGGGGGGTATCATGTTCCCTACTCCACCCCCCTCCGTTGGTCCTCGGAGGGGAATAACGACCCCCCTTTCTTGCCAATAATGCTCTCTATGGGTCGGGACTACGGTTCGTTCTTGTATCCCCTATAATCCTGTGTCTCATTTCCCCTTTGACTGGCTGAGACCCCACTGTGGGGGAGACCTTGTCCCCTGGGAAACGCATACCCAGCACCCATGTCTGTGTCTCTTTTCTGGGAATCGTGCATATATGCCCGATCCTTTTCATCGCGGCTCGATTCCAACTCAAAATCGTCATGACGCATTCTCCTAACTGATGGCGACTTCGATTGTCCCGGAGCTGATCCACCTTTATATCCCCCTGGGGTCGGTCTCTCTATGAAAGCTGCCTCCAGCTCGTTATACTCGTTCTCAAACCTCTCAGGTGACTGTGACCTTTGCCACCACTCACCTTCCTGCTTAAGCGGATAGGATTTCCCCCCTTTTGATGGGACTCTGCTTAGTTGTCCCCAATCCTTCCCCATTCCCTGCGGGAGGTCCGGTCCTGTCTCTTCACACTCCTCTACTAACTGGTCGACACTCCTGACCCTTTCCATATGCCGTTCATCTAGGGATCCTCTCCTCTCCCCTAACCCTTCCCCCTCTTCAAAAGGGGTAAAATCTAAGCATCTGATTAGCTGTGGGGTTAATCTGAGGTAGGGCACATGACACAAGTCTTCTAGCTCCAAGTCCCCTTTGGCCCCCTCATTTCTAATATTTTGTCAGCCCTATTCGCCCCCACTCCGGGTAGTGACATCAGCTCCTCGATGGAACAATAATTTACTAAAACACGCGTCATGATCTAAATAAAAATAACAACACGTGGTTTTTTATTTTGTTGTGTATGTGTGTGTGCAATTTTTTTTTTATAGCGGACAAGATTTGTACGCTTTTGTATTTTTAATAAACCCTTTCCCCCTAATAAATAAAATGGAAAATTCTCAGAACAGCTTCTCTGTTCCAAGATGGATAATGAAAATGGGCTGTTTCCGGTTTTGGATTTACATGTGGATGGGAATGGGGTTCTTTCCTTTGCCACGGACAAAAAATTAAAAAAAAATTACAAAACCTTCCTAATCCTGACTGCCAACCCCTTTGGCCCCCTCATTTCGACACTCCTGACCCTTTCCATATGCCGTTCATCTAGGGATCCTCTCCTCTCCCCTAACCCCTCCCCCCTCTTCAAAAGGGGTAAAATCTAAGCATCTGATTAGCTGTGGGGTTAATCTGAGGTAGGGCACATGACACTTGCGTACTTTCCCCTTGAAATTTCCTTTAATGTTGACCTTGGAGCCTCCAAGCGTCAACAAAGGACTATTTCCCCTGAAAATACCAAGACCTGCTGGACAGTCAAGGTCAAAGATGGCAGAGATGCAGTTTTTTTTATTAAAAACGCTTTATTGGTCAATTTTCCTTAAAATGACCCACGAATTTGATTCTATACGAAGTCGCAGCGCCAATATAATAAATTAGCACTACTTACTAGTTACTACTAGGCTGCTAGTCTACTTGGTAGGTTACTTTCAGCTTACGTTCAGTCCGTGTTATCAATTCAGTCTTTCTTAGTCAATGGTGTGTATCAATCTGGTGCATCATGGGTGCTCTTCGGGGCTCCTCGGCCCCCATCCCACCACGATTCACTGCAATAATTCAAAATTGTTATTGTCATTAAACAATACAGTTTGTGACAATTATGCAAATTATACAAATAAACATGTAACAAAGAGAACATAAAATCGACATTTTCAAGTAAACATGTTAGGAGTCCCCTGTCCTCAGTTATAATGACTTTTTTTTAAAAAGGAACCCTGTTTATTTACTTGAGATGTTGTTGATGGGTTTAAAATATATGAAAGTTTTTCTGATTCTGATAAGTTATTAAACATTTGATTTTCGTTGTTCAAAATGTTTAAAAAAGAAGACCTCAATTCAGAATTTATCGTGCAATGTAAAAGAAAATGTTTCTCGTCATCTATACACTTACAGTGTGAGCATAAACGTTGCTCTCTCGGAATATTTAAATGTCTCCCCTTTTCTATTAATAGGTTGTGTTCACTAATTCTAAGTTTTGTTATTAGCTTTCTGTATTCAAAATTAGATATAGATAAGTAACTTTCCATTGATAAATTTTGTTTTAAATTTGAGAATAAATATAATTTACTTTTTTGGTCTAACTTATTATTTATTAAATTTTCATAGTAAAATTTTAGTGTTGATTTTACATATTTCTTGGGTAGTTTTACTTGATTTGAACTAGTAGTATTTTGGAGCTGTAAGATATCAAGACCTGTCTCATCAATAATAAACTAAATTTTGGCAAAGTAAAAAGGATTCTTTTAAAAGTGGATTTAATTTTGTTGTATATAGTCTTGTAAAATATAACAAAGTTTGAGATTTAATAAAGTTCTCTACTGGCAATCTTCCAAGTTCTAATCTGACTGCTAAATTTGAAGCTTTCTTTCTAATGCCAAGAACATATTTGCAAAAGGACAGATGTAAATTTTCAATTGGAGTTTTATCGATAAAATTTAATAAGTCTACTTCCTTATCATTGGTACTTGCTCTTTTCTTGGCCCTATATAAAGATATAAAAGTGTCTAAATATGTTACCTCTGAGTTATATGTCATAATTGGTTTAACTAATGAATCAAAAAGGTTGTTAGCTACTTTTACAGGTAAATTATTTAATGAGGTAGTATAAGATTTTATACAAAATAAAGCTTTCTTTGATTTTTAACCAAATCTGTAGTGATATATGAGATAGATTTCCGTTACTTTTCAGTGTTATACCTTAAAATGGATATTCTGAAACATTCTGTATTTGATTGTTTCTATAATATACAAAAGATGGTTCTGTTTTGGTGGAATTTTGTTTAAATATCATAGATTTTGTTTTATTAACATTAATATCTAACTGCCAGTTGTCACAGTAATTGGAAAGATTATCTAGACTATGTTGAAGCCCCTCTTTAGTTTCAGATAATATTAACAAATCGTCAGCGAATAAAAGACAACCAATGTTCGAGTCTATTAGTTTTAAAGGGGTAGACTTGTTATTTTCAAATTTTTTAGTTATATCATTAATAAATACATTGTACAATGTAGGCTTTTTGAGTCCCCTTGTTTAACTCCCCTTGAGATGTTAAAAAAGACTGAGTGTTGATCTTTATGTTTCAAAGACGATGTTGTATTGAGATGCTGTTCTTTCAATAATTTAAAAAGGTGTAACCCTACCCCCATTTTACACAATTTATATAAAAGTGCCTCTCTCCAAACTGAATCGAATGCCTTTCTGAGATCTACAAAACAGGCATGCATTTTCATTTTCTTTTTATGTATATATTTATTAATGAAAGATTTAAAAACAAAAATGCTATCTGCAGTTCTGTGATTTTCTCTGAAACCAAATTGGGAGTTACTTAACTGGTCCTCAATTATTTTAATTAATCTATTATTCAATATTGTATTAAAGATTTTTGGTAGACAGTTTATCAGTGAGACTCCTCTGTAATTAATGGGGTCATTTTTATCTCCTGATTTATAAATGGGGATTGTAAATAATTCTTTCCATGATTTTGGGTATATCCCAGTTTTTAAAATTACATTGAATATCTTCATATAATAATAATACTTTATTCCAAAAGCAATACAGCTTATAGGTATATAAATACAAATTACAAACAATACATGATACATTATACACAATACATAATTATATAATTATAATTATAGCGGAGCATGATATAAATTTAGGAATTACGAATTTTTTCAGCAACATATAAATACTTTCCAAGATTGTTAAGTTCTTTAATATTTTGAACAGATAATAACTGTGTTAGTTTAAGAATTAATCATAACTGGATTAGTGTATTTTATAACTTCATTTAAAATTCTATCTGGGCCAGCTGATTTTCCTTTTTTCAAATCAAAAATTGCTTTCTGAATTTCTTTATATGTTATAGTTGAATCTGACTCTGCTTTATACATCATGTCTTCTTCCATAGTTTTCAACTGGTTTTCAATTTATTTTTTGAAATTAGAATTAAAGTGAGAATGATTTCCCTGTTTTTGAAAGTGTTCTATAATTATAGATTCATCTTTTAATATTTCAGGTATATTTTCTTGTTCGTTATTTTTTTTCTTAAATGATTTTAAGATATTCCAATATTCTTTTGGATTTTTATTCATATTATCAGAGAGAGAGAGTTAAACAAATTTTGTTTATGTTCTATTTTTTTCTGTTTCACCATTTTTTAAAAAGTTTTTATACAAAGTAAAATATTTTTGTTTTAAGACATTATTGTTAGGATTATGTTTTATTTTATTTCCTAAAGAGTTTATTTCTCTTTTTGTTTCATATATTACATTATCTGACCACGGTTGTTTTTCTTCTTTTTCCTCCCAGATTTATGAAATGTCTTACATGCTTTATCAGAAATACTATGTAAAATCTGTGTTAATTTTCCAGTTGCCTCATCAACACCATCTTGATTCTCAGTTATATTATTTAATTCAAAACCAAGTATTTCATTTTTTATATTTTCATCAGACAAAGCTTCTATTAATAATTCTTTTGAAGTGTCTGTCCATTTATATGTTTTTATATTTTTCCATCTTTTCGTCTAATTTGGGTTTTGTTTCATGAGTAATAGAACATTTTAAATATAATTCAATCTAAACATGATCTGAGAAATAAGTAAAATCATTAGTTTTAAAATATGTAACTGAGGACAGGAGACTCTCACTCAATATAGCATAATCAACAGAACTAAAACCATTATTTGACATGTAAGTAAAGTAACCCAGTGAATCTCTTAAAAATCGGCCATTTAATATGCGTAGCTTTGAAGACAAGCATAAATCCAACAAATTGTTTCCATGAGAGTTAATAATAACATCTTGATTTACTCGTTTTAGTTCAGTATCAGTTACATAATCTGGTGGTAATTATAAATCAACACCATCAAAATCATTAATTTGTGATGAGTCTTTTACAATAAAATTAGGATTTTGACCAGTCCTGGAATTAAAATCTCCAATTAATACTATTTTTCCTTTACTGGAAAAAATTGAAACTTCTCCTTCGAGTGAAATAAAATCATTATCATAATGTGGAGATGATATGGGTGGGATATATACTGCGCACAAATATACATCTTGGGATTATCCGAAAAACATTTTGTCCAGTTTTAACCAAAGTATATTTTGTGACAAAGTGGCCTCTTTTAAATAAGTTATACCTTTATATCAATAAAGCGAACAATCACCTCTCATTGAACATTAAAAACCCCCCACGAAATATGACATTGGAAGTCCAGTTTCCTGCTTGGGACAGACATAAAAATGGACCATAAGTCACAAGATTATGAAATAACAGACACATAACACAGAAATGACGTGGAAAGTGTGAAATATTAAATATAAGACTTTTTTTAAACAAATTATTAAAAAAAAAAACGAAAAACAAGCAAACAACATAAAACAAAATATTAATATAAATTAAAAACATTTCGAATCTAAAGAGAACAAATTTCTAGTTTAAATATGTCGTTTTAAAATTCATTATGAATTAAACATTTTCCAGAATATCAATTAAAATTGTTATTTACTTTAGAATGCAATTCCGTAATTCCGAAGAAATGTTTTTATGAAATATTTAGACACCTTAAGTGTAAAAAAAATATCTAAACCAGATTAATTTTAAACATACAAATTGACATTTAACATATGCTGAAGTGTATTTTTGATAGTTATCAAGTTTATATGTAGTATCATTTGATTTTTAATTTTTTTTTTTTTTTTTTTTAAATATTTCAGAATATTTAAAAAATATTCACATTTCAGTACATTATGTCAAGTTTATATGTAGCAGTATTTGAATTTTTTTCCTCAAAAATATTTCAAAATATTATTATAATATTCACAATGCACAATACCATTATGTCATTTTTTTTTGTAAAATATAACTTGTACAAACTTTCCGCGTTCTCTGACATAGTTTCCTGTGATTTATGATTTCAAAGTGGGTGGTTCAATCGGTCATAAATTATTCCTGACTTAAACACATTTTACCTACATCAAACTTTTTGAATAAAAAACATAAATTTGAGCAGTTGCAATAGGTGTCCGCAATAAAACGGTGGGCGTTTATCTGCTAGTAAATGTCGATAAAACGCCAATGAAAGAACATTTTAAAAGATTTTATGCATTTATAAATAAAATTTGAAAATTACAAACAGATAAGTGTATTTTTATGAATATTTTATTTTCTCGTAAAGATAATTATGATACAAACAAGATGATGATAAATTTCATTATTTACAAAAACCGACCATACAAAAAAAACATAAAATACTTTCATTTTCCCCAAATGCTGCATAGAAAACGGGAGTATGAAAATTACATTACAAGACCCCTTACAATGTTTTGTTTTTTTTAAATATTTTTTTTATCAATTTCAATTGTTCGATATATTCGACAAGGTCTCAAAATTATCATATATTAGTTAAAGACCACTTCGCTCTTAAGGCCGTTTGAGTGTGTTATGGTGTTTAACGCCACTTTCAACTATATTTAAGTTTTATTGTGGCGGTCAGTTTTTATGGAGAACACCACCGACCTGTCGCAAGTCACCGACAAACTTTATCAGATATGTTGTATCGTGTACCCCTCTTCGTGATTGCACAGGTAGTTCCAAGTAAATCCTAATACCACATGATCATGACATCCTAATACCACATGATCATGACATCCTAATACCACACGATCATGACATCTTAATAACACACGATCATGACAACGACGGACCAGACCATTTCTGTAACACCATTGTTAAAAGTTATAGTCTAATCACGAAATATTCCAACTGAGATTTTAAAAGTTTGTGAATATTTTAATAGCAGGCTTTTTACTTATTAACGTATCTTGATTGACCATTGAACTGGTTAACTGTTACGGAAAATCTGTGTCACAAATGACCACGGATATCTTCGGTTTGTCGTGATCACAATCAGGTCCTTTCCTCATTCATGACTAATCAACTGGTTTGTTACAGGAGTAACACGAAGGGTTACCACTAGTGGAGCAGAAACTGTTAACCCGTCCGCAACTTAGGTCACCCCGGTTTGCTTTGATGGAGTTCGTGTTGCTGGATCTTTAGTTTTTTGTGTAATGTTTTGTAGATATTTGTTTGTCTTTTTGTCATTTTTCTTTTGTCCACTGTATTGTCTCTCTTGTGATTGACGGTTTGTGATCACCCCTGTCTCTCTTGTGATTGACGGTTTGTGATCACCCCTGTCTCTCTTGTGATTGACGGTTTGTGATCACCCCTGTCTCTCTTGTGATTGACGGTTTGTGATCACCCCTGTCTCTCTTGTGATTGACGGTTTGTGATCACCCCTGTCTCTCTTGTGATTGACGGTTTCTGATCACCCCTGTCTCTCTTGTGATTGACGGTTTGTGATCACCCCTGTCTCTCTTGTGATTGACGGTTTCTGATCACCCCTGTCTCTCTTGTGATTGACGGTTTCTGATCTCCCCTGTCTCTCTTGTGATTGACGGTTTGTGATCACCCCTGACTCTCTTGTGATTGACGGTTTGTGATCACCCCTGTCTCTCTTGTGATTGACGGTTTCTGATAACCCCTGTCTCTCTTGTGATTGACGGTTTCTGATCTCCCCTGTCTCTCTTGTGATTGACGGTTTCTGATCACCCCTGTCTCTCTTGTGATTGACGGTTTCTGATTACTCCTGTCTCTCTTGTGATTGACGGTTTGTGATCACCCCTGTCTCTCTTGTGATTGACGGTTTGTGATCACCCCTGTCTCTCTTGTGATTGACGGTTTGTGATCACCCTTGTCTCTCTTGTGATTGACGGTTTCTGATCATCCCTGTCTCTCTTGTGATTGACGGTTTCTGATCACCCCTGTCTCTCTTGTGATTGACGGTTTGTGATCACCCCTGTCTCTCTTGTGATTGACGGTTTGTGATCACCCCTGTCTCTCTTGTGATTGACGGTTTGTGATCACCCCTGTCTCTCTTGTGATTGACGGTTTCTGATCACCCCTGTCTCTCTTGTGATTGACGGTTTGTGATCACCCCTGTCTCTCTTGTGATTGACGGTTTGTGATCACCCCTGTTTCTCTTGTGATAGACGGTTTCTGATCACCCCTGTCTCTCTTGTGATAGACGGTTTCTGATCACCCCTGTCTCTCTTGTGATTGACGGTTTCTGATCACCCCTGTCTCTCTTGTGATTGACGGTTTCTGATCACTCCTGTTTCTCTTGTGATTGACGGTTTGTTATCACCCCTGTTTCTCTTGTGATTGACGGTTTCTGATCACCCCTGTCTCTCTTGTGATTGACGGTTTGTGATCACCCCTGTCTCTCTTGTGATTGACAGTTTGTGATCACCCCTGTCTCTCTTGTGATTGACGGCTTGTGATCACCCCTGTCTCTCTTGTGATTGACGGTTTGTGATCACCCCTGTCTCTCTTGTGATTGACGGTTTGTGATCACCCCTGTCTCTCTTGTGATTGACGGTTTCTGATCACCCCTGTCTCTCTTGTGATTGACGGTTTGTGATCACCCCTGTCTCTCTTGTGATTGACGGTTTCTGATCACCGCTGTCTCTCTTGTGATTGACGGTTTGTGATCACCCCTGTCTCTCTTGTGATTGACGGTTTCTGATCACCCCTGTCTCTCTTGTGATTGACGGTTTCTGATCTCCCCTGTCTCTCTTGCGATTGACGGTTTGTGATCACCCCTGACTCTCTTGTGATTGACGGTTTGTGATCACCCCTGTCTCTCTTGTGATTGACGGTTTCTGATAACCCCTGTCTCTCTTGTGATTGACGGTTTCTGATCTCCCCTGTCTCTCTTGTGATTGACGGTTTCTGATCACCCCTGTCTCTCTTGTGATTGACGGTTTCTGATTACTCCTGTCTCTCTTGTGATTGACGGTTTGTGATCACCCCTGTCTCTCTTGTGATTGACGGTTTGTGATCACCCCTGTCTCTCTTGTGATTGACGTTTCTGATCACCCCTGTCTCTCTTGTGATTGACGGTTTCTGATCACCCCTGTCTCTCTTGTGATTGACGGTTTGTGATCACCCCTGTCTCTCTTGTGATTGACGGTTTGTGATCACCCCTGTATCTCTTGTGATTGACGGTTTGTGATCACCCCTGTTTCTCTTGTGATAGACGGTTTCTGATCACCCCTGTCTCTCTTGTGATAGACGGTTTCTGATCACCCCTGTCTCTCTTGTGATTGACGGTTTCTGATCACCCCTGTCTCTCTTGTGATTGACGGTTTCTGATCACCCCTGTCTCTCTTGTGATTGACGGTTTCTGATCACTCCTGTTTCTCTTGTGATTGACGGTTTGTTATCACCCCTGTTTCTCTTGTGATTGACGGTTTCTGATCACCCCTGTCTCTCTTGTGATTGACGGTTGGGTGATCACCCCTGTCTCTCTTGTGATTGACAGTTTGTGATCACCCCTGTCTCTCTTGTGATTGACGGCTTGTGATCACCCCTGTCTCTCTTGTAATTGACGGTTTGTGATCACCACTGTCTCTCTTGTGATTGACGTTTGTGATCACCCCTGTCTCTCTTGTGATTGACTGTTTGTGATCACCCCTGTCTCTCTTGTGATTGACGGTTTGTGATCACTGCTGTCTCTCTTGTGATTGACAGTTTGTGATCACCCCTGTCTCTCTTGTGATTGACGGTTTGTGATCACCCCTGTCTCTCTTGTGATTGACGGTTTGTGATCACCCCTGTCTCTCTTGTGATTGACGGTTTCTGATCACCCCTGTCTCTCTTGTGATTGACGGTTTCTGATCACCCCTGTCTCTCTTGTGATTGACGGTTTCTGATCACCCCTGTTTCTATTGTGATTGACGGTTTCTGATCACCCCTGTCTCTCTTGTGATTGACGGTTTCTGATCACCGCTATCTCTCTTGTGATTGACGGTATCTAATCACCCCTGTCCCTCTTTTGATTGACGGTTTGTGATCACCCCTGTCTCTTTTGTGATTGACGGTTTGTGATCACCCCTGTCTCTCTTGTGATTGACGGTTTGTGATCACCCCTGTCTCTCTTGTGATTGACGGTTTGTGATCACCCTTGTCTCTCCTGTGATTGACGGTTTGTGATCACCCCTGTCTCTCTTGTGATTGACGGTTTGTGATCACCCCTGTCTCTCTTGTGATTGACGGTGTGATCACCCCTGTCTCTCTTGTGATTGACGGTTTGTGATTACCCCTGTCTCTCTTGTGATTGACGGTTTCTGATCACCCTTGTCTCTCTTGTGATTGACGGTTTGTGATAACCCCTGACTCTCTTGTGATTGACGGTTTGTGATCACCCCTGTCTCTCTTGTGATTGACGGTTTCTGATAACCCCTGTCTCTCTTGTGATTGACGGTTTCTGATCTCCCCTGTCTCTCTTGTGATTGACGGTTTCTGATCACCCCTGTCTCTCTTGTGATTGACGGTTTCTGATTACTCCTGTCTCTCTTGTGATTGACGGTTTGTGATCACCCCTGTCTCTCTTGTGATTGACGGTTTGTGATCACCCCTGTCTCTCTTGTGATTGACGGTTTGTGATCACCCCTGTCTCTCTTGTGATTGACGGTTTCTGATCACCCCTGTCTCTCTTATGATTGACGGTTTGTGATCACCCCTGTCTCTCTTGTGATTGACGGTTTGTGATCACCCCTGTCTCTCTTGTGATTGACGGTTTGTGATCACCCCTGTCTCTCTTGTGATTGACGGTTTCTGATCACCCCTGTCTCTCTTGTGATTGACGGTTTGTGATCACCCCTGTCTCTCTTGTGATTGACGGTTTGTGATCACCCCTGTTTCTCTTGTGATAGACGGTTTCTGATCACCCCTGTCTCTCTTGTGATTGACGGTTTCTGATCACCCCTGTCTCTCTTGTGATTGACGGTTTGTGATCACCCCTGTCTCTCTTGTGATTGACGGTTTCTGATCACCCCTGTCTCTCTTGTGATTGACGGTTTCTGATCACTCCTGTTTCTCTTGTGATTGACGGTTTGTGATCACCCCTGTTTCTCTTGTGATTGACGGTTTCTGATCACCCCTGTCTCTCTTGTGATTGGCGGTTTGTGATCACCCCTGTCTCTCTTGTGATTGACAGTTTGTGATTACCCCTGTCTCTCTTGTGATTGACGGCTTGTGATCACCCCTGTCTCTCTTGTGATTGACGGTTTGTGATCACGCCTGTCTCTCTTGTGATTGACGTTTGTGATCACCCCTGTCTCTCTTGTGATTGACTGTTTGTGATCACCCCTGTCTCTCTTGTGATTGACGGTTTGTGATCACCCCTGTCTCTCTTGTGATTGACGGTTTCTGATCACCCCTGTCTCTCTTGTGATTGACGGTTTCTGATCACCCCTGTCTCTCTTGTGATTGACGGTTTGTGATCACTGCTGTCTCTCTTGTGATTGACAGTTTGTGATCACCCCTGTCTCTCTTGTGATTGACGGTTTGTGATCACCCCTGTCTCTCTTGTGATTGACGGTTTGTGATCACCCCTGTCTCTCTTGTGATTGACGGTTTCTGATCACCCCTGTCTCTCTTGTGATTGACGGTTTCTGATCACCCCTGTCTCTCTTGTGAATGACGGTTTGTGATCACCCCTGACTCTCTTGTGATTGACGGTTTGTGATCACCCCTGTCTCTCTTGTGATTGACGGTTTCTGATCACCACTGTCTCTCTTGTGATTGACGGTTTATGATCACCACTGTCTCTCTTGTGATTGACGGTTTCTGATCACCCCTGTGTCTCTTGTGATTGACGGTTTCTGATTACTCCTGTCTCTCTTGTGATTGACGGTTTGTGATCACCCCTGTCTCTCTTGTGATTGACGGTTTGTGATCACCCCTGTCTCTCTTGTGATTGACGGTTTGTGATCACCCCTGTCTCTCTTGTGATTGACGGTTTGTGATCACCCCTGTCTCTCTTGTGATTGAAGGTTTGTGATCACCCCTGTCTCTCTTGTGATTGACGGTTTCTGATTACCCCTGTCTCTCTTGTGATTGACGGTTTGTGATCACCCCTGTCTCTCTTGTGATTGACGGTTTGTGATCACCCCTGTCTCTCTTGTGATTGACGGTTTCTGATCACCCCTGTCTCTCTTGTGATTGACGGTTTCTGATCTCCCCTGTCTCTCTTGTGAATGACGGTTTGTGATCACCCCTGACTCTCTTGTGATTGACGGTTTGTGATCACCCCTGTCTCTCTTGTGATTGACGGTTTCTGATCACCACTGTCTCTCTTGTGATTGACGGTTTATGATCACCACTGTCTCTCTTGTGATTGACGGTTTCTGATCACCCCTGTGTCTCTTGTGATTGACGGTTTCTGATTACTCCTGTCTCTCTTGTGATTGACGGTTTGTGATCACCCCTGTCTCTCTTGTGATTGACGGTTTGTGATCACCCCTGTCTCTCTTGTGATTGACGTTTGTGATCACCCCTGTCTCTCTTGTGATTGGCGGTTTGTGATTACCCCTGTCTCTCTTGTGATTGACGGTTTCTGATCACCCCTGTCTCTCTTGTGATTGACGGTTTGTGATCACCCCTGTCTCTCTTGTGATTGACGGTTTCTGATCACCCCTGTCTCTCTTGTGATTGACGGTTTCTGATCTCCCCTGTCTCTCTTGTGAATGACGGTTTGTGATCACCCCTGACTCTCTTGTGATTGACGGTTTGTGATCACCCCTGTCTCTCTTGTGATTGACGGTTTGTGATCACCCCTGTCTCTTTTGTGATTGACGGTTTCTGATCACCCCTGTCTCTCTTGTGATTGACGGTTTCTGATCACCACTGTCTCTCTTGTGATTGACGGTTTCTGATCACCCCTGTCTCTCTTGTGATTGACGGTTTGTGATCACCCCTGTCTCTCTTGTGATTGACGGTTTGTGATCACCCCTGTCTCTTTTCTGATTGACGGTTTCTGATCACCCCTGTCTCTCTTGTGATTGACGGTTTCTGATCACCACTGTCTCTCTTGTGATTGACGGTTTCTGATCACCCCTGTCTCTCTTGTGATTGACGGTTTGTGATCACCCCTGTCTCTCTTGTGATTGACGGTTTGTGATAACCCCTGTCTCTCTTGGGATTGACGGTTTGTGATCACCCCTGTCTCTCTTGTGATTGACGGTTTGTGATCACCCCTGTCTCTCTTGTGATTGACGGTTTGTGATCACCCCTGTCTCTCTTGTGATTGACGGTTTGTGATCACCCCTGTCTCTCTTGTGATTGACGGTTTCTGATTACCCCTGTCTCTCTTGTGATTGACGGTTTCTGATCACCCCTGTCTCTCTTGTGATTGACGGTTTGTGATCACCCCTGTCTCTCTTGTGATTGACGGTTTCTGATCACCCCTGTCTCTCTTGTGATTGACGGTTTCTGATCTCCCCTGTACTCTCTTGTGAATGACGGTTTGTGATCACCCCTGACTCATTTGTGATTGACGGTTTGTGATCACCCCTGTCTCTCTTGTGATTGACGGTTTCTGATCACCACTGTCTCTCTTGTGATTGACGGTTTCTGATCACCACTGTCTCTCTTGTGACTGACGGTTTCTGATCACCCCTGTGTCTCTTGTGATTGACGGTTTCTGATTACTCCTGTCTCTCTTGTGATTGACGGTTTGTGATCACCCCTGTCTCTCTTGTGATTGACGGTTTCTGATCACCCCTGTCTCTCTTGTGATTGACGGTTTGTGATCACCCCTGTCTCTCTTGTGATTGACGGTTTGTGATTACCCCTGTCTCTCTTGTGATTGACGGTTTCTGATCACCCCTGTCTCTCTTGTGATTGACGGTTTGTGATCACCCCTGTCTCTCTTGTGATTGACGGTTTCTGATCACCCCTGTCTCTCTTGTGATTGACGGTTTCTGATCTCCCCTGTCTCTCTTGTGAATGACGTTTGTGATCACCCCTGACTCTCTTGTGATTGACGGTTTGTGATCACCCCTGTCTCTCTTGTGATTGACGGTTTCTGATCACCACTGTCTCTCTTGTGATTGACGGTTTCTGATCACCACTGTCTCTCTTGTGACTGACGGTTTCTGATCACCCCTGGTTCTCTTGTGATTGACGGTTTCTGATTACTCCTGTCTCTCTTGTGATTGACGGTTTGTGATCACCCCTGTCTCTCTTGTGATTGACGGTTTCTGATCACCCCTGTCTCTCTTGTGATTGACGGTTTGTGATCACCCCTGTCTCTCTTGTGATTGACGGTTTCTGATTACCCCTGTCTCTCTTGTGATTGACGGTTTCTGATCACCCCTGTCTCTCTTGTAATTGACGGTTTGTGATCACCCCTGTCTCTCTTGTGATTGACGGTTTCTGATCACCCCTGTCTCTCTTGTGATTGACGGTTTCTGATCTCCCCTGTCTCTCTTGTGAATGACGGTTTGTGATCACCCCTGACTCTCTTGTGATTGACGGTTTGTGATCACCCCTGTCTCTCTTGTGATTGACGGTTTCTGATCACCACTGTCTCTCTTGTGATTGACGGTTTCTGATCACCACTGTCTCTCTTGTGATTGACGGTTTCTGATCACCCCTGTGTCTCTTGTGATTGACGGTTTCTGATTACCCCTGTCTCTCTTGTGATTGACGGTTTGTGATCACCCCTGTCTCTCTTGTGATTGACGGTTTGTGATCACCCCTGTCTCTCTTGTGATTGACGGTTTGTGATCACCCCTGTCTCTCTTGTGATTGACGTTTCTGATCACTCCTATTTCTCTTGTGATTGATGGTTTGTTATCACCCCTGTTTCTCTTGTGATTGACGGTTTCTGATCACCCCAGTCTCTCTTGTGATTGGCGGTTTGTGATCACCCCTGTCTCTCTTGTGAATGACAGTTTGTGATCACCCCTGTCTCTCTTGTGATTGACGGCTTGTGATCACCCCTGTCTCTCTTGTGATTGACGGTTTGTGATCACCCCTGTCTCTCTTGTGATTGACGTTTGTGATCACCCCTGTCTCTCTTGTGATTGACTGTTGTTGATCACCCCTGTCTCTCTTGTGATTGACGGTTTGTGATCACCCCTGTCTCTCTTGTGATTGACGGTTTCTGATCACCCCTGTCTCTCTTGTGATTGACGGTTTCTGATCACCCCTGTCTCTCTTGTGATTGACGGTTTGTGATCACTGCTGTCTCTCTTGTGATTGACAGTTTGTGATCACCCCTGTCTCTCTTGTGATTGACGGTTTCTGATCACCCCTGTCACTCTTGTGATTGACGGTTTGTGATCACCCCTGTCTCTCTTGTGATTGACGGTTTCTGATCACCCCTGTCTCTCTTGTGATTGACGGTTTCTGATCACCCCTGTCTCTCTTGTGGATGACGGTTTGTGATCACCCCTGACTCTCTTGTGATTGACGGTTTGTGATCACCCCTATCTCTCTTGTGATTGACGGTTTCTGATCACCACTGTCTCTCTTGTGATTGACGGTTTATGATCACCACTGTCTCTCTTGTGATTGACGGTTTCTGATCACCCCTGTGTCTCTTGTGATTGACGGTTTCTGATTACTCCTGTCTCTCTTGTGATTGACGGTTTGTGATCACCCCTGTCTCTCTTGTGATTGACGGTTTGTGATCACCCCTGTCTCTCTTGTGATTGACGGTTTGTGATCACCACTGTCTCTCTTGTGATTGACGGTTTGTGATCACCCCTGTCTCTCTTGTGATTGACGGTTTGTGATCACCCCTGTCTCTCTTGTGATTGACGGTTTCTGATTACCCCTGTCTCTCTTGTGATTGACGGTTTCTGATCACCCCTGTCTCTCTTGTGATTGACGGTTTGTGATCACCCCTGTCTCTCTTGTGATTGACGGTTTCTGATCACCCCTGTCTCTCTTGTGATTGACGGTTTCTGATCTCCCCTGTCTCTCTTGTGAATGACGGTTTGTGATCACCCCTGACTCTCTTGTGATTGACGGTTTGTGATCACCCCTGTCTCTCTTGTGATTGACGGTTTCTGATCATCCCTGTCTCTCTTGTGATTGACGGTTTCTGATCACCCCTGTCTCTCTTGTGATTGACGGTTTGTGATCACCCCTGTCTCTCTTGTGATTGACGGTTTGTGATCACCCCTGTCTCTCTTGTGATTGACGGTTTGTGATCACCCCTGTCTCTCTTGTGATTGACGGTTTCTGATCACCCCTGTCTCTCTTGTGATTGACGGTTTGTGATCACCCCTGTCTCTCTTGTGATTGACGGTTTGTGATCACCCCTGTTTCTCTTGTGATAGACGGTTTCTGATCACCCCTGTCTCTCTTGTGATAGACGGTTTCTGATCACCCCTGTCTCTCTTGTGATTGACGGTTTCTGATCACCCCTGTCTCTCTTGTGATTGACGGTTTCTGATCACTCCTGTTTCTCTTGTGATTGACGGTTTGTTATCACCCCTGTTTCTCTTGTGATTGACGGTTTCTGATCACCCCTGTCTCTCTTGTGATTGACGGTTTGTGATCACCCCTGTCTCTCTTGTGATTGACAGTTTGTGATCACCCCTGTCTCTCTTGTGATTGACGGCTTGTGATCACCCCTGTCTCTCTTGTGATTGACGGTTTGTGATCACCCCTGTCTCTCTTGTGATTGACGGTTTGTGATCACCCCTGTCTCTCTTGTGATTGACGGTTTCTGATCACCCCTGTCTCTCTTGTGATTGACGGTTTGTGATCACCCCTGTCTCTCTTGTGATTGACGGTTTCTGATCACCGCTGTCTCTCTTGTGATTGACGGTTTGTGATCACCCCTGTCTCTCTTGTGATTGACGGTTTCTGATCACCCCTGTCTCTCTTGTGATTGACGGTTTCTGATCTCCCCTGTCTCTCTTGTGATTGACGGTTTGTGATCACCCCTGACTCTCTTGTGATTGACGGTTTGTGATCACCCCTGTCTCTCTTGTGATTGACGGTTTCTGATAACCCCTGTCTCTCTTGTGATTGACGGTTTCTGATCTCCCCTGTCTCTCTTGTGATTGACGGTTTCTGATCACCCCTGTCTCTCTTGTGATTGACGGTTTCTGATTACTCCTGTCTCTCTTGTGATTGACGGTTTGTGATCACCCCTGTCTCTCTTGTGATTGACGGTTTGTGATCACCCCTGTCTCTCTTGTGATTGACGTTTCTGATCACCCCTGTCTCTCTTGTGATTGACGGTTTCTGATCACCCCTGTCTCTCTTGTGATTGACGGTTTGTGATCACCCCTGTCTCTCTTGTGATTGACGGTTTGTGATCACCCCTGTCTCTCTTGTGATTGACGGTTTGTGATCACCCCTGTTTCTCTTGTGATAGACGGTTTCTGATCACCCCTGTCTCTCTTGTGATAGACGGTTTCTGATCACCCCTGTCTCTCTTGTGATTGACGGTTTCTGATCACCCCTGTCTCTCTTGTGATTGACGGTTTCTGATCACCCCTGTCTCTCTTGTGATTGACGGTTTCTGATCACTCCTGTTTCTCTTGTGATTGACGGTTTGTTATCACCCCTGTTTCTCTTGTGATTGACGGTTTCTGATCACCCCTGTCTCTCTTGTGATTGACGGTTGGGTGATCACCCCTGTCTCTCTTGTGATTGACAGTTTGTGATCACCCCTGTCTCTCTTGTGATTGACGGCTTGTGATCACCCCTGTCTCTCTTGTAATTGACGGTTTGTGATCACCCCTGTCTCTCTTGTGATTGACGTTTGTGATCACCCCTGTCTCTCTTGTGATTGACTGTTTGTGATCACCCCTGTCTCTCTTGTGATTGACGGTTTGTGATCACTGCTGTCTCTCTTGTGATTGACAGTTTGTGATCACCCCTGTCTCTCTTGTGATTGACGGTTTGTGATCACCCCTGTCTCTCTTGTGATTGACGGTTTGTGATCACCCCTGTCTCTCTTGTGATTGACGGTTTCTGATCACCCCTGTCTCTCTTGTGATTGACGGTTTCTGATCACCCCTGTCTCTCTTGTGATTGACGGTTTCTGATCACCCCTGTTTCTATTGTGATTGACGGTTTCTGATCACCCCTGTCTCTCTTGTGATTGACGGTTTCTGATCACCGCTATCTCTCTTGTGATTCACGGTATCTAATCACCCCTGTCCCTCTTTTGATTGACGGTTTGTGATCACCCCTGTCTCTTTTGTGATTGACGGTTTGTGATCACCCCTGTCTCTCTTGTGATTGACGGTTTGTGATCACCCCTGTCTCTCTTGTGATTGACGGTTTGTGATCACCCTTGTCTCTCCTGTGATTGACGGTTTGTGATCACCCCTGTCTCTCTTGTGATTGACGGTTTGTGATCACCCCTGTCTCTCTTGTGATTGACGGTGTGATCACCCCTGTCTCTCTTGTGATTGACGGTTTGTGATTACCCCTGTCTCTCTTGTGATTGACGGTTTCTGATCACCCTTGTCTCTCTTGTGATTGACGGTTTGTGATAACCCCTGACTCTCTTGTGATTGACGGTTTGTGATCACCCCTGTCTCTCTTGTGATTGACGGTTTCTGATAACCCCTGTCTCTCTTGTGATTGACGGTTTCTGATCTCCCCTGTCTCTCTTGTGATTGACGGTTTCTGATCACCCCTGTCTCTCTTGTGATTGACGGTTTCTGATTACTCCTGTCTCTCTTGTGATTGACGGTTTGTGATCACCCCTGTCTCTCTTGTGATTGACGGTTTGTGATCACCCCTGTCTCTCTTGTGATTGACGGTTTGTGATCACCCCTGTCTCTCTTGTGATTGACGGTTTCTGATCACCCCTGTCTCTCTTGTGATTGACGGTTTGTGATCACCCCTGTCTCTCTTGTGATTGACGGTTTCTGATCACCGCTGTCTCTCTTGTGATTGACGGTTTGTGATCACCCCTGTCTCTCTTGTGATTGACGGTTTCTGATCACCCCTGTCTCTCTTGTGATTGACGGTTTCTGATCTCCCCTGTCTCTCTTGTGATTGACGGTTTGTGATCACCCCTGACTCTCTTGTGATTGACGGTTTGTTATCACCCCTGTCTCTCTTGTGATTGACGGTTTCTGATAACCCCTGTCTCTCTTGTGATTGACGGTTTCTGATCTCCCCTGTCTCTCTTGTGATTGACGGTTTCTGATCACCCCTGTCTCTCTTGTGATTGACGGTTTCTGATTACTCCTGTCTCTCTTGTGATTGACGGTTTGTGATCACCCCTGTCTCTCTTGTGATTGACGGTTTGTGATCACCCCTGTCTCTCTTGTGATTGACGTTTCTGATCACCCCTGTCTCTCTTGTGATTGACGGTTTCTGATCACCCCTGTCTCTCTTGTGATTGACGGTTTGTGATCACCCCTGTCTCTCTTGTGATTGACGGTTTGTGATCACCCCTGTCTCTCTTGTGATTGACGGTTTGTGATCACCCCTGTTTCTCTTGTGATAGACGGTTTCTGATCACCCCTGTCTCTCTTGTGATAGACGGTTTCTGATCACCCCTGTCTCTCTTGTGATTGACGGTTTCTGATCACCCCTGTCTCTCTTGTGATTGACGGTTTCTGATCACCCCTGTCTCTCTTGTGATTGACGGTTTCTGATCACTCCTGTTTCTCTTGTGATTGACGGTTTGTTATCACCCCTGTTTCTCTTGTGATTGACGGTTTCTGATCACCCCTGTCTCTCTTGTGATTGACGGTTGGGTGATCACCCCTGTCTCTCTTGTGATTGACAGTTTGTGATCACCCCTGTCTCTCTTGTGATTGACGGCTTGTGATCACCCCTGTCTCTCTTGTAATTGACGGTTTGTGATCACCCCTGTCTCTCTTGTGATTGACGTTTGTGATCACCCCTGTCTCTCTTGTGATTGACTGTTTGTGATCACCCCTGTCTCTCTTGTGATTGACGGTTTGTGATCACTGCTGTCTCTCTTGTGATTGACAGTTTGTGATCACCCCTGTCTCTCTTGTGATTGACGGTTTGTGATCACCCCTGTCTCTCTTGTGATTGACGGTTTGTGATCACCCCTGTCTCTCTTGTGATTGACGGTTTCTGATCACCCCTGTCTCTCTTGTGATTGACGGTTTCTGATCACCCCTGTCTCTCTTGTGATTGACGGTTTCTGATCACCCCTGTTTCTATTGTGATTGACGGTTTCTGATCACCCCTGTCTCTCTTGTGATTGACGGTTTCTGATCACCGCTATCTCTCTTGTGATTGACGGTATCTAATCACCCCTGTCCCTCTTTTGATTGACGGTTTGTGATCACCCCTGTCTCTTTTGTGATTGACGGTTTGTGATCACCCCTGTCTCTCTTGTGATTGACGGTTTGTGATCACCCCTGTCTCTCTTGTGATTGACGGTTTGTGATCACCATTGTCTCTCCTGTGATTGACGGTTTGTGATCACCCCTGTCTCTCTTGTGATTGACGGTTTGTGATCACCCCTGTCTCTCTTGTGATTGACGGTGTGATCACCCCTGTCTCTCTTGTGATTGACGGTTTGTGATTACCCCTGTCTCTCTTGTGATTGACGGTTTCTGATCACCCTTGTCTCTCTTGTGATTGACGGTTTGTGATAACCCCTGACTCTCTTGTGATTGACGGTTTGTGATCACCCCTGTCTCTCTTGTGATTGACGGTTTCTGATAACCCCTGTCTCTCTTGTGATTGACGGTTTCTGATCTCCCCTGTCTCTCTTGTGATTGACGGTTTCTGATCACCCCTGTCTCTCTTGTGATTGACGGTTTCTGATTACTCCTGTCTCTCTTGTGATTGACGGTTTGTGATCACCCCTGTCTCTCTTGTGATTGACGGTTTGTGATCACCCCTGTCTCTCTTGTGATTGACGGTTTGTGATCACCCCTGTCTCTCTTGTGATTGACGGTTTCTGATCACCCCTGTCTCTCTTATGATTGACGGTTTGTGATCACCCCTGTCTCTCTTGTGATTGACGGTTTGTGATCACCCCTGTCTCTCTTGTGATTGACGGTTTGTGATCACCCCTGTCTCTCTTGTGATTGACGGTTTCTGATCACCCCTGTCTCTCTTGTGATTGACGGTTTGTGATCACCCCTGTCTCTCTTGTGATTGACGGTTTGTGATCACCCCTGTTTCTCTTGTGATAGACGGTTTCTGATCACCCCTGTCTCTCTTGTGATTGACGGTTTCTGATCACCCCTGTCTCTCTTGTGATTGACGGTTTGTGATCACCCCTGTCTCTCTTGTGATTGACGGTTTCTGATCACCCCTGTCTCTCTTGTGATTGACGGTTTCTGATCACTCCTGTTTCTCTTGTGATTGACGGTTTGTGATCACCCCTGTTTCTCTTGTGATTGACGGTTTCTGATCACCCCTGTCTCTCTTGTGATTGGCGGTTTGTGATCACCCCTGTCTCTCTTGTGATTGACAGTTTGTGATTACCCCTGTCTCTCTTGTGATTGACGGCTTGTGATCACCCCTGTCTCTCTTGTGATTGACGGTTTGTGATCACGCCTGTCTCTCTTGTGATTGACGTTTGTGATCACCCCTGTCTCTCTTGTGATTGACTGTTTGTGATCACCCCTGTCTCTCTTGTGATTGACGGTTTGTGATCACCCCTGTCTCTCTTGTGATTGACGGTTTCTGATCACCCCTGTCTCTCTTGTGATTGACGGTTTCTGATCACCCCTGTCTCTCTTGTGATTGACGGTTTGTGATCACTGCTGTCTCTCTTGTGATTGACAGTTTGTGATCACCCCTGTCTCTCTTGTGATTGACGGTTTGTGATCACCCCTGTCTCTCTTGTGATTGACGGTTTGTGATCACCCCTGTCTCTCTTGTGATTGACGGTTTCTGATCACCCCTGTCTCTCTTGTGATTGACGGTTTCTGATCACCCCTGTCTCTCTTGTGAATGACGGTTTGTGATCACCCCTGACTCTCTTGTGATTGACGGTTTGTGATCACCCCTGTCTCTCTTGTGATTGACGGTTTCTGATCACCACTGTCTCTCTTGTGATTGACGGTTTATGATCACCACTGTCTCTCTTGTGATTGACGGTTTCTGATCACCCCTGTGTCTCTTGTGATTGACGGTTTCTGATTACTCCTGTCTCTCTTGTGATTGACGGTTTGTGATCACCCCTGTCTCTCTTGTAATTGACGGTTTGTGATCACCCCTGTCTCTCTTGTGATTGACGGTTTGTGATCACCCCTGTCTCTCTTGTGATTGACGGTTTGTGATCACCCCTGTCTCTCTTGTGATTGACGGTTTGTGATCACCCCTGTCTCTCTTGTGATTGACGGTTTCTGATTACCCCTGTCTCTCTTGTGATTGACGGTTTCTGATCACCCCTGTCTCTCTTGTGATTGACGGTTTGTGATCACCCCTGTCTCTCTTGTGATTGACGGTTTCTGATCACCCCTGTCTCTCTTGTGATTGACGGTTTCTGATCTCCCCTGTCTCTCTTGTGAATGACGGTTTGTGATCACCCCTGACTCTCTTGTGATTGACGGTTTGTGATCACCCCTGTCTCTCTTGTGATTGACGGTTTCTGATCACCACTGTCTCTCTTGTGATTGACGGTTTATGATCACCACTGTCTCTCTTGTGATTGACGGTTTCTGATCACCCCTGTGTCTCTTGTGATTGACGGTTTCTGATTACTCCTGTCTCTCTTGTGATTGACGGTTTGTGATCACCCCTGTCTCTCTTGTGATTGACGGTTTGTGATCACCCCTGTCTTTCTTGTGATTGACGTTTGTGATCACCCCTGTCTCTCTTGTGATTGGCGGTTTGTGATTACCCCTGTCTCTCTTGTGATTGACGGTTTCTGATCACCCCTGTCTCTCTTGTGATTGACGGTTTGTGATCACCCCTGTCTCTCTTGTGATTGACGGTTTCTGATCACCCCTGTCTCTCTTGTGATTGACGGTTTCTGATCTCCCCTGTCTCTCTTGTGAATGACGGTTTGTGATCACCCCTGACTCTCTTGTGATTGACGGTTTGTGATCACCCCTGTCTCTCTTGTGATTGACGGTTTGTGATCACCCCTGTCTCTTTTGTGATTGACGGTTTGTGATCACCCCTGTCTCTCTTGTGATTGACGGTTTCTGATCACCACTGTCTCTCTTGTGATTGACGGTTTCTGATCACCCCTGTCTCTCTTGTGATTGACGGTTTGTGATCACCCCTGTCTCTCTTGTGATTGACGGTTTGTGATCACCCCTGTCTCTTTTGTGATTGACGGTTTCTGATCACCCCTGTCTCTCTTGTGATTGACGGTTTCTGATCACCACTGTCTCTCTTGTGATTGACGGTTTCTGATCACCCCTGTCTCTCTTGTGATTGACAGTTTGTGATCACCCCTGTCTCTCTTGTGATTGACGGTTTGTGATAACCCCTGTCTCTCTTGGGATTGACGGTTTGTGATCACCCCTGTCTCTCTTGTGATTGACGGTTTGTGATCACCCCTGTCTCTCTTGTGATTGACGGTTTGTGATCACCCCTGTCTCTCTTGTGATTGACGGTTTGTGATCACCCCTGTCTCTCTTGTGATTGACGGTTTCTGATTACCCCTGTCTCTCTTGTGATTGACGGTTTCTGATCACCCCTGTCTCTCTTGTGATTGACGGTTTGTGATCACCCCTGTCTCTCTTGTGATTGACGGTTTCTGATCACCCCTGTCTCTCTTGTGATTGACGGTTTCTGATCTCCCCTGTACTCTCTTGTGAATGACGGTTTGTGATCACCCCTGACTCATTTGTGATTGACGGTTTGTGATCACCCCTGTCTCTCTTGTGATTGACGGTTTCTGATCACCACTGTCTCTCTTGTGATTGACGGTTTCTGATCACCACTGTCTCTCTTGTGACTGACGGTTTCTGATCACCCCTGTGTCTCTTGTGATTGACGGTTTCTGATTACTCCTGTCTCTCTTGTGATTGACGGTTTGTGATCACCCCTGTCTCTCTTGTGATTGACGGTTTCTGATCACCCCTGTCTCTCTTGTGATTGACGGTTTGTGATCACCCCTGTCTCTCTTGTGATTGACGGTTTGTGATTACCCCTGTCTCTCTTGTGATTGACGGTTTCTGATCACCCCTGTCTCTCTTGTGATTGACGGTTTGTGATCACCCCTGTCTCTCTTGTGATTGACGGTTTCTGATCACCCCTGTCTCTCTTGTGATTGACGGTTTCTGATCTCCCCTGTCTCTCTTGTGAATGACGTTTGTGATCACCCCTGACTCTCTTGTGATTGACGGTTTGTGATCACCCCTGTCTCTCTTGTGATTGACGGTTTCTGATCACCACTGTCTCTCTTGTGATTGACGGTTTCTGATCACCACTGTCTCTCTTGTGACTGACGGTTTCTGATCACCCCTGGTTCTCTTGTGATTGACGGTTTCTGATTACTCCTGTCTCTCTTGTGATTGACGGTTTGTGATCACCCCTGTCTCTCTTGTGATTGACGGTTTCTGATCACCCCTGTCTCTCTTGTGATTGACGGTTTGTGATCACCCCTGTCTCTCTTGTGATTGACGGTTTGTGATTACCCCTGTCTCTCTTGTGATTGACGGTTTCTGATCACCCCTGTCTCTCTTGTAATTGACGGTTTGTGATCACCCCTGTCTCTCTTGTGATTGACGGTTTCTGATCACCCCTGTCTCTCTTGTGATTGACGGTTTCTGATCTCCCCTGTCTCTCTTGTGAATGACGGTTTGTGATCACCCCTGACTCTCTTGTGATTGACGGTTTGTGATCACCCCTGTCTCTCTTGTGATTGACGGTTTCTGATCACCACTGTCTCTCTTGTGATTGACGGTTTCTGATCACCACTGTCTCTCTTGTGATTGACGGTTTCTGATCACCCCTGTGTCTCTTGTGATTGACGGTTTCTGATCACCCCTGTCTCTCTTGTGATTGACGGTTTGTGATCACCCCTGTCTCTCTTGTGATTGACGGTTTGTGATCACCCCTGTCTCTCTTGTGATTGACGGTTTGTGATCACCCCTGTCTCTCTTGTGATTGACGTTTCTGATCACTCCTATTTCTCTTGTGATTGATGGTTTGTTATCACCCCTGTTTCTCTTGTGATTGACGGTTTCTGATCACCCCAGTCTCTCTTGTGATTGGCGGTTTGTGATCACCCCTGTCTCTCTTGTGAATGACAGTTTGTGATCACCCCTGTCTCTCTTGTGATTGACGGCTTGTGATCACCCCTGTCTCTCTTGTGATTGACGGTTTGTGATCACCCCTGTCTCTCTTGTGATTGACGTTTGTGATCACCCCTGTCTCTCTTGTGATTGACTGTTGTTGATCACCCCTGTCTCTCTTGTGATTGACGGTTTGTGATCACCCCTGTCTCTCTTGTGATTGACGGTTTCTGATCACCCCTGTCTCTCTTGTGATTGACGGTTTCTGATCACCCCTGTCTCTCTTGTGATTGACGGTTTGTGATCACTGCTGTCTCTCTTGTGATTGACAGTTTGTGATCACCCCTGTCTCTCTTGTGATTGACGGTTTCTGATCACCCCTGTCTCTCTTGTGGATGACGGTTTGTGATCACCCCTGACTCTCTTGTGATTGACGGTTTCTGATCACCCCTGTCTCTCTTGTGATTGACGGTTTGTGATCACTGCTGTCTCTCTTGTGATTGACAGTTTGTGATCACCCCTGTCTCTCTTGTGATTGACGGTTTCTGATCACCCCTGTCTCTCTTGTGGATGACGGTTTGTGATCACCCCTGACTCTCTTGTGATTGACGGTTTGTGATCACCCCTATCTCTCTTGTGATTGACGGTTTCTGATCACCACTGTCTCTCTTGTGATTGACGGTTTATGATCACCACTGTCTCTCTTGTGATTGACGGTTTCTGATCACCCCTGTGTCTCTTGTGATTGACGGTTTCTGATTACTCCTGTCTCTCTTGTGATTGACGGTTTGTGATCACCCCTGTCTCTCTTGTGATTGACGGTTTGTGATCACCCCTGTCTCTCTTGTGATTGACGGTTTGTGATCACCACTGTCTCTCTTGTGATTGACGGTTTGTGATCACCCCTGTCTCTCTTGTGATTGACGGTTTGTGATCACCCCTGTCTCTCTTGTGATTGACGGTTTGTGATTACCCCTGTCTCTCTTGTGATTGACGGTTTCTGATCACCCCTGTCTCTCTTGTGATTGACGGTTTGTGATCACCCCTGTCTCTCTTGTGATTGACGGTTTCTGATCACCCCTGTCTCTCTTGTGATTGACGGTTTCTGATCTCCCCTGTCTCTCTTGTGAATGACGGTTTGTGATCACCCCTGACTCTCTTGTGATTGACGGTTTGTGATCACCCCTGTCTCTCTTGTGATTGACGGTTTCTGATCACCACTGTCTCTCTTGTGATTGACGGTTTATGATCACCACTGTCTCTCTTGTGATTGACGGTTTCTGATCACCCCTGTGTCTCTTGTGATTGACGGTTTCTGATTACTCCTGTCTCTCTTGTGATTGACGGTTTGTGATCACCCCTGTCTCTCTTGTGATTGACGGTTTGTGATCACCCCTGTCTCTCTTGTGATTGACGGTTTGTGATCACCCCTGTCTCTCTTGTGATTGGCGGTTTGTGATCACCCCTGTCTCTCTTGTGATTGACGGTTTCTGATCACCCCTGTCTCTCTTGTGATTGACGGTTTGTGATCACCCCTGTCTCTCTTGTGATTGACGGTTTCTGATCACCCCTGTCTCTCTTGTGATTGACGGTTTCTGATCTCCCCTGTCTCTCTTGTGAATGACGGTTTGTGATCACCCCTGACTCTCTTGTGATTGACGGTTTGTGATCACCCCTGTCTCTCTTGTGATTGACGGTTTCTGATCACCACTGTCTCTCTTGTGATTGACGGTTTCTGATCACCACTGTCTCTCTTGTAATTAACGGTTTCTGATCACCCCTGTGTCTCTTGTGATTGACGGTTTCTGATTACCTCTGTCTCTCTTGTGATTGACGGTTTGTGATCACCCCCCTGTCTCTCTTGTGATTGACGATTTCTGATCACCCCTGTCTCTCTTGTGATTGACGGTTTCTGATCACCCCTGTCTCTCTTGTGATTGACGGTTTGTGATCACCCCTGTCTCTCTTGTGATTGACGGTTTGTGATCACCCCTGTCTCTCTTGTGATTGACGGTTTGTGATCACCCCTGTCTCTCTTGTGATTGACGGTTTGTGATCACCCCTGTCTCTCTTGTGATTGACGGTTTGTGATCACCCCTGTTTCTCTTGTGATAGACGGTTTCTGATCACCCCTGTCTCTCTTGTGATTGACGGTTTCTGATCACCCTTGTCTCTCTTGTGATTGACGGTTTCTGATCACTCCTGTCTCTCTTGTGATTGACGGTTTGTGATCACCCCTGTCTCTCTTGTGATTGACGGTTTGTTATCACCCCTGTTTCTCTTGTGATTGACGGTTTCTGATCACCCCTGTCTCTCTTGTGATTGACGGTTTGTGATCACCCCTGTCTCTCTTGTGATTGACAGTTTGTGATCACCCCTGTCTGTCTTGTGATTGACGGTTTGTGATCACCCTTGTCTCTCTTGTGATTGACGGTTTGTGATCACCCCTGTCTCTCTTGTGATTGACGTTTGTGATCACCCCTGTCTCTCTTGTGATTGACTGTTTTTGATCACCCCTGTCTCTCTTGTGATTGACGGTTTGTGATCACCCCTGTCTCTCTTGTGATTGACGGTTTGTGATCACCCCTGTCTCTCTTGTGATTGACGGTTTCTGATCACCCCTGTCTGTCTTGTGATTGACGGTTTGTGATCAATGCTGTCTTTCTTGTGATTGACGGTTTGTGATCACCCCTGTCTCTCTTGTGATTGACGGTTTGTGATCACCCCTGTCTCTCTTGTGATTGACGGTTTGTGATCACCCCTGTCTCTCTTGTGATTGACGGTTTGTGATCACCCCTGTCTCTCTTGTGATTGACGGTTTGTGATCACCCCTGTCTCTCTTGTGATTGACGGTTTCTGATCACCCCTGCCTCTCTTGTGATTGACGGTTTGTGATCACCCCTGTTTCTCTTGTGATTGACGGTTTCTTATCACCCCTGTCTCTCTTGTGATTGACGGTTTCTGATCTCCCCTGTCTCTCTTGTGATTGACGGTTTGTGATCACCCCTGACTCTCTTGTGATTGACGGTTTGTGATCACCCCTGTCTCTCTTGTGATTGACGGTTTCTGATCACCCCTGTCTCTCTTGTGATTGACGGTTTCTGATCTCCCCTGTCTCTCTTGTGATTGACAGTTTCTGATCACCCCTGTCTCTCTTGTGATTGACGGTTTCTGATTACTCCTGTCTCTCTTGTGATTGACGGTTTGTGATCACCCCTGTCTCTCTTGTGATTGACGGTTTGTGATCACCCCTGTCTCTCTTGTGATTGACGGTTTCTGATCACCCCTGTCTCTCTTGTGATTGACGGTTTCTGATCACCCCTGTCTCTCTTGTGATTGACGGTTTGTGATCACCCCTGTCTCTCTTGTGATTGACGGTTTCTGATCACCCCTGTCTCTCTTGTGATTGACGGTTTCTGATCTCCCCTGTCTCTCTTGTGATTGACGGTTTCTGATCACCCCTGTCTCTCTTGTGATTGACGGTTTCTGATTACTCCTGTCTCTCTTGTGATTGACGGTTTGTGATCACCCCTGTCTCTCTTGTGATTGACGGTTTGTGATCACCCCTGTCTCTCTTTTGATGGACGGTTTCTGATCACCCCTGTCTCTCTTGTGATTGACGGTTTGTGATCACCCCTGTCTCTCTTGTGATTGACGGTTTGTGATCACCCCTGTCTCTCTTGTGATTGACGGTTTGTGATCACCCCTGTCTCTCTTGTGATTGACGGTTTGTGATCACCCCTGTCTCTCTTGTGATTGACGGTTTGTGATCACCCCTGTCTCTCTTGTGATTGACGGTTTGTGATCACCCCTGTTTCTCTTGTGATAGACGGTTTGTGATCACCCCTGTCTCTCTTGTGATAGACGGTTTCTGATCACCCCTGTCTCTCTTGTGATTGACGGTTTCTGATCACCCTTGTCTCTCTTGTGATTGACGGTTTCTGATCACCCCTGTCTCTCTTGTGATTGACGGTTTCTGATCACTCCTGTCTCTCTTGTGATTGACGGTTTGTGATCACCCCTGTCTCTCTTGTGATTGACGGTTTCTGATCACCCCTGTCTCTCTTGTGATTGACGGTTTCTGATCACCCCTGTCTCTCTTGTGATTGACGGTTTTTGATCACCCCTGTCTCTATTGTGATTGACGGTTTCTGATCACCCCTGTCTCTCTTGTGATTGACGGTTTCTGATCACCGCTATCTCTCTTGTGATTGACGGTATCTGATCAACCCTGTCCCTCTTTTGATTGACGGTTTGTGATCACCCCTGTTTCTCTTGTGATTGATGGTTTCTGATCACTCCTTTCTCTCTTGTGATTGACGGTTTCTGATCATCCCTGTCTCTCTTGTGATTGACGGTTTGTGATAACCCCTGACTCTCTTGTGATTGACGGTTTGTGATCACACCTGTCTCTCTTGTGATTGACGGTTTCTGATCACCCCTGTCTCTCTTGTGATTGACGGTTTCTGATCTCCCCTGTCTCTCTTGTGATTGACGGTTTCTGATCACCCCTGTCTCTCTTGTGATTGACGGTTTCTGATTACTCCTGTCTCTCTTGTGATTGACGGTTTGTGATCATCCCTGTCTCTCTTGTGATTGACGGTTTGTGATCACCCCTGTCTCTCTTGTGATTGACGGTTTCTGATCACCCCTGTCTCTCTTGTGATTGACGGTTTGTGATCACCCCTGTCTCTCTTGTGATTGACGGTTTGTGATCACCCCTGTCTCTCTTGTGATTGACGGTTTGTGATCACCCCTGTCTCTCTTGTGATTGACGGTTTCTGATCATCCCTGTCTCTCTTGTGATTGACGGTTTGTGATCACCCCTGTCTCTCTTGTGATTGACGGTTTGTGATCACCCCTGTTTCTCTTGTGATAGACGGTTTGTGATCACCCCTGTCTCTCTTGTGATAGACGGTTTCTGATCAACCCTGTCTCTCTTGTGATTGACGGATTGTGATCACCCTTTTCTCTCTTGTGATTGACGGTTTCTGATCACCCCTGTCTCTCTTGTGATTGACGGTTTCTGATCACTCCTGTCTCTCTTGTGATTGACGGTTTGTGATCACCCCTGTCTCTCTTGTGATTGACGGTTTGTGATCACCCCTGTCTCTCTTGTGATTGACGGTTTCTGATCACCCCTGTCTCTCTTGTGATTGATGGTTTCTGATCACCCCTGTCTCTCTTGTGATTGACGGTTTTTGATCACCCCTGTCTCTATTGTGATTGACGGTTTCTGATCACCCCTGTCTCTCTTGTGATTGACGGTTTCTGATCACCGCTATCTCTCTTGTGATTGACGGTATCTGATCACCCCTGTCCCTCTTTTGATTGACGGTTTGTGATCACCCCTGTTTCTCTTGTGATTGATGGTTTCTGATCACTCCTTTCTCTCTTGTGATTGACGGTTTCTGATCATCCCTGTCTCTCTTGTGATTGACGGTTTCTGATCACCCCTGTCTCTCTTGTGATTGACGGTTTCTGATCTCCCCTGTCTCTCTTGTGATTGACGGTTTCTGATCACCCCTGTCTCTCTTGTGATTGACGGTTTGTGATCACCCCTGTTTCTCTTGTGATTGACAGTTTCTGATCACCCCTGTCTCTCTTGTGATTGACGGTTTCTGATCACCACTGTCTCTCTTGTGAATGACGGTTTCTGATCACCCCTGTCTCTCTTGTGATTGACGGTTTCTGATCACCCCCGTCTCTCTTGTGATTGACGGTTTCTGATCACCCCTGTCTCTCTTGTGATTGACGGTGTCTGATCACCCCTGTCTCTCTTGTGATTGACGGTTTGTGATCACCCCTGTTTCTCTTGTGATTGACGGTTTCTGATCACCCCTGTCTCTCTTGTGATTGACGGTTTCTGATCACCCCTGTCTCTCTTGTGATTGACGGTTTGTGATCACCCCTGTCTCTCTTGTGATTGACGGTTTGTGATCACCCCTGTCTCTCTTGTGATTGACGGTTTGTGATCACCCCTGTCTCTCTTGTGATTGACGGTTTCTGATCACCCGTCTCTCTTCTGATTGACGGTTTCTGATCACCCTTGTCTCTCTTGTGATTGACGGTTTCTGATCACCCCTGTCTCTCTTGTGATTGACGGTTTCTGATCATCCCTGTCCCTCTTATGATTGACGGTTTCTGATCACCACTGTCTCTCTTGTGATTGACGGTTTCTGATCACCACTGTCTCTCTTGTGATTGACGGTTTCTTATCACCCCTTTCCCTCTTATGATTGACGGTTTCTGAACACCCCTCTCTCTCTTGTGATTGACGGTTTGTGATCACCCCTGTCTCTCTTGTGATTGACGGTTTCTGATCACCCGTCTCTCTTCTGATTGACGGTTTCTGATCACCCTTGTCTCTCTTGTGATTGACGGTTTGTGATCACCCCTGTCTCTCTTGTGATTGACGGTTTCTGATCACCCCTGTCTCTCTTGTGATTGACGGTTTCTGATCACCCCTGTCTCTCTTGTGATTGACGGTTTCTGATCACCCCTGTCTCTCTTGTGATTGACGGTTTCTGATCACCCCTGTTTCTCTTGTGATTGTTGGTTTCTGATCACCCCTGTCTCTCTTGTGATTGACTGTTTCTGATCACCACTGTCCCTCTTGTGATTGACGGTTTCTGATCACCCCTGTCTCTCTTGTGATTGACGGTTTGTGATCACCCCTGTCTCTCTTGTGATTGACGGTTTCTGATCACCCCTGTTTCTCTTGTGATTGACGGTTTGTGATCACCCCTGTCTCTCTTGTGATTGACGGTTTGTGATCACCCCTGTCTCTCTTGTGATTGACGGTTTCTGATCACCCCTGTCTCTCTTGTGATTGACGGTTTCTGAACACCTCAGTCTCTCTTGTGATTGACGGTTTCTGATCACCCCTGTCTCTCTTGTGATTGGTGGTTTCTGATCACCCCTGTCTCTCTTGTGATTGACGGTTTGTGATCACCCCTGTCTCTCTTGTGATTGACGGTTTGTGATCACCCCTGTCTCTCTTGTGATTGACGGTTTGTGATCACCCCTGTCTCTCTCTTGTGATTGACGGTTTGTGATCACCCGTCTCTCTTGTGATTGACGGTTTGTGATCACCCCTGTCTATCTTGTGATTGACGGTTTGTGATCACCCCTGTGTCTCTTGTGATTGACGGTTTGTGATCACCCCTTTGGTATCTTCATATAAAAACGTAGATATCACATTTAGTGCGCATGACGCGTTTCTGGAATAACTTTCATCAGGTACAAAGTCGAAAGGTTGAAAAACCAAATAATTTAAAAAGTTTGGAAGCAAGTAAACCAAAGGCCCACAGGATCACCGAGATCTGCTAAGATCACCTATATCTGAGGGAGGACAACTTAAACTTTTCTTGAAATTATCCATCTTGAGCAGTTATGAATTTAACAAAGAGAATATATATTTTGTGATATATATATTGCCAGTAATACATTTAAATCTGCTTCAGGAACAGTCATCTTTATTTGCCAATCATATTAGATTGTTTTTTGTAATATTTTAACAGCGAATCATAGCGTTACAACATCAATATATTACTTACACTAGTACAGATGACAACTAAAGAATATTACGAATATTTGATCACTGTCAAAACGAACATGAAATTACCTTTAGCAAAACATCAATTAAGTTTGTTTATATGCATACAGATTCAGTTCCCATCAAATTAATAATATCTTGTATAATTAATAGTAACTGTTTAAATAACGTAGAACTCACACGTGTCATCATAGTCATGTCCTACATCACCTATCCCTACCTACCCCCACCCCCTCCCCCAAATATTGTAACTATATTTGAAGATAAAAATAATAATAAGAATATATATACACAGCAGGGAAACCAGAAGTGTCAATCTAGAATGGACAATCCAGAGACGAAGGAAACATTTAACAGAAGACATAGTACGACGATAAACAAATACAAAAACACAACACAGAAAACTTAAAGGATCAACAACACGGACCCACTTACTAACATCAACAAAACGGACCCCACTTACTAACATCAACAACACGGACCCCACTTACTAACATCAACAACACGGACCCCACTTACTAACAGGATCAACAACACGGACCCCACTTACTAACATCAACAACACGGACCCCACTTACTAACATCAACAACACGGACCCCACTTACTAACATCAACAACACGGACCCCACTTACTAACATCAACAACGCGGACCCCACTTACTAACATCAACAACATGGACCCCACTTACTAACAGGATAAACAACACGGACCCCACTTACTAGCAGGATCAACAACACGGACCCCACTTACTAACATCAACAACACGGACCCCATTTACTAACATCAACAACACGGACCCCACTTACTAACATCAACAACACGGACCCCACTTACTAACATCAACAACACGGACCCCACTTACTAACATAATTAACACGGACCCCTCTACTAACATCAACAACACGGACCCCACTTACTAACATCAACAACACGGACCCCACTTACTAACAGGATCAACAACACGGACCCCACTTACTAACATCAACAACACGGAACCCACTTACTAACATCAACAACACGGACCCCACTTACTAACATCAACAACACGGACCCCACTTACTAACAGGATCTACAACACGGACCCCACTTACTAACATCAACAACACGGACCCCACTTACTAACATCAACAACACGGACCCCACTTACTAACATTAACAACACGGACCCCATTTACTAACATCAACAACACGGACCCCACTTACTAACATCAACAACACGGACCCCACTTACTAACATCAACAACACGGACCCCACTTACTAACATAATTAACACGGACCCCTCTACTAACATCAACAACACGGACCCCACTTACTAACATCAACAACACGGACCCCACTTACTAACATCAACAACACGGACCCCACTTACTAACAGGATCAACAACACGGACCCCACTTACTAACATCAACAACACGGAACCCACTTACTAACATCAACAACACGGACCCCACTTACTAACATCAACAACATGGACCCCACTTACTAACAGGATAAACAACACGGACCCCACTTACTAGCAGGATCAACAACACGGACCCCACTTACTAACATCAACAACACGGACCCCATTTACTAACATCAACAACACGGACCCCACTTACTAACATCAACAACACGGACCCCACTTACTAACATCAACAACACGGACCCCACTTACTAACATAATTAACACGGACCCCTCTACTAACATCAACAACACGGACCCCACTTACTAACATCAACAACACGGACCCCACTTACTAACAGGATCAACAACACGGACCCCACTTACTAACATCAACAACACGGAACCCACTTACTAACATCAACAACACGGACCCCACTTACTAACATCAACAACACGGACCCCACTTACTAACAGGATCTACAACACGGACCCCACTTACTAACATCAACAACACGGACCCCACTTACTAACATCAACAACACGGACCCCACTTACTAACATTAACAACACGGACCCCATTTACTAACATCAACAACACGGACCCCACTTACTAACATCAACAACACGGACCCCACTTACTAACATCAACAACACGGACCCCACTTACTAACATAATTAACACGGACCCCTCTACTAACATCAACAACACGGACCCCACTTACTAACATCAACAACACGGACCCCACTTACTAACATCAACAACACGGACCCCACTTACTAACAGGATCAACAACACGGACCCCACTTACTAACATCAACAACACGGAACCCACTTACTAACATCAACAACACGGACCCCACTTACTAACATCAACAACACGGACCCCACTTATTAACATCAACAACACGGACCCCACTTACTAACATCATTAACACGGACCCCACTTACTAACACCAACAACACGGACCCCACTTACTAACATCAACAACACGGACCCCACTTACTAACAGGATCAACAACACGGACCCCACTTACTAACAGGATCAACAACACGGACCCCACTTACTAACATCAACAACACGGACCTCACTTACTAACATCAACAACACGGACCCCACTTACTAGCATCAACAACACGGACCCCACTTACTAACAGGATCAACAACACGGACCCCACTTACTAACATCAACAACACGGACCCCACTTACTAACATCAACAACACGGACCTCACTTACTAACATCAACAACACGGACCCCACTTACTAACATCAACAACACGGACCTCACTTACTAACATCAACAACACGGACCCCACTTACTAACATCAACAACACGGACCCCATTTACTAACAGGATCAACAACACGGACCCCACTTACTAACATCAACAACACGGACCCCACTTACTAACAGTAACAACACGGACCCCACTTACTAGCAGGATCAACAACACGGACCCCACTTACTAACATCAACAACACGGACCCAACTTACTAACATCAACAACACGGACCCCACTTACTAACAGGATCAACAACACGACCTCACTTACTAACATCAACAATACGGACCCCACTTACTAACATCAACAACACGGACCCCACTTACTAACAGTAACAACACGGACCCCACTTACTAGCAGGATCAACAACACGGACCACACTTATTAACAGGATCAACAACACGGACCCCACTTACTAACAGGATCAACAACACGGACCCCACTTACTAACAGGATCAACAACACGGACCCCACTTACAAACATCAACAACACAGACCCCACTTACTAACAGGATCAACAACACGGACCACACTTACTAACATTAACAACACGGACCCCACTTACTAACATCAACAACACGGACCCCACTTACTAACAGGATCAACAACACGGACCCCATTTACTAACATCAACAACACGGACCTCACTTACTAACATCAACAACACGGACCCCACTTACAAACATCAACAACACGGACCCCACTTACTAACAGGATCAACAACACGGACCACACTTACTAGCAGGATCAACAACACGGACCCCACTTACTAACAGGATCAACAACACGGACCCCACTTACTAACAGGATCAACAACACGGACATCACTTACTAACAGGATCAACAACACGGACCCCACTTACTAACAAGATCAACAACACGGACCCCACTTACTAACAGGATCAACAACACGGACATCACTTACTAACAGGATCAACAACACGGACCACACTTACTAACATCAACAACACGGACCCCACTTACTAACATCAACAACACGGACCCCACTTACTAACAGTAACAATACGGACCCCACTTACTAGCAGGATCAACAACACGGACCACACTTACTAACATCAACAACACGGACCTCACTTACTAACATCACACACCATTGAGAACAGGACACAGAACGAAGATAAACAGCAAAGACTCACTTACTAACATCACACACCATTGAGGACAGGACACAGAGCGAAGATAAACAACACGGATCCCACTTACTAACATCACACACCATTGAGCACAGGACACAGAACGAAGATAAAAAACACCCACACATATCACAACAAACTTAAGAATATAAACAACACGGACCCACTTACTAACATAACACACCATTGAGCACAGGACACAGAACGAAGATAAACAACACGGAATCCACTTACTAACATAACACACCATTGTGTACAGGACACAGAACGAAGATAAACAACACGGACTCCACTTACTAACATAACACACCATTGTGGACAGGACACAGAACGAAGATAAAAAACACGGACCCACTTACTAACATAACACACCATTGAGGACAGGACACAGAACGAAGATAAACAACACGAACTCCACTTACTAACATAAAACACCATTGAGAACAGGACACAGAACGAAGATAAACAACACGGACTCCACTTACTAACATAAAACACCATTGAGGACAGGACACAGAGCGAAGATAAACAACACGAACTCCACTTACTAACATAACACACCATTGAGGACAGGACACAGAACGAAGATAAACAACACGGACCCACTTACTAACATAACACACCATTGAGCACAGGACACAGAACGAAGATAAACAACACGGACCCACTTACTAACATAAAACACCATTGAGGACAGGACACAGAACGAAGATAAACAACACGGACTCCACTTACTAACATAAAACACCATTGAGGACAGGATACAGAACGAAGATAAACAACACGAACCCACTTACTAACATAACACACCATTGAGGACAGGACACAGAACGAAGATAAACAACACGGACCCACTTACTAACATAAAACACCATTGAGGACAGGACACAGAACGAAGATAAACAACACGGACTCCACTTACTAACATAAAACACCATTGAGGACAGGACACAGAACGAAGATAAACAACACGAACCCCACTTACTAACATAACACACCATTGAGCACAGGACACAGAACGAAGATAAACAACGCGAACCCCACTTACTAACATAACACACCATTGAGCACAGGACACAGAACGAAGATAAAAAACACCCACACATATCACAACAAACTTAAGAATATAAACAACACGGACCCACTTACTAACATAACACACCATTGAGGACAGGACACAGAACGAAGATAAACAACACGAACCCCACTTACTAACATAACACACCATTGAGGACAGGACACAGAACGAAGATAAAAAACACGGACCCACTTACTAACATAACACACCATTGAGCACAAGACACACAACGAAGATAAACAACACGAACCCCACTTACTAACATAACACACCATTGAGGACAGGACACAGAACGAAGATAAACAACACGAACCCACTTACTAACATAACACACCATTGAGGACAGGACACACAACGAAGATAAACAACACGAACCCCACTTACTAACATAAAACACCATTGAGGACAGGACACAGAACGAAGATAAACAACACGAACCCACTTACTAACATAACACACCATTGAGCACAGGACACAGAACGAAGATAAACAACACGGACCCACTTACTAACATAACACACCATTGAGCAAAAGACACACAACGAAGATAAACAACACGAACCCCACTTACTAACATAACACACCATTGAGGACAGGACACAGAACGAAGATAAACAACACGAACTCCACTTACTAACATAAAACACCATTGAGGACAGGACACAGAACGAAGATAAACAACACGGACCCACTTACTAACATAAAACACCATTGAGGACAGGACACAGAACGAAGATAAACAAAACGAACCCACTTACTAACATAAAACACCATTGAGGACAGGACACAGAACGAAGATAAACAACACGGACCCACTTACTAACATAACACACCATTGAGGACAGGACACAGAACGAAGATAAACAACACGAACCCCACTTACTAACATAACACACCATTGAGGACAGGACACAGAACGAAGATAAACAACACGGACCCACTTACTAACATAACACACCATTGAGGACAGGACACAGAACGAAGATAAACAACACGGACCCACTTACTAACATAACACACCATTGTGGACAGGACACAGAACGAAGATAAACAACACGAACCACACTTACTAACATAACATAACATTGAGGACAGGACACAGAACGAAGATAAACAACACGGACCCACTTACTAACATAACACACCATTGAGCACAGGACACAGAACGAAGATAAACAACACGGACCCACTTACTAACATAACACACCATTGAGCACAAGACACACAACGAAGATAAACAACACGAACCCCACTTACTAACATAACACACCATTGAGGACAGGACACAGAACGAAGATAAACAACACGAACTCCACTTACTAACATAAAACACCATTGAGGACAGGACACAGAACGAAGATAAACAACACGGACCCACTTACTAACATAAAACACCATTGAGGACAGGACACAGAACGAAGATAAACAAAACGAACCCACTTACGAACATAACACACCATTGAGGACAGGACACAGAACGAAGATAAACAACACGAACCCCACTTACTAACATAACACACCATTGAGGACAGGACACAGAACGAAGATAAACAGCACGGACCCACTTACTAACATAACACACCATTGAGCACAGGACACAGAACGAAGATAAACAACACGAACTCCACTTACTAACATAAAACACCATTGAGGACAGGACACAGAACGAAGATAAACAACACGAACTCCACTTACTAACATAAAACACCATTGAGGACAGGACACAGAACGAAGATAAACAACACGGACTCCACTTACTAACATAACAGACCATTGAGGACAGGACACAGAACGAAGATAAACAACACGAATCCACTTACTAACATAACACACCATTGTGGACAGGACACAGAACGAAGATAAACAACACGAACCCCACTTACTAACATAACACACCATTGAGCACAGGACACAGAACGAAGATAAACAACACGGACCCACTTACTAACATAACACACCATTGAGCACAAGACACACAACGAAGATAAACAACACGAACCCCACTTACTAACATAACACACCATTGAGCACAGGACACAGAACGAAGATAAACAACACGAACCCCACTTACTAACATAACATAACATTGAGCATAGGACACAGAACGAAGATAAACAACACGGACCCACTTACTAACATAACACACCATTGAGCACAAGACACACAACGAAGATAAACAACACGAACCCCACTTACTAACATAACACACCATTGAGGACAGGACACAGAACGAAGATAAACAACACGGACCCACTTACTAACATAACATAACATTGAGCACAGGACACAGAACGAAGATAAACAACACGGACCCACTTACTAACATAACATAGCATTGAGCACAGGACACAGAACGAAGATAAACAACACGAACCCCACTTACTAACATAACACACCATTGAGGACAGGACACAGAACGAAGATAAACAACACGAACCCCACTTACTAACATAACATAACATTGAGCACAGGACACAGAACGAAGATAAACAACACGGACCCACTTACTAACATAACACACCATTGAGCACAGGACACAGAACGAAGATAAACAACACGAACCCCACTTACTAACATAACACAACATTGAGCACAAGACACAGAACGAAGATAAAAAACACGGACCCACTTACTAACATAACACACCATTGAGGACAGGACACAGAACGAAGATAAACAACACGGACCCACTTACTAACATAACACACCATTGAGCACAGGACACAGAACGAAGATAAACAACACGGACCCACTTACTAACATAACACACCATTGAGCACAGGACACAGAACGAAGATAAACAACACGAACCCCACTTACTAACATAACACAACATTGAGCACAAGACACAGAACGAAGATAAAAAACACGGACCCACTTACTAAGATAACACACCATTGAGGACAGGACACAGAACGAAGATAAACAACACGGACCCACTTACTAACATAACACACCATTGAGCACAGGACACAGAACGAAGATAAACAACACGAACCCCACTTACTAACATAACACAACATTGAGCACAGGACACAGAACGAAGATAAACAACACGGAATCCACTTACTAACATAACACACCATTGTGGACAGGACACAGAACGAAGATAAACAACACGGAATCCACTTACTAACATAACACACCATTGTGTACAGGACACAGAACGAAGATAAACAACACGGACCCACTTACTAACATAACACACCATTGAGCACAGGACACAGAACGAAGATAAACAACAGGAACCCCACTTACTAACATAACACAACATTGAGCACAGGACACAGAACGAAGATAAAAAACACGGACCCACTTACTAACATAACACACCATTGAGGACAGGACACAGAACGAAGATAAACAACACGGACCCACTTACTAACATAACACACCATTGAGGACAGGACACAGAACGAAGATAAACAACACGGACCCACTTACTAACATAACACACCATTGAGGACAGGACACAGAACGAAGATAAACAACACGGACCCACTTACTAACATAACACACCATTGAGCACAGGACACAGAACGAAGATAAACAACACGGACCCACTTACTAACATAAAACACCATTGAGGACAGGACACAGAACGAAGATAAACAACACGGACTCCACTTACTAACATAAAACACCATTGAGGACAGGATACAGAACGAAGATAAACAACACGAACCCACTTACTAACATAACACACCATTGAGGACAGGACACAGAACGAAGATAAACAACACGGACCCACTTACTAACATAAAACACCATTGAGGACAGGACACAGAACGAAGATAAACAACACGGACTCCACTTACTAACATAAAACACCATTGAGGACAGGACACAGAACGAAGATAAACAACACGAACCCCACTTACTAACATAACACACCATTGAGCACAGGACACAGAACGAAGATAAACAACACGAACCCCACTTACTAACATAACACACCATTGTGTACAGGACACAGAACGAAGATAAAAAACACGGACCCACTTACTAACATAACACACCATCGAGGACAGGACACAGAACGAAGATAAACAACACGAACCCCACTTACTAACATAACACACCATTGAGGACAGGACACAGAACGAAGATAAAAAACACGGACCCACTTACTAACATAACACACCATTGAGCACAAGACACACAACGAAGATAAACAACACGAACCCCACTTACTAACATAACACACCATTGAGGACAGGACACAGAACGAAGATAAACAACACGAACCCACTTACTAACATAACACACCATTGAGGACAGGACACACAACGAAGATAAACAACACGAACCCACTTACTAACATAACACACCATTGTGTACAGGACACAGAACGAAGATAAACAACACGGACCCACTTACTAACATAACACACCATTGAGCACAGGACACAGAACGAAGATAAACAACAGGAACCCCACTTACTAACATAACACAACATTGAGCACAGGACACAGAACGAAGATAAACAACACGGACCCACTTACTAACATAACACACCATTGAGGACAGGACACAGAACGAAGATAAACAACACGGACCCACTTACTAACATAACACACCATTGAGGACAGGACACAGAACGAAGATAAACAACACGGACCCACTTACTAACATAACACACCATTGAGCACAGGACACAGAACGAAGATAAACAACACGGACCCACTTACTAACATAACACACCATTGTGGACAGGACACAGAACGAAGATAAAAAACACGGACCCACTTACTAACATAACACACCATTGAGCACAGGACACAGAACGAAGATAAACAACACGGACCCACTTACTAACATTACACAACATTGAGGACAGGACACAGAACGAAGATAAAAAACACGGACCCCACTTATTAACATAACACAACATTGAGCACAGGACAAAGAACAAAGATAAAAAAAACCCACACATATCATTAAAAAACTTAAGAAGATGAACAATACGACCCACTTACAAACATCACACACCATTGAGCACAGGACACAGAACGAAGATAAACAACACGGACCCACTTACTAACATAACATAACATTGAGGACAGGACACAGAACGAAGATAAAAAACACGGACCCCACTTATTAACATAACACAACATTGGGCACAGGACACAGAACGAAGATAAACAACACGGAACCACTTACTAACATAACACAACATTGAGCACAGGACACAGAACGAAGATAAAAAACACCGACCCACTTACTAACATAACACACCATTGAGCACAGGACACAGAACGAAGATAAACAACACGGACTCACTCACTAACATAGCACACCATTGAGGACAGGACACAGAACGAAGATAAAGAACACGGACTCCACTCACTAACATCACACACCATTGAGCACAGGACACAGAACGAAGATAAACAACACGGACCCACTTACTAACATAACACACCATTGAGCACAGGACACAGAACGAAGATAAAGAACACGGACTCACTCACTAACATAACACACCATTGAGGACAGGACACAGAACGAAGATAAAGAAAACGGACTCCACTCACTAACATAGCACACCATTGAGGACAAGACACAGAACGAAGATAAAGAACACGGACTCACTCACTAACATAACACACCATTGAGGACAGGACACAGAACGAAGATAAAGAACACGGACTCCACTCACTAACATCACACACCATTGAGCACAGGACACAGAACGAAGATAAACAAAACGGACCCACTTACTAACATAACACACCATTGAGCACAAGACACAGAACGAAGATAAAAAACACCGACCCACTTACTAACATAACACACCATTGAGCACAGGACACAGAACGAAGATAAACAACACGGACTCACTCACTAACATAGCACACCATTGAGGACAGGACACAGAACGAAGATAAAGAACACGAACTCCACTTACTAACATAAAACACCATTGAGGACAGGACACAGAACGAAGATAAACAACACGGACTCCACTTACTAACATAACACACCATTGAGGACAGGACACAGAACGAAGATAAACAACACGAATCCACTTACTAACATAACACACCATTGTGGACAGGACACAGAACGAAGATAAACAACACGAACCCCACTTACTAACATAACACACCATTGAGCACAGGACACAGAACGAAGATAAACAACACGGACCCACTTACTAACATAACACACCATTGAGCACAAGACACACAACGAAGATAAACAACACGAACCCCACTTACTAACATAACACACCATTGAGCACAGGACACAGAACGAAGATAAACAACACGAACCCCACTTACTAACATAACATAACATTGAGCATAGGACACAGAACGAAGATAAACAACACGGACCCACTTACTAACATAACACACCATTGAGCACAAGACACACAACGAAGATAAACAACACGAATCCCACTTACTAACATAACACACCATTGAGGACAGGACACAGAACGAAGATAAACAACACGGACCCACTTACTAACATAACATAACATTGAGCACAGGACACAGAACGAAGATAAACAACACGGACCCACTTACTAACATAACATAACATTGAGCACAGGACACAGAACGAAGATAAACAACACGAACCCCACTTACTAACATAACACACCATTGAGGACAGGACACAGAACGAAGATAAACAACACGAACCCCACTTACTAACATAACATAACATTGAGCACAGGACACAGAACGAAGATAAACAACACGGACCCACTTACTAACATAACACACCATTGAGCACAGGACACAGAACGAAGATAAACAACACGAACCCCACTTACTAACATAACACAACATTGAGCACAAGACACAGAACGAAGATAAAAAACACGGACCCACTTACTAACATAACACACCATTGAGGACAGGACACAGAACGAAGATAAACAACACGGACCCACTTACTAACATAACACACCATTGAGCACAGGACACAGAACGAAGATAAACAACACGGACCCACTTACTAACATAACACACCATTGAGCACAGGACACAGAACGAAGATAAACAACACGAACCCCACTTACTAACATAACACAACATTGAGCACAAGACACAGAACGAAGATAAAAAACACGGACCCACTTACTAACATAACACACCATTGAGGACAGGACACAGAACGAAGATAAACAACACGGACCCACTTACTAACATAACACACCATTGAGCACAGGACACAGAACGAAGATAAACAACAGGAACCCCACTTACTAACATAACACAACATTGAGCACAGGACACAGAACGAAGATAAACAACACGGAATCCACTTACTAACATAACACACCATTGTGGACAGGACACAGAACGAAGATAAACAACACGGAATCCACTTACTAACATAACACACCATTGTGTACAGGACACAGAACGAAGATAAACAACACGGACCCACTTACTAACATAACACACCATTGAGCACAGGACACAGAACGAAGATAAACAACAGGAACCCCACTTACTAACATAACACAACATTGAGCACAGGACACAGAACGAAGATAAACAACACGGACCCACTTACTAACATAACACACCATTGAGGACAGGACACAGAACGAAGATAAACAACACGGACCCACTTACTAACATAACACACCATTGAGGACAGGACACAGAACGAAGATAAACAACACGGACCCACTTACTAACATAACACACCATTGAGGACAGGACACAGAACGAAGATAAACAACACGGACCCACTTACTAACATAACACACCATTGAGCACAGGACACAGAACGAAGATAAACAACACGGACCCACTTACTAACATAAAACACCATTGAGGACAGGACACAGAACGAAGATAAACAACACGGACTCCACTTACTAACATAAAACACCATTGAGGACAGGATACAGAACGAAGATAAACAACACGAACCCACTTACTAACATAACACACCATTGAGGACAGGACACAGAACGAAGATAAACAACACGGACCCACTTACTAACATAAAACACCATTGAGGACAGGACACAGAACGAAGATAAACAACACGGACTCCACTTACTAACATAAAACACCATTGAGGACAGGACACAGAACGAAGATAAACAACACGAACCCCACTTACTAACATAACACACCATTGAGCACAGGACACAGAACGAAGATAAACAACACGAACCCCACTTACTAACATAACACACCATTGTGTACAGGACACAGAACGAAGATAAAAAACACGGACCCACTTACTAACATAACACACCATTGAGGACAGGACACAGAACGAAGATAAACAACACGAACCCCACTTACTAACATAACACACCATTGAGGACAGGACACAGAACGAAGATAAAAAACACGGACCCACTTACTAACATAACACACCATTGAGCACAAGACACACAACGAAGATAAACAACACGAACCCCACTTACTAACATAACACACCATTGAGGACAGGACACAGAACGAAGATAAACAACACGAACCCACTTACTAACATAACACACCATTGAGGACAGGACACACAACGAAGATAAACAACACGAACCCACTTACTAACATAACACACCATTGTGTACAGGACACAGAACGAAGATAAACAACACGGACCCACTTACTAACATAACACACCATTGAGCACAGGACACAGAACGAAGATAAACAACAGGAACCCCACTTACTAACATAACACAACATTGAGCACAGGACACAGAACGAAGATAAACAACACGGACCCACTTACTAACATAACACACCATTGAGGACAGGACACAGAACGAAGATAAACAACACGGACCCACTTACTAACATAACACACCATTGAGGACAGGACACAGAACGAAGATAAACAACACGGACCCACTTACTAACATAACACACCATTGAGCACAGGACACAGAACGAAGATAAACAACACGGACCCACTTACTAACATAACACACCATTGTGGACAGGACACAGAACGAAGATAAAAAACACGGACCCACTTACTAACATAACACACCATTGAGCACAGGACAAAGAACAAAGATAAAAAAAACCCACACATATCATTAAAAAACTTAAGAAGATGAACAATACGACCCACTTACAAACATCACACACCATTGAGCACAGGACACAGAACGAAGATAAACAACACGGACCCACTTACTAACATAACATAACATTGAGGACAGGACACAGAACGAAGATAAAAAACACGGACCCCACTTATTAACATAACACAACATTGGGCACAGGACACAGAACGAAGATAAACAACACGGAACCACTTACTAACATAACACAACATTGAGCACAGGACACAGAACGAAGATAAAAAACACCGACCCACTTACTAACATAACACACCATTGAGCACAGGACACAGAACGAAGATAAACAACACGGACTCACTCACTAACATAGCACACCATTGAGGACAGGACACAGAACGAAGATAAAGAACACGGACTCCACTCACTAACATCACACACCATTGAGCACAGGACACAGAACGAAGATAAACAACACGGACCCACTTACTAACATAACACACCATTGAGCACAAGACACAGAACGAAGATAAAGAACACGGACTCACTCACTAACATAACACACCATTGAGGACAGGACACAGAACGAAGATAAAGAAAACGGACTCCACTCACTAACATAGCACACCATTGAGGACAAGACACAGAACGAAGATAAAGAACACGGACTCACTCACTAACATAACACACCATTGAGGACAGGACACAGAACGAAGATAAAGAACACGGACTCCACTCACTAACATCACACACCATTGAGCACAGGACACAGAACGAAGATAAACAAAACGGACCCACTTACTAACATAACACACCATTGAGCACAAGACACAGAACGAAGATAAAAAACACCGACCCACTTACTAACATAACACACCATTGAGCACAGGACACAGAACGAAGATAAACAACACGGACTCACTCACTAACATAGCACACCATTGAGGACAGGACACAGAACGAAGATAAAGAACACGGACCCCACTCACTAACATCACACACCATTGAGCACAAGACACACAACGAAGATAAAAAACACCGACCCACTTACTAACATAACACACCATTGAGCACAGGACACAGAACGAAGATAAACAACACGAACCCCACTTACTAACATAACACAACATTGAGCACAAGACACAGAACGAAGATAAAAAACACGGACCCACTTACTAACATAACACACCATTGAGGACAGGACACAGAACGAAGATAAACAACACGGACCCACTTACTAACATAACACACCATTGAGCACAGGACACAGAACGAAGATAAACAACACGAACCCCACTTACTAACATAACACAACATTGAGCACAGGACACAGAACGAAGATAAACAACACGGAATCCACTTACTAACATAACACACCATTGTGGACAGGACACAGAACGAAGATAAACAACACGGACCCACTTACTAACATAACACACCATTGAGCACAGGACACAGAACGAAGATAAACAACAGGAACCCCACTTACTAACATAACACAACATTGAGCACAGGACACAGAACGAAGATAAACAACACGGACCCACTTACTAACATAACACACCATTGAGGACAGGACACAGAACGAAGATAAACAACACGGACCCACTTACTAACATAACACACCATTGAGGACAGGACACAGAACGAAGATAAACAACACGGACCCACTTACTAACATAACACACCATTGAGGACAGGACACAGAACGAAGATAAACAACACGGACCCACTTACTAACATAACACACCATTGAGCACAGGACACAGAACGAAGATAAACAACACGGACCCACTTACTAACATAAAACACCATTGAGGACAGGACACAGAACGAAGATAAACAACACGGACTCCACTTACTAACATAAAACACCATTGAGGACAGGATACAGAACGAAGATAAACAACACGAACCCACTTACTAACATAACACACCATTGAGGACAGGACACAGAACGAAGATAAACAACACGGACCCACTTACTAACATAAAACACCATTGAGGACAGGACACAGAACGAAGATAAACAACACGGACTCCACTTACTAACATAAAACACCATTGAGGACAGGACACAGAACGAAGATAAACAACACGAACCCCACTTACTAACATAACACACCATTGAGCACAGGACACAGAACGAAGATAAACAACACGAACCCCACTTACTAACATAACACACCATTGTGTACAGGACACAGAACGAAGATAAAAAACACGGACCCACTTACTAACATAACACACCATTGAGGACAGGACACAGAACGAAGATAAACAACACGAACCCCACTTACTAACATAACACACCATTGAGGACAGGACACAGAACGAAGATAAAAAACACGGACCCACTTACTAACATAACACACCATTGAGCACAAGACACACAACGAAGATAAACAACACGAACCCCACTTACTAACATAACACACCATTGAGGACAGGACACAGAACGAAGATAAACAACACGAACCCACTTACTAACATAACACACCATTGAGGACAGGACACACAACGAAGATAAACAACACGAACCCACTTACTAACATAACACACCATTGTGTACAGGACACAGAACGAAGATAAACAACACGGACCCACTTACTAACATAACACACCATTGAGCACAGGACACAGAACGAAGATAAACAACAGGAACCCCACTTACTAACATAACACAACATTGAGCACAGGACACAGAACGAAGATAAACAACACGGACCCACTTACTAACATAACACACCATTGAGGACAGGACACAGAACGAAGATAAACAACACGGACCCACTTACTAACATAACACACCATTGAGGACAGGACACAGAACGAAGATAAACAACACGGACCCACTTACTAACATAACACACCATTGAGCACAGGACACAGAACGAAGATAAACAACACGGACCCACTTACTAACATAACACACCATTGTGGACAGGACACAGAACGAAGATAAAAAACACGGACCCACTTACTAACATAACACACCATTGAGCACAGGACAAAGAACAAAGATAAAAAAAACCCACACATATCATTAAAAAACTTAAGAAGATGAACAATACGACCCACTTACAAACATCACACACCATTGAGCACAGGACACAGAACGAAGATAAACAACACGGACCCACTTACTAACATAACATAACATTGAGGACAGGACACAGAACGAAGATAAAAAACACGGACCCCACTTATTAACATAACACAACATTGGGCACAGGACACAGAACGAAGATAAACAACACGGAACCACTTACTAACATAACACAACATTGAGCACAGGACACAGAACGAAGATAAAAAACACCGACCCACTTACTAACATAACACACCATTGAGCACAGGACACAGAACGAAGATAAACAACACGGACTCACTCACTAACATAGCACACCATTGAGGACAGGACACAGAACGAAGATAAAGAACACGGACTCCACTCACTAACATCACACACCATTGAGCACAGGACACAGAACGAAGATAAACAACACGGACCCACTTACTAACATAACACACCATTGAGCACAAGACACAGAACGAAGATAAAGAACACGGACTCACTCACTAACATAACACACCATTGAGGACAGGACACAGAACGAAGATAAAGAAAACGGACTCCACTCACTAACATAGCACACCATTGAGGACAAGACACAGAACGAAGATAAAGAACACGGACTCACTCACTAACATAACACACCATTGAGGACAGGACACAGAACGAAGATAAAGAACACGGACTCCACTCACTAACATCACACACCATTGAGCACAGGACACAGAACGAAGATAAACAAAACGGACCCACTTACTAACATAACACACCATTGAGCACAAGACACAGAACGAAGATAAAAAACACCGACCCACTTACTAACATAACACACCATTGAGCACAGGACACAGAACGAAGATAAACAACACGGACTCACTCACTAACATAGCACACCATTGAGGACAGGACACAGAACGAAGATAAAGAACACGGACCCCACTCACTAACATCACACACCATTGAGCACAAGACACACAACGAAGATAAAAAACACCGACCCACTTACTAACATAACACACCATTGAACACAGGACACAGAACGAAGATAAACAACACGGACCCATTTACTAACATGACACACCATTGAGGACACGACACAGAACGAAGATAAAAAACACCCACCTACATCACAACAAACTTAAGAAGATAAACAACACGGACCCATTTACTAACATAACACACCATTGAGGACACGACACAGAACGAAGATAAAAAACACGGACCCCACTTACTAACATACCACACCATTGAGGACAGGACACAGAACGAAGATAAACAACACGGACTCCACTTACTAACACCACACACCATTGTGGACAGGACACAGAACGAAGATAAACAACACGGACCCCACTTACTAACACCACACACCATTGAGCACAAGACACAGAACGAAGATAAAAAAAACCCCACACATATCACAACAAATTTAAGAAGATAAACAACACGGGCCCACTTACTAACATCACACTATCGTGGCCCTCATCGTCCTCCATAGATATCAATTTCATCATTGCTGTGGAATATTTTGTTTTCTCATGAACCTTCTTTCAACCATATCCTCTACGGTTTCCACCTCTGCTCTCTCTGCCTTGTTGTTGGTCGTGTTTGTCACTTCTTTCTTTCCTTCAAATCGTATGTACTTTTCATCCATCCAGAGGTATGTCTTTGTCCCTACCAGCTTAGGAAGATCGACCACCATTGTGGTACGATTAGAGATTTTTCAGAGCTATTACGTGGCCAGAACAAATAATATTTCAATGATATGATTATGATATCCGCTTTGTACTAGATCAACATGCTTCCTAACAATAATTTACTTGGACACATTATCTCGATTCTGAGCCAACCAGTCTTTCCTCTTACCCCATAAATGTGCGTGCTTAAAGGAGAAGCAGTTACTGTCAGTTTTGTGGTCTTTGGCTTGATCCGTCCCAGACTCGAACTAACAATCTACGAGAACGTTAGCAATTACACTATCGATACCCATTTTAAGCTAAGCAATCAATTAATCAACCATACAACTGTTTGTGATCATTTCTGTAGAAAAAGTATTTTGGTACTAATGTAATGAAAGCTTTATATGACCATAACTTTTAATTAAGAATTTTGTAATGTATCCGGATAAATTTAAAACCAAATTAATTAAATTACGTTTTAATTTTGCCATAAAATATGTTACATTGTTGTGATTATGAGAAGACTACAATAAAATAACAGTTTTACTTTCATAAAAAAACTCAACTGTCAAACACAGCTTTGGTAACAAAAGCAATTTATATCTATGTTTTTTAAAGTATTGGCCTGACGCCAAAGAAAATGTATTCATATTCGTATTATGCTTTCGTGTATTCTTTTGTTGTGTAGAGTTTTGATTTTGTGTTGCTTTCATGTTGCCTAAAGGTTTGTTTTCGTGTTGTCTTAATAGATTTGATGTGATTATTTGTGTATGAATCACCAAATACTACCTCTATGTGTGTCTTACTACTAAGTTAGACACGTTGTAGCTGCAAAGACGAGGATGAGGAACAATTACTACTATATTCTACACATAGTGAAAATGCAATTCCGAATTTCACTTTTTTTCAACAATGCACAACAGGTGAAGAGAAAACAAGATCTATTTGTTTCAACAGTCAATTGAAATATGAATAATGAATACATACATATCTTGCATCCTTTTCTTATGAAATATTATCTGACGTTTCTACTGTAATTTGGTTTTGCGCATCCTGATGTGACTAAATGTATGATGATTACTGTTCTAATGGAAATATTTCATTAATTCTAAATATGTGTCAAATACATTCTTTGAATTGTTTGTATTGTCGTATTATGCGTCTTAACGTTCTGAGTTATTTGTTATGATGTCCGTTACGATTTCCGCTTAATAACGATGTTCGGTTAATCTTTACCGCCAGTTGTTCATAAGAGGGCTCATGTCTCATTAACGTTATTTGTGTTTGCTTGCGTAGAGTGGTGTCCAACGCATATTGTGTTATGTTTTTCTTTGTTTTTTCTCTCTTCGTTTTGGGGTGTACCCAGTTTCTCTGGATTGTTCATTTGTGATTGCTCCTTCGGTATTCTCTAACGCTTATGCATTATGATTAATTTTCTAATGAATATATTTCTTTAATTATAAATATGTTTCAAATATGTTATTAATCATATTATGTTCAAGGCATACCAATTTACGACTATTTCGTCTTTCGCGTAAACATTTCACTCTTTCATGGTGGCCTATGACGTCAGACTGTACTCGGCATAATTAGCGTCGTCGAAATATTTAATCCCTTGCTGCCCTTATATTTATGACTGTATTTGTGTATGGGTTAAGTAATCATACGTTTAGTCAGTAACTATCATCTGTATTTTGTCTTTACCAAAGACAGTAGTATCCTATTTATGTATTAAGAGTGGTGCATCAAGAGTGGTGCATTAAGAGTGGTGCATCAAGCAGAATTTCCATTTGATGCTATTTTTATTAATCCATGAACTCGTTACTATCAATCTGAATAGAGGTGTCAAACCACTAATTCACCAATCAGAGCTTGGAACATATACGAAAGTAGTCCCTTTTCAAGAAAAAAGTTCCTTTCACTTTGTAGTATTGTGAAAACTACTGAATGGAATGGACTAATTAAAATTGATAATTGAAGTTAAATAAATAGGGATTATTTTGAGCCCAAATTTGATGGATTTATTTGTACTTTAATACCTCTATGGAGCATTTGATGCATGACCTATAAATAGTGAATTTCTTGGGGATGACCGAGCTATTTTTAGAGTAGGCGCTTTCCGTAGCATGGCATTTCACTGCAAGATTTTAAACATGTCCTGATATTTTGACAGAACGTAGAGGAATCATGTACGTTTCAGAAAATATATGGTCTTCGAAAGGTTAAACTTAAGATAAAATGACCAGGTAGGCTCGAAAAAACACAAATTTAGTAGAAAACCTTAAAGAAATTAATTAGTGGTTTGACACCTTAAGACAAAAATGTCAAAATTATCTTTTGTTGCTATCATGTTCAAATTAGCCTAAACATGTCACAACAGACCCAGAGTGACATTTTTCATACACAAATGTTACAAAATGCATTGTGGTGTCAGATTACATGGTCAAAATGCATGTTATGTAATATTTTGGAATATTGCTCTCAAACACTGGATATACATGGACACCTGGTATTGCAACTCATTTTCTTTTTCTTTATGACTTTATAATTATTGGGAATATGTTATTGAATGTGTTTTTGCAGTAGAAGGGCATATAATATTGAAAATATGGTTGATATTAAGAATTTTTAAAATTTCATCATGCGGCAGTTTGTTGACTTCAAATATAGGATATGGTGATATCATGATTGGATTTTTTTCAATCCTACACATTTTTCCTGGTAAATTTTGATAGTTTCAGTTAGAATACATGTACAATGTACTTACAAAATAATAAAAGGCTATAGAAAGCAGTTTTAATTGAAAATTATGTAGTAAAAACCTGGTAATTTAAGTGATCCCAGGAAAATTATTTTGACTGCTTAGCATTTTCTGTTAATTTTTCAAATTGTCAATTTGAATTTCATGTTTTAGAGTATTATTTGGCTGTAACAGTACATTTGAACATTCAGCTTACTTAAACAGTGGAAAAAAACGACGTGGAAGCATATATTTATTGAGTTTTGGGGGAAATTATAGTTGTGCACCATCAGAAATTCCAAGACTTGAATATCAATAAATCATATTTTTGCAAATTTGATGGAATTAGAAGGAATTTCAACTAAAGATGTATATACAAAAACATATTTTATGTCTTAAACCACATAATTTATGGGATAAAAGCATGAATTAACAAAATTAAGAATGATATGAGCTCATTTTATGGGATGAAAAAAGGGGGGGCTAAATGCAAACATTTCATAGTATTTAGCTATTAAATATACAACTGAGGCATATATATGTGTTAAGATTGCTTATTATGTTAGAAACTAGCTTAATAACTGTAATATATAAGAGAATAGGTAAGTTTTGGTATATTACACAATCTGAACTCAACAGCTGTAAATGGAGATATTTTCATTAAAAATCTTCAAGGGGGTACCTTTGCATTTGAACACTTATACTTGCAAATATCAGACAGCCACATACCTTATGAGGTTTTCTTGGGTTGATATTGTCTAAGGAATAGAAATTAGGTCAACAAATGGTGAAAGAAACAAATTTTTATGCTCTTTAGGTGTCAAACCACTAATTCACCAATCAGAGCTTGGAACATATACGAAAGTAGTCCCTTTTCAAGAAAAAAGTCCCTTTCACTTTGTAGTATTGTGAAAACTACTGAATGGAATGGACTAATTAAAATTGATAATTGAAGTTAAATAAATAGGGATTATTTTGAGCCCAAATTTGATGGATTTAGTTGTACTTTAATACCTCTATGGAGCATTTGATGCATGACCTATAAATAGTGAATTTCTTGGGGATGACCGAGCTATTTTTAGAGTAGGTGCTTTCCGTAGCATGGCATTTCACTGCAAGATTTTAAACATACCCTGATATTTTGACAGAACGTAGAGGAATCATGTACGTTTCAGAAAATATATGGTCTTCGAAAGGTTAACCTTAAGATAAAATGACCAGGTAGGCTCGAAAAAACACAAATTTAGTAGAAAACCTTAAAGAAATTAATTAGTGGTTTGACACCTAGACGCCGTCGTGTCCGTGATTGCATGGTAGTTGGATTTACAACTACCTATGCAATCAATACCTATCATCACTGATGTTGTGAATTCAAATCTCGATCAGGGCCAGGTGTAAAAGATTATGTGATAAAGTTTGTCAGTGACTTGTGGCAGGTCGGTGGTTTTCTCCTGGTCCTCCGGTTTCCTCCACCAATAAAACTTACCGCCATGATATAATTGAAATATTGTTGAAAGTGGCTTTAGACACCATCAAACAAACAAACATCAATTTGAATGAGAAACGTTAGTGAGTTATCTCCCTTAAATTATACCATGTTTCAAATCTAAGACCCTTAGTTCAGTTAAGGGAGATAATTTCTAAAATTCTGATAAGTTACCCGTGTCTTTTTTAATCTGTCACATATACACAAAGAAAAAAGTTAAGCACCCCCTGATATAGTAAAACATAATAAGTTACACTAAGTTTAGATTCTAATATTTATATTGATTATAGGAAGAACAATGTTCCATTAAAAAGATGTGCTCACACAGGTGTGACCATAATGTCTAATATCGACTAGTCATGCACGTGAACCATGCCTCTCACGCATTACTCAAAATTAAGTATGTTTACGTTCGAATTTGGGTATTTAAGTCCGGTGTTTTAAAAAATTATTCATTCTCAGTAAGCATGGTACGAAGGCGAATATCAGAAGCACAAAAATGGCAAATAATCGGCATGCATACAACAGGGATGTCCTTCAAAGCTATTGGACGTCAGATGTGCTACCACTATACTGTAGTCAGCCGACTGGTGAGAAAACACACACAAACCAACAATGTGACAGACTTGCCAAGATCCGGGAGATCACGGGTAACATCTGATCGTGACAACAGGGCATTGCAGTGTTTGGTTAGACGGGTGCCATTGGCAACCAGTCCCGTACTCAAACAACACTGGCTGCCCAATAGACGTCTGTCAACAAGAACAGTTAGAAACCATCTGAAATCAGCGGGACTTAAGTCAAGGAGATTCATTAAACGCCCACTGTTGGCAGACCGACATCGACGAACACGTTTGGCATGGTGTTTAGCACGACGTGGTTGGAATATAAAGACATGACGCAAGATCCATTGGTCAGACGACAGCCGGTTTCTGCTTCATGTAACCGACGGCCGGATGAGGGTTTGGAGACACACAAATACAGCCTATACCCCAAGGAACATCCAGCCAACTGTCCCTTACGGTGGAGGCTCAGTAATGGTTTGGGGGTGTATCTCTCATGACTGCAAGCTGGATTTATTCACCATACAAGGCAACCTAACCGGTAATCAGTACATCAGAGACGTCTTGCAACCAGTTGTTGTCTCCCATTTCGACAACCACCCACTAGCTACAAGGCCTGTGTATATGGATGATAACGCCAGGCCTCATCGTTCAAGAGCAGTAATCGCCTACCTCCAAACTGAAGCCGTGACTTCTGTTCCTTGGCCAGCCATGAGCCCGGATTTGAATCCCATAGAGGATATTTGGGACATGTTAGGCCGTCGTATACAGGCGCGGGAACCTCCTGTGCAAAATATTCGTCAGTTGGAAGCAGCATTGCATCGGGAATGGCAGCAGCTATCACAACAGGGCATCCGACATTTAACTGGAGGGATAACACGAAGGGTTGATGTCGTCATCCAAGCACGTGGGAGTTATACCCGGTACTGAACTTTGAACAATAGATGTCGTCAAGTGATTCATAAGTCACGTTTTGAAAGTGAAATGACAATCTTATCGTGCTTTTTGAACTGTGAAGGTCAATACTTAAAATGGACATGCTGGCCTTGTGATATTGTGATTAAATATTCATTAAATTATGGTTTCTTACAACCAATGTAATGTCCTAACAGGTCACCATTGCGTTCTTGAGATTATCTGGTCAGTAATCTCGTTATACTTGTATCATTTGTCATTTCAAAACAACATGGGGGTGCTTATGTTTTTTTTTATTATAGTACCCGAAAGGACCATATGAGGTACGATCTGCAAGCTAGAACTGTTGTATAGCAATGGCATTTGATAAACCATGGTTAAATTTAAAACGGACAAACGCATTTGTATGCTAACACTGATAGTTTACAATCTCGGCTAGCAATCAGTGAACCACGGGTATTCACTGTCCCTACTTTTATGGTGTGCACATTTATGATATCGTCATTACTAGGGGGGGGGGGGGGGGGGGGGTGGGGAGGGGGAGGGGGGGGGGGGTATGAGGCATTTTGAGTTTGTACCGTTTTTGTTTTGTTTGTCTATATAACAGTTTGGTCACTAAATTGTGTCTAACAAATGTGGACGTTTGTGATTCTATTCACTAATCTAACCCCGCCATATACTTGTGCATCTCCCAGGTCAGGATATTGTTATTTTTGTTTTAAGGAGTTTGAGATTCACGTTGCGGATGTTCATATTGGCTGCTTAAATATTATTTTCAATTCATTTATTGATAACATAAAGAAAACGGAAAAATACCAGTCAGTTCCAAAATCAAATCGGAAAATCGTACAAATAGGAAAAATCGATACCATTCACACATATACTTGACCGCTCACTGCCGTGAGTTGATACAATCACTTCTATAAAACGCGTGTATGTGGAGGAGGAAGAGGTAATTATTTTGTTAGCCCGAACCTATTTATTGAAAATTAGAAAACATGTTGCAATATAGTGTAGCAGTTTTGAGATGGACAAGACAAGACAAATACTTTATTAAAGTCTCACCTCTTTACAATTATATACAATACAAAAAAATGCAGCATATATTTAAAACATACAAAAAGAGTTACGAGAGACTAAAAATATAAATATATAATATATACACTAATATATAAGTATATCTATAACACACATATTACTTTGATTAAGAATAAAGTAAATATCTATGCTTAAATACAATTTCATGGCAGATTTTGGCAGTAATAAAAACTTTTCATCATCAAGAAAGCACCACAACATACCAAAGCAATGGCTGTTAATACTTTAATAAGACCAAAAGTAGAATACAGTTCAGCCGTCTGGGACCCATATATCAAAGAGAACATAGACAAAATAGAAAGAGTCCAGAGAAGAGCAGCCAGATATGTGTATAACAACTATGATTACAGCTCTAGTGTAACAACTATGCTAGAAAATCTAAAATGGCAACCACTAGAAGAAAGACGTATGAACACCAGACTATGTCTACTTTATAAGGCAGTTAACGGCTTAGTTGCCATTCCAGTGCAACAATGCTTAATTCCACTGAACAGGCCTTCCAGACACAGTAACAGCTTATCCTTCCAGTTATTCAGCACCAGACACGACTATTTCAAATATTCGTTCTTCCAAAGAACTGTTGTACAGTGGAACCCACTACCGGACGCCACCGTGAAAGCATCTACATGTGATGCTTTCAGAGCCTGTATAGCAGCCTAAATTGAAGGACAACTTGTTTTTATCCGAGCACTTGTATATATTCACCTAAACTTTGGCATTTTGTAATTTGTAAATATTTATATTATTCCGCGCATGCCCAAACACAAAAGTATTGAGTACTCTGAATGAGTTTATATACTATAACGAAGAAGAAGACATATTAATGACATTACTATTTAGTTCACATATATGGATCATGGATCTGCCGGAATATTTATATGACTTGTAAATATTACACAATATATGTGACAATGTGTGGTCAATGTCTCTTTGTGTAGTGTCCGTCAATATAAATCTGTTGTAGACGAAACTAGACGAGCACAGTAGACCTAGTCAAAGGAATATTACTTTGTCTTTTTGTGCTCTGTGGTTCTGTAAGTGCCATAATATTTTCTTCATCGAAACATTTATTGTGCATAGCACTTCTGTATACATCCAAGTAATAAAAAAACCATTATAAAGTAAGCACTCTTAGGATATTAATAATTAATAACTGTTATCGTTTAATTAGATGGTATGACAATCAATTACTACTGAATTTTACTTCAAACAGAACAATACTCAGCACAATTAATTTCGTCTGCAACTTATTCAAACAATAGTAGAATTTTTTTCATTCATGAAAAGAATAAATAAGAAAAGTTTGAAGATATGAAAGGGGTAATTAGAAGCTGTAGATCTAAGATACCAAAGGGGTAATCAGAAGCCGTAAATCTAAGATACCAAAGGGGTAATCAGAAGTCATAAATCTAAGATACCAAAGGGTTAATCAGAAGTCATATATCTAAGATACCAAAGGGGTAATCAGAAGTCATAAATCTAAGATACCAAAGGGGTAATCAGAAGCCGTAAATCTAAGATACCAAAGGGGCAATTAGAAGCCGTAAATCTAAGATACCAAAGGGGCAATCAGAAGCCGTAAACCTATGATACCAAAGGGGCAATCAGAAGCCGTAATTCTAAGATACCAAAGGGGTAATCAGAAGCGTAAATCTAAGATACCAAAGGGGTAATCAGAAGCCGCAAATCTAAGATACCAAAGGAGTAATCAGAAGCCGTAAATCTAAGATACCAAAGGGGTAATCAGAAGCCGTAAATCTAAGATACCAAAGGGGTAATCAGAAGCCGTAAATCTAAGATACCAAAGGGGTAATCAGAAGCCGTAAATCTAAGATACCAAAGGGGTAATCAGAAGCTGTAAATCTAAGATACCAAAGGGGTAATCAGAAGCTGTAAATCTAAGATACCAAAGGGGTAATCAGAAGCCGTAAATCTAAGATACCAAAGGGGTAATCAGAAACCGTAAATCTAAGATACCAAAGGGGTAATCAGAAGCCGTAAATCTAAGATACCAAAGGGGTAATCAGAAGCCGTAAATCTAAGATACCAAAGGAGTAATCAGAAACCGTAAATCTAAGATACCAAAGGGGTAATCAGAAGCCGTAAATCTAAGATACCAAAGGGGTAATCAGAAGCCGTAAATCTAAGATACCAAAGGGGTAATCAGAAGCCGTAAATCTAAGATACCAAAGGGGTAATCAGAAGCTGTAAATCTAAGATACCAAAGGGGTAATCAGAAGCCGTAAATCTAAGATACCAAAGGGGTAATCAGAAGCCGTAAATCTAAGATACCAAAGGGGTAATCAGAAACCGTAAATCTAAGATACCAAAGGGGTAATCAGAAGCCGTAAATCTAAGATACCAAAGGGGTAATCAGAAGTCATAAATCTAAGATACCAAAGGGTTAATCAGAAGTCATATATCTAAGATACCAAAGGGGTAATCAGAAGTCATAAATCTAAGATACCAAAGGGGTAATCAGAAGCCGTAAATCTAAGATACCAAAGGGGCAATTAGAAGCCGTAAATCTAAGATACCAAAGGGGCAATCAGAAGCCGTAAACCTATGATACCAAAGGGGCAATCAGAAGCCGTAATTCTAAGATACCAAAGGGGTAATCAGAAGCGTAAATCTAAGATACCAAAGGGGTAATCAGAAGCCGCAAATCTAAGATACCAAAGGAGTAATCAGAAGCCGTAAATCTAAGATACCAAAGGGGTAATCAGAAGCCGTAAATCTAAGATACCAAAGGGGTAATCAGAAGCCGTAAATCTAAGATACCAAAGGGGTAATCAGAAGCCGTAAATCTAAGATACCAAAGGGGTAATCAGAAGCTGTAAATCTAAGATACCAAAGGGGTAATCAGAAGCTGTAAATCTAAGATACCAAAGGGGTAATCAGAAGCCGTAAATCTAAGATACCAAAGGGGTAATCAGAAACCGTAAATCTAAGATACCAAAGGGGTAATCAGAAGCCGTAAATCTAAGATACCAAAGGGGTAATCAGAAGCCGTAAATCTAAGATACCAAAGGAGTAATCAGAAACCGTAAATCTAAGATACCAAAGGGGTAATCAGAAGCCGTAAATCTAAGATACCAAAGGGGTAATCAGAAGCCGTAAATCTAAGATACCAAAGGGGTAATCAGAAGCCGTAAATCTAAGATACCAAAGGGGTAATCAGAAGCTGTAAATCTAAGATACCAAAGGGGTAATCAGAAGCCGTAAATCTAAGATACCAAAGGGGTAATCAGAAGCCGTAAATCTAAGATACCAAAGGGGTAATCAGAAACCGTAAATCTAAGATACCAAAGGGGTAATCAGAAGCCGTAAATCTAAGATACCAAAGGGGTAATCAGAAGCCGTAAATCTAAGATACCAAAGGGGTAATCAGAAGCCGTAAATCTAAGATACCAAAGGGGTAATCAGAAGCTGTAAATCTAAGATACCAAAGGGGTAATCAGAAGCTGTAAATCTAAGATACCAAAGGGGTAATCAGAAGCTGTAAATCTAAGATATCAAAGGAGTAATCAGAAGCTGTAAATCTAAGAAGGGATAGACAACACGATGACCAACAAAAACAAATGACAAAATCAGTAACTGAGAGGGTGATTGTTGTTTTGCGCCAACTCAGCAATTTTTCAGCAATATGATAGCGTGAACAAGTTACTGTTTAATGAGATGATGATCAGCTTTGTACTAGACCACAGCTTTATACTAGACCACTAACAACAGCTTTGTACTAGACCACAGCTTTGTACTAGACCACTAACAACAGCTTCGTACTAGACCACTAACAACAGCTTTGTACTAGACCACTAACAACAGCTTTGTACTAGACCACAGCTTTGTACTAGACCACTAACAACAGCTTTGTACTAGACCACAGCTTTGTACTAGACCACTAGCAACAGCTTTGTACTAGACCACTAACAACAGCTTTGTACTAGACCACTAACAACAGCTTTGTACTAGACCACTAACAACAGCTTTGTAATAGACCACTAACAACAGCTTTGTACTAGACCACTAACAACAGCTTTGTACTAGACCACTAACAACAGCTTTGTACTATACCACTAACAACAGCTTTGTACTAGACCACAGCTTTGTACTAGACCACTAACAACAGCTTCGTACTAGACCACTAACAACAGCTTTGTACTAGACCACAGCTTTGTACTAGACCACTAACAACAGTTTTGTACTAGATCACTAACAACAGCTTTGTACTAGACCACAGCTGTGTACTAGACCACTAACAACAGCTTTGTACTAGACCACAGCTTTGTACTAGACCACTAACAACAGCTTTGTACTAGACCACAAACAACAGCTTTGTACTAGACCACAGCGTTGTACTAGACCACTAACAACAGCATGTACTAGACCACAGCTTTGTACTAGACCACTAACAGCTTTATACTAGACCACTAACAACAGCTTTGTACTAGACCACAGCTTTGTACTATACCACTAACAACAGCTTTATACTAGACCACTAACAACAGCTTTGTACAAGACCACAGCTTTGTACTAGACCACAGCTTTGTACTAGACCACTAACAACAGCTTTGTACTAGACCACAGCTTTGTACTAGACCACAGCTTTGTACTAGACCACAGCTGTGTACTAGACCACTAACAACAGCTTTGTACTAGACCACTAACAACAGCTTTGTACTAGACCACTAGCAACAGCTTTGTACTAGACCACTAACAACAGCTTTGTACTAGACCACATCTTTGTACTATACCACAGCTTTGTACTAGACCACTAACAACAGCTTTGTACTAGACCACAGCTTTGTACTAGACCACTAACAACAGCTTTGTACTAGACCACGGCTTTGTACTAGACCACTAACAACAGCTTTGTACTAGACCACTAACAACAGGTTTGTACTAGACCACAGCTTTGTACTAGACCACTAACAACAGCTTTGTACTAGACCACAGCTTTGTACTAGACCACTAACAACAGCTTTGTACTAGACCACTAACAACAGCTTTGTACTAGACCACAGCTTTGTACTAGACCACTAACAACAGCATGTACTAGACCACAGCTTTGTACTAGACCACTAACAGCTTTATACTAGACCACTAACAACAGCTTTGTACTAGACCACAGCTTTGTACTATACCACTAACAACAGCTTTATACTAGACCACTAACAACAGCTTTGTACAAGACCACAGCTTTGTACTAGACCACAGCTTTGTACTAGACCACTAACAACAGCTTTGTACTAGACCACAGCTTTGTACTAGACCACAGCTTTGTACTAGACCACAGCTGTGTACTAGACCATTAACAACAGCTTTGTACTAGACCACAGCTTTGTACTAGACCCCTAACAACAGCTTTGTACTAGACCACTAACAACAGCTTTGTACTAGACCACTAACAACAGCTTTGTACTAGACCACAGCTGTGTACTAGACCACTAACAACAACTTTGTACTAGACCACAGCTTTGTACTAGACCACTAACAACAGCTTTGTACTAGACCACAGCTTTGTACTAGACCACTAACAACAGCTTTGTACTAGACCACAGCTTTGTACTAGACCACTAACAACAACTTTGTACTAGACCACAGCTTTGTACTAGACCACAGCTTTGTACTAGAACACTAACAACAGCTTTGTACTAGACCACAGCTTTGTACTAGACCACTAACAACAGCTTTGTACTAGACCACAGCTTTGTACTAGACCACTAACAACAGCTTTATACTAGACCACTAATAACAGCTTTGTACTAGACCACATCTTTGTACTAGACCACTAACAACAGCTTTATACTAGACCACTAACAATAGCTTTGTACTAGACCACAGCTTTGTACTAGATCACTAACAACAGCTTTGTATTAGACCACTAACAACAGCTTTGTACTAGACCACAGCTTTGTACTAGACCACTAACAACAGCTTTGTACTAGACCACTAACAACAGCTTTGTACTAGACCACAGCTTTGTACTAGACCACAGCTTTGTACTAGACCACAGCTTTGTGCTAGACCACAGCTTTGTACTAGACCACTAACAACAGCTTTGTACTAGACCACAGCTTTGTACTAGAACACAGCTTTGTACTAGACCACTAACAACAGCTGTGTACTAGACCACAGCTTTGTACTAGACCACAGCTTTGTACTAGACCACTAACAACAGCTTTGTACCAGACCACAGCTTTGTACTAGACCACAGCTTTGTACTAGAACACAGCTTTGTACTAGACCACAGCTTTGTACTAGACCACTAACAACAGCTTTGTACTAGACCACTAACAACAGCTTTGTACTAGACCACTAACAACAGCTTTGTACTAGACCACTAACAACAGTCCACGGATAGACATGTCGCCCAACTCGGACACACCCTGATTCCGAGCCAATCAGTCTCCTTAATGGTGAGCGGAGAAGTAACAAATACCAATTTTATAGTCTTTGATTTGACCCGATCGGGGTTCGAAACAACGATCTACCGCACTCGAGGCCGAAAATGAATTACAATATAAGCATTAAACTAAAAATAGTACGGTCAGTGAATGTTAACTAACTACTAGCCAAGAAGATAGAATCCGTTGGGTAAATATTATTACATTTAGGACAAAGCAATCGTCTTTGATATTTCTAGCAGATTTAATATCAACTAGCCATAAACATCAGATGCATTTTTTGTGAAAGACCGAATCAAACGTTGATTATTCTCTGGATAATCAATGTTGGTTTCACATGGTAACTTCAAAGGAGCTTGGACTTTGAAGATAAATTGTAACAATCGTTGTTGAATAAACTATATTTGTTGTTGAAAAAAAAATCAATATGTCATCAATTTCGTGAAATTAAGCATTAAATATGAAATAGTAATATACTATGGAATAAAATATAAATGTACTGATTTAATGGCTACTAGTACACATATCAAAATGTGGTGTGTAATTAGTTATTTGAATTATTAATACATGCGTCTTTCTTACGAAAGATCTGTAGTTTTCTCCTGGTACTCTGGTTTCCTCAGGCAATAAATCTCTGTGCCAGGATATAGCTGGTTGCCGTTCCGAAATATCCATATCGCAAATGACAATGGATCTTTTACTTTTTATGTAGACCTTTTTTTTCCCTCTATCACTGCCAACACTTTACCCTACTTGACTGTACACATGACTAACACTGCGTGTGTTTTATAAGAAGCAGGAACTGTTTACCCTTCGCTAGCACAGCCCCGGTTTTTAATGGGGTCTGTGTTGTTCTTATTTTTAGTTTTTAGTGTTGTCCTAGTTTGTGTCTTTGGGTTCTGAGTCCCGTGTTGAGATGTTCGTTACGATTTCGGTTTAGCCCTCAATCGAAAAGTGTATCATATGTACTGACTATTTAAACAAATTAGGTCTACTGTCAATTTTAAAGTACATGAAGTGTATAATCTTAATCAAGTTATTACTGACTTTGAATGAACCCTTTTAACATTCTAGAAGAAGTGATTATGTTCGAAATTGGTCATACCACAGCAGTCCATTTTTCATAAACATTTGAAGCCCTCGCCTTCGCCTTGTACTTTAAATGTTAATAAAACATGGACAGCTGTTGTTTAACATATATAAAAGATGATATGTAGTACGCGGTCAGAGTTCTGACTATGTGCTTGTGGACAAACTGTTGAATGTGCAATCACTGTACATTGAAGCATAAAATACTGCCCAATCCCACCCACTTTGTTCTTAAAAATAATGTAAATTACCAACAATACTGTAAATTACTGTGAGACTGAGTACTGTTCATATATATTGTACTTTTATGAATATGAATACTTACTCAGTATGGTCCCAAAATAGTTCTGTTAACTAAGATAAAACCTGAGTATTTGACATCCTTTACAATCAGACACATTTCCCTGGTCCCTTGGTTTGTCGGATTAGACAGGTTCTGACATCCTGTACAATGCGACACATTTCCCTGGTACCTTGGTTTGTCGTATTAGACAGGTTCTGACATCCTGTACAATGCGACACATTTCCCTAGTCCCTTGGTTTGTCGGATTAGACAGGATCCAGTTCCACTGAATATAGGAATTTAAGGGATGGGACAACCGTGTTAATGACTTTTGCCTGCCACTGTAACAGTATGGAGTAGCTGTAACAGTATGGAGTAGCTGTAACAGTATGGAGTAGCTGTAACAGTATGGAGTAGCTGTAACAGTATGGAGTAGCTGTAACAGTATGGAGTAGCTGTAACAGTATGGAGTAGCTGTAACAGTATGGAGTAGCTGTAACAGTATGGAGTAGCTGTAACAGTATGGAGTAGCTGTAACAGTATGGAGTAGCTGTAACAGTATGGAGTAGCTGTAACAGTATGGAGTAGCTGTAACAGTATGGAGTAGCTGTAACAGTATGGAGTAGCTGTAACAGTATGGAGTAGCTGTAACAGTATGGAGTAGCTGTAACAGTATGGAGTAGCTGTAACAGTATGGAGTAGCTGTAACAGTATGGAGTAGCTGTAACAGTATGGAGTAGCTGTAACAGTATGGAGTAGCTGTAACAGTTGGAGTAGCTGTAACAGTATGGAGTAGCTGTAACAGTATGGAGTAGCTGTAACAGTATGGAGTAGCTGTAACAGTATGGAGTAGCTGTAACAGTATGGAGTAGCTGTAACAGTATGGAGTAGCTGTAACAGTATGGAGTAGCTGTAACAGTATGGAGTAGCTGTAACAGTATGGAGTAGCTGTAACAGTATGGAGTAGCTGTAACAGTATGGAGTAGCTGTAACAGTATGGAGTAGCTGTAACAGTATGGAGTAGCTGTAACAGTATGGAGTAGCTGTAACAGTATGGAGTAGCTGTAACAGTATGGAGTAGCTGTAACAGTATGGAGTAGCTACAACAGTATGGAGTAGCTGTAACAGTATGGAGTAGCTGTAACAGTATGGAGTAGCTATAACAGTATGGAGTAGCTGTAACAGTATGGAGTAGCTGTAACAGTATGGAGTAGCTATAACAGTATGGAGTAGCTGTAACAGTATGGAGTAACTGTAACAGTATGGAGTAGCTGTAACAGTATGGAGTAGCTGTAACAGTATGGAGTAGCTGTAACAGTATGGAGTAGCTGTAACAGTATGGAGTAGCTGTAACAGTATGGAGTAGCTGTAACAGTATTGAGTAGCTGTAACAGTATGGAGTAGCTGTAACAGTATGGAGTAGCTGTAACAGTATGGAGTAGCTGTAACAGTATGGAGTAGCTGTAACAGTATGGAGTAGCTGTAACAGTATGGAGTAGCTGTAACAGTATGGAGTAGCTGTAACAGTATGGAGTAGCTGTAACAGTTGGAGTAGCTGTAACAGTATGGAGTAGCTGTAACAGTATGGAGTAGCTGTAACAGTATGGCGTAGCTGTAACAGTATGGAGTAGCTGTAACAGTATGGAGTAGCTGTAACAGTATGGAGTAGCTGTAACAGTATGGAGTAGCTGTAACAGTATGGAGTAGCTGTAACAGTATGGAGTAGCTGTAACAGTATGGAGTAGCTGTAACAGTATGGAGTAGCTGTAACAGTATGGAGTAGCTGTAACAGTATGGAGTAGCTGTAACAGTTGGAGTAGCTGTAACAGTATGGAGTAGCTGTAACAGTATGGAGTAGCTGTAACAGTATGGAGTAGCTGTAACAGTATGGAGTAGCTGTAACAGTTGGAGTAGCTGTAACAGTATGGATTAGCTGTAACAGTATGGAGTAGCTATAACAGTATGGAGTAGCTGTAACAGTATGGAGTAGCTGTAACAGTATGGAGTAGCTGTAACAGTATGGAGTAGCTATAACAGTATGGAGTAGCTGTAACAGTATGGAGTAGCTGTAACAGTATGGAGTAGCTGTAACAGTATGGAGTAGCTGTAACAGTATGGAGTAGCTGTAACAGTATGGAGTAGCTGTAACAGTATGGAGTAGCTGTAACAGTATGGAGTAGCTGTAACAGTATGGAGTAGCTGTAACAGTATGGAGTAGCTGTAACAGTATGGAGTAGCTGTAACAGTATGGAGTAGCTGTAACAGTATGGAGTAGATGGGGAGGGAGTAGCTGGGGAGGGACGAAACATTTAGTATTTTGTAGAGGCTACAATACTCTTACCCTTTTTCGAAATCAGCAAAAGAGCTTTTCAACTTGAAGAGATTGTGGCACTCTCGACACACGTTATCCACTATGATCCACGGTCAGGCTTTCTGTATTATAACCGGACTAATCCACCATCGTCGAGAGGGGCTTCCCCTGCCGCCACCTTCGAGAGGGCTTCCCCTGTCCGCCACCTTCTAGAGGGCTTCCCCTGTCCGCCACCTTCGAGAGGGCTTCCCCTGTCCGCCACCAGGCAATGTGTTGAGCAGCTTTTTGGTTTGAGCATAGGACACTTCACTCACCAGAACCTGGTAATAACAGTTGCAAATGTGTAATATTAACACAAATGATCGCTATGATAATTAAAATTACATTTGCTAATGCAGAAATGTAATCATAAATGAACGAAATGTTTTCTGGTTTATGGGGTTGTAAAATTAGTAGTACATTTTATATTGCTACGCGCTGCAACGCTTCATACACGTTATATATCGGTCAATGCTTTTACACACCTATACAACTACAAAGGATTGCATTCAATTCTTCTAACTTACGTGTACCTTGGATTGTTTTTGTCACGTTCATTTGCATCCATATTATTTTCCAAAATATATTGGGTTCTTATACAAAGACAATATCTTTCAGATGTTTAATAAAACAAACCCAAATGAAATGGACGATCAAAATGGTATGTTGCAAGGGGCCGTAGTGGTATTGATCGCTTGGAGCTTAATTTACAACTATCTCTGCAATCAGTGTCTATCAACACTAACGTTGTGTGTTCGATTCCCGCTAAGGTGTACTTGATACAACACTATGTGATAAAGTTTGTCAGTGACTTGCGCCAGGTCTGTGGTTTTCTCCGGGTACTCCGGTATCCTCCACCAATAAAACTGACCGCCACGATATAACTTGAATATTTTTGAAAGTGGCATTAAACACCATAAACTCCCTGGTACATTGAATAAATTGGACAGTTGTCTTACCTTTACAATTATTCAATATTAACTTAAAATGTTTTAATGAACACATAAAGATGTGGAAGTAAATGAAGCAAAGTGAAAATATGCAACGGACAACTGTATCTCCATAGAAACGTAAATATCACATTTAGTGAGCACGACGTGGTACTGGAATAACCTTCATTAGGTAGAATAACCTTCATTAGGTAGAATAACCTTCATTAGGTAGAATAACCTTCATTAGGTAGAATAACCTTCATTAGGTAGAATAACCTTCATAAGGTAGAATAACCTTCATAAGGTAGAATAACCTTCATTAAGTAGAATATCCTTCATTAAGTAGAATATCCTTCATTGGGTAGAATAACCTTCATAAGGTAGAATAACCTTCATTAGGTAGAATAACCTTCATTAGGTAGAATAACCTTCATTAGGTAGAATAACCTTCATTAGGTAGAATAACCTTCATTAGGTAGAATAACCTTCGTAAGGTAGAATAACCTCCATTAGGTAGAATAACCTTCATAAGGTAGAATAACCTTCATTAGGTAGAATAACCTTCATTAAGTAGAATAACCTTCATTAGGTAGAATAACCTTCATTAGGTAGAATAACCTTCATTAGGTAGAATAACCTTCATTAGGTAGAATAACCTTCATTAGGTAGAATAACCTTCATTAGGTAGAATAACCTTCATAAGGTAGAATAACCTTCATAAGGTAGAATAACCTTCATTAGGTAGAATAACCTTCATTTAGGTAGAATAACCTTCATTAGGTAGAATAACCTTCATTAGGTAGAATAACCTTCATTAGGTAGAATAACCTTCGTAAGGTAGAATAACCTTCATTAGGTAGAATAACCTTCATAAGGTAGAATAACCTTCATTAGGTAGAATAACCTTCATTAAGTAGAATAACCTTCATTAGGTAGAATAACCTTCATAAGGTAGAATAACCTTCATTAGGTAGAATAACCATCATTAGGTAGAATAACCTTCATTAGGTAGAATAACCTTTATTAGGTAGAATAACCTTCGTAAGGTAGAATAACCTTCATTAGGTAGAATAACCTTCATAAGGTAGAATAACCTTCATTAGGTAGAATAACCTTCATTAAGTAGAATAACCTTCATTAGGTAGAATAACCTTCATTAGGTAGAATAACCTTCATTAGGTAAAATAACCTTCATTAGGTAGAATAACCTTCATTAGGTAGAATAACCTTCATTAGGTAGAATAACCTTCATTAGGTAGAATAACCTTCATTAGGTAGAATAACCTTCATTAGGTAGAATAACCTTCATAAGGTAGAATAACCTTCATTAGGTAGAATAACCTTCATAAGGTAGAATAACCTTCACTAGGTAGAATAACCTTCATTAGGTAGAATAACCTTCATTAGGTAGAATAACCTTCATAAGGTAGAATAACCTTCATTAGGTAGAATAACATTCATAAGGTAGAATAACCTTCATTAGGTAGAATAACCTTCATAAGGTAGAATAACCTTCATTAGGTAGAATAACCTTCATAAGGTAGAATAACTTTCACTAGGTAGAATAACCTTCATTAGGTAGAATAACCTTCATTAGGTAGAATAACCTTCATAAGGTAGAATAACCTTCATTAGGTAGAATAACCTTCGTAAGGTAGAATAACCTTCATTAGGTAGAATAACCTTCATAAGGTAGAATAATCTTCATAAGGTAGAATAACCTTCATAAGGTAGAATAACCTTCACTAGGTAGAATAACCTTCATTAGGTAGAATAACCTTCATTAGGTAGAATAACCTTCATAAGGTAGAATAACCTTCATTAGGTAGAATAACCTTCGTAAGGTAGAATAACCTTCATTAGGTAGAATAACCTTCATAAGGTAGAATAACCTTCATTAGGTAGAATAACCTTCATTAAGTAGAATAACCTTCATTAGGTAGAATAACCTTCATTAGGTAGAATAACCTTCATTAGGTAAAATAACCTTCATTAGGTAGAATAACCTTCATTAGGTAGAATAACCTTCATTAGGTAGAATAACCTTCATTAGGTAGAATAACCTTCATTAGGTAGAATAACCTTCATTAGGTAGAATAACCTTCATAAGGTAGAATAACCTTCATTAGGTAGAATAACCTTCATAAGGTAGAATAACCTTCACTAGGTAGAATAACCTTCATTAGGTAGAATAACCTTCATTAGGTAGAATAACCTTCATAAGGTAGAATAACCTTCATTAGGTAGAATAACCTTCATAAGGTAGAATAACCTTCATTAGGTAGAATAACCTTCATAAGATAGAATAACCTTCATTAGGTAGAATAACCTTCATAAGGTAGAATAACCTTCACTAGGTAGAATAACCTTCATTAGGTAGAATAACCTTCATTAGGTAGAATAACCTTCATAAGGTAGAATAACCTTCATTAGGTAGAATAACCTTCATAAGGTAGAATAACCTTCATTAGGTACACTCAATATAGAAATACTGGAAAGCCGAATAATGTAATAGTGTTTGGGAGCAATAAACCAAAGGGTAGGCAAAATCTTCCAAGGTCACATATACCTGAATGGGAAGAACATTAGCTTTGAGGGCCTGGGTGGCTCAATGAGTTAGGTAGTTGGATTACCTAGCAACTCATACAAGCCTATCACCAATACGGCGTCGGTTCGCGCTCGGCTTTATAAATTACGAAAAAGGTGCACTCGACTCTCAGCCGCAAATGATAAAGTTTACCAGTTGCTTGCCCATGGTCGGTGGTTCTCTCTGGGTACTCCGGCTTCTTCCACCACTAAAACTGGTCGCCATGATATAGCTGAAATGTTGCTGAAAGTGGCGTTAAATACCAAAATTCAAATTCACTAGTTTTGATAATGATTACAGTATTTAGGACCTGTAAATTTCAATAATAAATATATGTATATCTAATCAACCATATCATTGCCGAAACACTAACATCTGAGTGGATGATACTCCACCAGCAGTGATATCAACCCAGCGATAGTAATGACAACATAGATATCAAATTTAGTGCGCACGAAGAATTTCTGGAATAACCTTCAACATATACGTTCAAAGCCGAAAGATTCGAAAATCAAATAAATATCTTTCAAACAGATAATTGTTAACGCAGCACATGTTTATGTAAATTAGCAGTATCTACTACTTGTGCCTCTCTATTTTAGTAGGCAGAACTTATGTATGTAAATTAGCAGTATCTACTACTTGTGCCTCTCTATTTTATTAGGCAGAACTTATTTATGTAAATTAGCAGTATCTACTACTTGTGCCTCTCTATTTTATTAGGCAGAACTTATTTATGTAAATTAGTAGTATCGACTACTTGTGCCTCTCTATTTTATTAGGCAGAACTTATGTATGTAAATTAGTAGTATCTACTACTTGTGCCTCTCTATTTTATTAGGCAGAACTTATGTATGTAAATTAGCGGTATCTACTACTTGTGCCTCTCTATTTTATTAGGCAGAACTTATTTATGTAAATTAGCAGTATCTACTACTTGTGCCTCTCTATTTTATTAGGCAGAACTTATTTATGTAAATTAGTAGTATCTACTACTTGTGCCTCTCTATTTTATTAGGCAGAACTTATTTATGTAAATTAGCAGTATCTACTACTTGTGCCTCTCTATTTTATTAGGCAGAACTTATTTATGTAAATTAGCAGTATCTACTACTTGTGCCTCTCTATTTTATTAGGCAGAACTTATTTATGTAAATTAGCAGTATCTACTACTTGTGCCTCTCTATTTTATTAGGCAGAACTTATTTATGTAAACTAGCAGTATCTACTACTTGTGCCTCTCTATTTTATTAGGCAGAACTTATTTATGTAAACTAGCAGTATCTACTACTTGTGTCTCTCTATTTTATTAGGCAGAACTTATTTATGTAAATTAGCAGTATCTACTACTTGTGCCTCTCTATTTTATTAGGCAGAACTTATTTATGTAAATTAGTAGTATCGACTACTTGTGCCTCTCTATTTTATTAGGCAGAACTTATGTATGTAAATTAGCAGTATCTACTACTTGTGCCTCTCTATTTTATTAGGCAGAACTTATTTATGTAAATTAGTAGTATCGACTACTTGTGCCTCTCTATTTTATTAGGCAGAACTTATGTATGTAAATTAGCAGTATCTACTACTTGTGCCTCTCTATTTTATTAGGCAGAACTTATTTATGTAAATTAGCAGTATCTACTACTTGTGCCTCTCTATTTTATTAGGCAGAACTTATTTATGTAAATTAGTAGTATCTACTACTTGTGCCTCTCTATTTTATTAGGCAGAACTTATTTATGTAAATTAGCAGTATCTACTACTTGTGCCTCTCTATTTTATTAGGCAGAACTTATTTATGTAAATTAGCAGTATCTACTACTTGTGCCTCTCTATTTTATTAGGCAGAACTTATGTATGTAAATTAGCAGTATCTACTACTTGTGCCTCTCTATTTTATTAGGCAGAACTTATTTATGTAAATTAGCAGTATCTACTACTTGTGCCTCTCTATTTTATTAGGCAGAACTTATTTATGTAAATTAGTAGTATCGACTACTTGTGTCTCTCTATTTTATTAGGCAGAACTTATTGTTATATAAACTATCAAAGGCATGATCTTGTTTTCTTATAATACCACAGAGAAATGCTGAAATCATCATCACAATTTTAATATATTATATTTTCACGCCATCTCCCCAATGAACAAAATCTTCGACGTTTGTGGAAAACTGTGTTGCTTTCGTACTTTTTTTGTGGTAAGAAGTGATGCCAAGCCTCCTTCATTTTATGTATATATAATAGTTTTTCTTCTTGTTATAATTAAGAAAACATTTAATTTTTTGTTGTTTTGACGGTTATGGCCATAAATGTTGGGAAGTCTGAATAAAAATATTCCCACAAATAAGAAATGTGTGTATGAGTAGACATTTAAGGTCTTCAACATGACAAAGAACTACTGTTTTAAAATACAAAGCTGCGGAACTACTTAGTAAAATTACAATATCTAATTAGCACTTTAAAATAATTAAAGTTTCTATTTTAGGCAATTATATTATTTTCGGCAGCATACTTTTTTGTAAGAAAAAATAATTTAAAGATTTCCTTCCGGAAAAAAAATCACGTCAAATAAACACGAGAGGGTTGGTAAGAAACATGTTTTTATAGAAGATAATTAAATTTTCTCGTTTTCATGGTTTGGACTTGTATATATTGTGTAACTAATTACTTAACAGAAAAAGTAAAGAGTGTTAGATCACAAACGAACAAATATGAAACAAAGTAAGTAGCTCAAAACACAAAGAACTCTCTACAAAATCACAGAATCATGTCCAAAAGAATAATTGTTTTCTTAGTCATAATGTGGTTTCGGTGACAGCGATCGCTTGGAAGAAGCTTCTATGAGAGCGATCGGATGGTTTAGTAACAACGATCTACCGACATCTATCGCCAATAATATTTTGTAAAATATATTAGTGACTTACGGGAGGTCAAAGCTTTTATTCGTTTTTTTGTTGTTGTTGGGGGTAGTCCGATTTCCGCGACATGTTTACAAGGGACTGTTGTCTCAGTGAGCTAGCACTGTAAATATCCAATTAAGTGTGTTTGTCTAATACAAAGCGGATGTCATCATTTTATTGAATATAACTTGTTCTTGCAATGATATAGCTGAAAAATTACTCATTTGGCGTTAAGAAACAACCACTCACTCAGTCTACCAATGAAACTGATCACCATGGCATACATAGAACTGAAATATTATTGAAAGGGACAGAAAACGCTTTTTAACTAATGCCATCTGGACAATATGTTTACGATCAGTTGTAACCGGGATCAAACTCCTTATCTTACGTTTGGACTTGTTAGCAATATCAAATGTGTCAAGAAATACGACATGCAAATACTCCTGCGAGAACCGTGGGTAAAGATGTAGATGTAATCCCCACCCCCAAAGTTCGCATCCACAGGTTGTGAGGGGGTGGATAGAGCCCACAACTCACCCTTGGTACGGGACGTAGATGAGCGCTGCTTGCCTCGTGTATTGAGAATGTTAAGCTTCTTGTACGTAAACGTATTTAGCAGTGCAGATAAGTAACGAGTGGACATTGGTGACAGGTTGCGAGGCAAAATGTCCGACCCTTTTCCATTTTCTTTGTGGCAAAACATGCGTCCACAAGCTCCTCCTATTGCCATCTGTATCTCTGAATGGTGTATTGATGGTAAATTGTTCTTCTCATGATTATGGCTGAAATACGCCTCATTTACCATTAAACAACAACCAATCGTTCAATCGTAGAGATAGCTTGAGCACAATCTTAATTTCCATAGGGATAAGGTTATGGTGTTTAACGCCACTTTCAACAATATTTCATATCGTGGCCGTCAGTTTTTTGGTGGAGGACAGAACCCAGAAAAAACCACCGACCTGTCGCAAGTCACTGACAGACTTTATCACATAATGTTGTATCGAGCACACCTCGCCATGAGCGGGATTCGAACTCACAGCTTTAGTGGTGATCGGCACTGATTGCATAGGTAGTTGTAAATCCAACTACCATACGATCACGACCACGACGACCCCTCTTTAATTTGAAATGTAACACTGAACCAACAGTCCGACGGTAGAAATGTAACACTGAACCAACAGTCCAACAGTAGAAATGTACCAGTGAAACAACAGTCCGACGGTAGAAATGTACCAGTGAAACAACAGTCCGACGGTAGAAATGTACCAGTGAAAAAACAGTCCGACGGTAGAAATGTACCAGTGAAACAACAGTCCGACGGTAGAAATGTACCAGTGAAAAAACAGTCCGACGGTAGAAATGTACCAGTGACACAACAGTCCGACGGTAGAAATGTACCAGTGAAACAACAGTCCGACGGTAGAAATGTACCACTGAACCAACAGTCCGACGGTAGAAATGTACCAGTGAAACAACAGTCCGACGGTAGAAATGTACCAGTGAAACAACAGTCCGACGGTAGAAATGTACCAGTGAAACAACAGTCCGACGGTAGAAATGTACCAGTGAAACAACAGTCGGACGGTAGAAATGTACCAGTGAAACAACAGTCCGACGGTAGAAATGTATCAGTGAAACAACAGTCCGACGGTAGAAATGTATCAGTGAAACAACAGTCCGACGGTAGAAATGTACCAGTCAAACAACAGTCCCACGGTAGAAATGTACCAGTGAAACAACAGTCCGACGGTAGAAATGTACCAGTGAAACAACAGTCCGACGGTAGAAATGTACCAGTGAAACAACAGTCCGACGGTAGAAATGTACCAGTGAAACAACAGTCCGACGGTAGAAATGAACCAGTGAAACAACAGTCCGACGGTAGAAATGTACCAGTGAAACAACAGTCCGACGGTAGAAATGTACCAGTGAAACAACAGTCCGACGGTAGAAATGTACCAGTGAAACAACAGTCCGACGGTAGAAATGTACCAGTGAAACAACAGTCCGACGGTAGAAATGTACCACTGAACCAACAGTCCGACGGTAGAAATGTACCAGTGAAACAACAGTCCGACGGTAGAAATGAACCAGTGAAACAACAGTCCGACGGTAGAAATGAACCAGTGAAACAACAGTCCGACGGTAGAAATGTACCAGTGAAAAAACAGTCCAACGGTAGAAATGTACCAGTGAAACAACAGTCCGACGGTAGAAATGTACCAGTGAAACAACAGTCCGACGGTAGAAATGTACCAGTGAAACAACAGTCCGACGGTAGAAATGTACCAGTGAAACAACAGTCCGACGGTAGAAATGTACCAGTGAAACAACAGTCCGACGGTAGAAATGTACCAGTGAAACAACAGTCCGGCGGTAGAAATGTACCAGTGAAACAACAGTCCGACGGTAGAAATGTACCAGTGAAACAACAGTCGGACGGTAGAAATGTACCAGTGAAACAACAGTCCGACGGTAGAAATGTACCAGTGAAACAACAGTCCGACGGTAGAAATGTACCAGTGAAACAACAGTCCGACGGTAGAAATGAACCAGTGAAACAACAGTCCGACGGTAGAAATGTACCAGTGAAACAACAGTCCGACGGTAGAAATGTACCAGTGAAACAACAGTCCGACGGTAGAAATGTACCAGTGAAACAACAGTCCGACGGTAGAAATGTACCAGTGAAACAACAGTCCGACGGTAGAAATGAACCAGTGAAACAACAGTCCGACGGTAGAAATGTACCAGTGAAACAACAGTCCGACGGTAGAAATGTACCAGTGAAACAACAGTCCGACGGTAGAAATGTACCAGTGAAACAACAGTCCGACGGTAGAAATGTACCAGTGAAACAACAGTCCGACGGTAGAAATGTACCAGTGAAACAACAGTCCGACGGTAGAAATGTACCAGTGAAACAACAGTCCGACGGTAGAAATGTACCAGTGAAACAACAGTCCGACGGTAGAAATGTACCAGTGAAACAACAGTCCGACGGTAGAAATGTACCAGTGAAACAACAGTCCGACGGGAGAAATGTACCAGTGAAACAACAGTCCGACGGTAGAAATGTACCACTGAACCAACAGTCCGACGGTAGAAATGTACCAGTGAAACAACAGTCCGACGGTAGAAATGTACCAGTGAAACAACAGTCCGACGGTAGAAATGTACCAGTGAAACAACAGTCCGACGGTAGAAATGTACCAGTGAAACAACAGTCCGACGGTAGAAATATACCACTGAACCACCAGTCCGACGGTAGAAATGTACCACTGAACCAACAGTCCGACGGTAGAAATGTACCACTGAACCAACAGTCCGGCGGTAGAAATGTACCAGTGAACCAACAGTCTGACGGTAGAAATATACCACTGAACCAACAGTCCGACGGTAGAAATGTACCACTGAACCAACAGTCCGACGGTAGAAATGTACCAGTGAAACAACAGTCTGACGGTAGAAATGTACCAGTGAAACAACAGTCCGACGGTAGAAATGTACCAGTGAAACAACAGTCCGACGGTAGAAATGTACCAGTGAAACAACAGTCCGACGGTAGAAATGTACCACTGAACCAACAGTCCGACGGTAGAAATATACCACTGAACCAACAGTCCGACGGTAGAAATGTACCACTGAACCAACAGTCCGACGGTAGAAATGTACCAGTGAAACAACAGTCTGACGGTAGAAATGTACCAGTGAAACAACAGTCCGACGGTAGAAATGTACCAGTGAAACAACAGTCCGACGGTAGAAATGTACCAGTGAAACAACAGTCCGACGGTAGAAATGTACCACTGAACTAACAGTCCGACGGTAGAAATGTACCACTGAACCAACAGTCCGACGGTAGAAATGTACCACTGAACCAACAGTCCGACGGTAGAAATGTACCACTGAACCAACAGTCCGGCGGTAGAAATGTACCAGTGAACCAACAGTCTGACGGTAGAAATATACCACTGAACCAACAGTCCGACGGTAGAAATGTACCACTGAACCAACAGTCCGACGGTAGAAATGTACCAGTGAAACAACAGTCTGACGGTAGAAATGTACCAGTGAAACAACAGTCCGACGGTAGAAATGTACCAGTGAAACAACAGTCCGACGGTAGAAATGTACCAGTGAAACAACAGTCCGACGGTAGAAATGTACCACTGAACCAACAGTCCGACGGTAGAAATATACCACTGAACCAACAGTCCGACGGTAGAAATGTACCACTGAACCAACAGTCCGACGGTAGAAATGTACCAGTGAAACAACAGTCCGACGGTAGAAATATACCACTGAACCACCAGTCCGACGGTAGAAATGTACCACTGAACCAACAGTCCGACGGTAGAAATGTACCACTGAACCAACAGTCCGGCGGTAGAAATGTACCAGTGAACCAACAGTCTGACGGTAGAAATATACCACTGAACCAACAGTCCGACGGTAGAAATGTACCACTGAACCAACAGTCCGACGGTAGAAATGTACCAGTGAAACAACAGTCTGACGGTAGAAATGTACCAGTGAAACAACAGTCCGACGGTAGAAATGTACCAGTGAAACAACAGTCCGACGGTAGAAATGTACCAGTGAAACAACAGTCCGACGGTAGAAATGTACCACTGAACCAACAGTCCGACGGTAGAAATATACCACTGAACCAACAGTCCGACGGTAGAAATGTACCACTGAACCAACAGTCCGACGGTAGAAATGTACCAGTGAAACAACAGTCTGACGGTAGAAATGTACCAGTGAAACAACAGTCCGACGGTAGAAATGTACCAGTGAAACAACAGTCCGACGGTAGAAATGTACCAGTGAAACAACAGTCCGACGGTAGAAATGTACCACTGAACTAACAGTCCGACGGTAGAAATGTACCACTGAACCAACAGTCCGACGGTAGAAATGTACCACTGAACCAACAGTCCGACGGTAGAAATGTACCAGTGAAACAACAGTCCGACGGTAGAAATGTACCAGTGAAACAACAGTCCGACGGTAGAAATGTACCAGTGAAACAACAGTCCGACGGCAGAAATGTACCAGTGAAACAACAGTCCGACGGTAGAAATGTACCAGTGAAACAACAGTCCGACGGTAGAAATGTACCACTGAACCAACAGTCCGACGGTAGAAATGTACCAGTGAAACAACAGTCCGACGGTAGAAATGTACCACTGAACCAATAGTCCGACGGTAGAAATGTACCAGTGAAACAACAGTCCGACGGTAGAAATGTACCAGTGAAACAACAGTCCGACGGTAGAAATGTACCAGTGAAACAACAGTCCGACGGTAGAAATGTACCAGTGAAACAACAGTCCGACGGTAGAAATGTACCACTGAACCAACAGTCCGACGGTAGAAATGAACCAGTGAAACAACAGTCCGACGGTAGAAATGTACCACTGAACCAACAGTCCGACGGTAGAAATGTACCAGTGAAACAACAGTCTGACGGTAGAAATGTACCAGTGAAACAACAGTCTGACGGTAGAAATGTACCACTGAACCAACAGTCCGACGGTAGAAATGTACCAGTGAAACAACAGTCCGACGGTAGAAATGTACCAATGAAACAACAGTTCGACGGTAGAAATGTACCAGTGAAACAACAGTCCGACGGTAGAAATGTACCAGTGAAACAACAGTCCGACGGTAGAAATGTACCAGTGAAACAACAGTCCGACGGTAGAAATATACCACTGAACCACCAGTCCGACGGTAGAAATGTACCACTGAACCAACAGTCCGACGGTAGAAATGTACCACTGAACCAACAGTCCGGCGGTAGAAATGTACCAGTGAACCAACAGTCTGACGGTAGAAATATACCACTGAACCAACAGTCCGACGGTAGAAATGTACCACTGAACCAACAGTCCGACGGTAGAAATGTACCAGTGAAACAACAGTCTGACGGTAGAAATGTACCAGTGAAACAACAGTCCGACGGTAGAAATGTACCAGTGAAACAACAGTCCGACGGTAGAAATGTACCAGTGAAACAACAGTCCGACGGTAGAAATGTACCACTGAACTAACAGTCCGACGGTAGAAATGTACCACTGAACCAACAGTCCGACGGTAGAAATGTACCACTGAACCAACAGTCCGACGGTAGAAATGTACCAGTGAAACAACAGTCCGACGGTAGAAATGCACCAGTGAAACAACAGTCCGACGGTAGAAATGTACCAGTGAAACAACAGTCCGACGGCAGAAATGTACCAGTGAAACAACAGTCCGACGGTAGAAATGTACCAGTGAAACAACAGTCCGACGGTAGAAATGTACCACTGAACCAACAGTCCGACGGTAGAAATGTACCAGTGAAACAACAGTCCGACGGTAGAAATGTACCACTGAACCAATAGTCCGACGGTAGAAATGTACCAGTGAAACAACAGTCCGACGGTAGAAATGTACCAGTGAAACAACAGTCCGACGGTAGAAATGTACCAGTGAAACAACAGTCCGACGGTAGAAATGTACCACTGAACCAACAGTCCGACGGTAGAAATGTACCAGTGAAACAACAGTCTGACGGTAGAAATGTACCAGTGAAACAACAGTCCGACGGTAGAAATGTACCAGTGAAACAACAGTCCGACGGTAGAAATGTACCAGTGAAACAACAGTCCGACGGTAGAAATGTACCACTGAACTAACAGTCCGACGGTAGAAATGTACCACTGAACCAACAGTCCGACGGTAGAAATGTACCACTGAACCAACAGTCCGACGGTAGAAATGTACCAGTGAAACAACAGTCCGACGGTAGAAATGCACCAGTGAAACAACAGTCCGACGGTAGAAATGTACCAGTGAAACAACAGTCCGACGGCAGAAATGTACCAGTGAAACAACAGTCCGACGGTAGAAATGTACCAGTGAAACAACAGTCCGACGGTAGAAATGTACCACTGAACCAACAGTCCGACGGTAGAAATGTACCAGTGAAACAACAGTCCGACGGTAGAAATGTACCACTGAACCAATAGTCCGACGGTAGAAATGTACCAGTGAAACAACAGTCCGACGGTAGAAATGTACCAGTGAAACAACAGTCCGACGGTAGAAATGTACCACTGAACCAACAGTCCGACGGTAGAAATGTACCAGTGAAACAACAGTCCGACGGTAGAAATGTACCACTGAACCAACAGTCCGACGGTAGAAATGTACCAGTGAAACAACAGTCTGACGGTAGAAATGTACCAGTGAAACAACAGTCTGACGGTAGAAATGTACCACTGAACCAACAGTCCGACGGTAGAAATGTACCAGTGAAACAACAGTCCGACGGTAGAAATGTACCAATGAAACAACAGTTCGACGGTAGAAATGTACCAGTGAAACAACAGTCCGACGGTAGAAATGTACCAGTGAAACAACAGTCCGACGGTAGAAATGTACCAGTGAAACAACAGTCCGACGGTAGAAATATACCACTGAACCACCAGTCCGACGGTAGAAATGTACCACTGAACCAACAGTCCGACGGTAGAAATGTACCACTGAACCAACAGTCCGACGGTAGAAATGTACCAGTGAACCAACAGTCCAACGGTAGAAATGTACCAGTGAAACAACAGTCCGACGGTAGAAATGTACCAATGAACCAACAGTCCAATGGGTAGAAATGTACCAGTGAAACAACAGTCCGACGGTAGAAATGTACCACTGAACCAACAGTCCGACGGTAGAAATGTACCAGTGAAACAACAGTCCGACGGTAGAAATGTACCACTGAACCAACAGTCCAATGGGTAGAAATGTACCAGTGAAACAACAGTCCGACGGTAGAAATGTACCACTGAACCAACAGTCCGACGGTAGAAATGTACCAGTGAAACAACAGTCCGACGGTAGAAATGTACCAGTCTTTGATCTTGCTCCTTAATCATACGTACTTAGCGGAGAAGTAACAAATAATGATTTTATAGTTTTTGGTTTGACCCGACCAGGACTCGAACCCACGATCAACAACACTCGAGGCGAGCACACTAACCATTACACCACCGATATGGTTACTGTGTTCAGTAATTTCAGGATTGCCAGACGAGTGATTCGTGCAATAGTCATTGTTTATATTAATGCAGTTTTTATATTCCAATTTTACAAAAATAAAATATTGTTTATTTTCAACATAGATTTTATTTCAATATTTTTTCATTGCGCATTTTCTTTGCATACAATAAAATAAAATTAGGAATAACAAACTAAATTTTATACCTAGATAAAAACAACACAAAATGATATTTCAATTACCGTTACGTAATTCCAATAAGAACAATTGCAATATCAAATTATTTTCTGCAGCAAAATTACCATAAATTTCTTAAGTGACCTTCAACAAAAGCTTCGTCTGACATGTAGACAATCAGATCCTAAGTATGTTTTAACTATACATTTTTATGACACTAAAAAGAAGTATTATAAAAAAATATGATCTAGAAAATAATATAATTAAATTACGGACATTTTATCTGTTTGTATATATACACATCCAGTCTGGCTCTTACTTGTGCATAAAAAGATGTCTAAAATGTTGGGGGAAATTTAAAAAATGATGTCGTTCGCCGAGGGATTCCTTTAAATCATAGCTTATTTGATCGTAAAATATAAATATTTTGTCTCCATTACTGCCTCGATAAGAGGACTTCTATTGCCATTTTATGGCGAATTTATGTCCTACATGTGCTCACGGATGAAGAGTTTCTCAACAGGGACAATGGCGGAGAGCTGCATAAAATGTCGATTCCCCGACGGAGGGCTTACCCCACAAGACGAAAATTAAGATGAAATGACAAAAATAAAGAATAAATCATACGCTTGTTTTACTTTGTGTATGGTGTTGTTGTTTGTTTAAACAAGAGAAAAGTAAGAATTGTATATACACAAAATAAAATATTTGAACTTTTAAATAAATGTTTGTTGTTTAAAACAAGTGAAATTAAAAAATGTATATACGAAACAAAATTATAGTAAATGTTAAAACTTTATATGCTATCACTTATTCATACGCTTGTGTTTGTTTTGTGTGTGTTGTTATTTTTAAACAAGAGAAATTCAGAATTGTATATATACAAAAAAAAAAAGAAGTTTTAGGTAAATGTTAAAACTTTACATCACTTATTCATACGCTTGTTTTGTGTATGTGTGCCAGTGTGTTGTATTTTTAAACAAGAGAAATTCAGAATTGTATATATATATAAAACAACAAAAAAAGAAATTTTAAATAAATGTTAATGTTTACATGAGATCACTTATTCATATGCATGTAAAGTGACACATAATGTAGCAATGTCAAATCATATACTAGATATTTTAAATCATTTTTTGGTTTATTTCCTGTTTTAGAATTAGACGTCAAAATCTTGTCTTACACAAATGTATTGTGTTCTCTCTTCTAATCTTCCCCGTCTATGTATGATCTTTGTAAACGAACCTATAAATTTCTTCATTCTGCTATAATTTAATACCCCAAAAAATATATGCAAATTTCATGTTAAACCAAAAGTATTATTTTAATTTCTATATACCAATATATTTAATTTAATACCAAAAAATGTATGTGGATTTAATGTTAAACCAAAATTAAAATTTTATATACCATTATAAAGTTATAATAAAAAGCAAATACATATCCATAATATTGGGTAGCAACGATTACGATTGCATAGATACGTGCAATGAATATTAATGAAATATGAAAAAAAGTGAAATATAAATTAGAAGGATTTTATATTTGTTATATTTTATTACGTTATAAACTTATATTTACATATTAAAATAATTTTATGTTTGTTTTGTTTTGAAAGGATGAGTGAATGAAAAAGGTTTAACAAATAACATGAACAGGTAAGAATGTTTATATATTGTTTAAGACAACTTGTACTTTGATGTATTTTCATAAATATTATTATTTTGTTATTACAGTTGGGGGAAAGGGGAAATAAAATATCAGAATCCCAATGGTTGTTTTTCCATGAAAAGAAATATAAATATATATATATATATTGATTTAATATTTCCCATTCTAGTTCCTAAAAAGAAAAAGAAATATCTAAAATACGAAAAATTCATAAGTTTTAAAACATTTGCTTAAAACAATTTGCTTTAATGTTTGACAGTTGATATTTTAAATTGACATCATTACTATATAGTGGTCCCCTATATAGTGGCGGTGTATGCTTCTATTTGTAATTACTATATAGTGGCGGTGTATGCTTCCATTTGTAATTACTATATAGTGGCGGTGTATGCTTCCATTTGTCATTACTATATAGTGGCGGTGTATGCTTCCATTTGTAATTACTATTGTTTATTTTCAAAATACAATATTTTACAAATCAACGTGGTATGAATGGAAGTTTGTTAAATTTTATATCGGTATTTCGCAATTTAATATTTAATACGATCTTTCAGCATAAAAAATATTGCTTTTTCGCATGGAAAAAACATGTCCCTCCGCAGTATACACTCTATTTTAACCATATACTAGAAATGTTCATATCCATGTAAAATATTAAAACCAGTTCCTTAGTTCATCTGAGAGTAAGCAAAATTTGCCTATTCCAATTTACCGCAACTTACAATTTGAGAGAAAATAAAAGTGGATATGGAGTAGAATTCTGTTCGGGTACTTGAGGATCAGTAAAACAGATATATTACGTATATGTAAAACTGTTTATTTAATGTGCAAATGCAATGTGTCCATTTTATTAACATTGTACTTACTGAAGATCAATTGGAATAGACTTACTACAAAAATAGTAAGCCGTTATCTGATAACTATTAGCATATCACAAAAATAATATGATCAATGGAAAAATAGCAAAAAATAAAACATAAAAAAACACACAAAGAAAAACATAAAACAAAAACAAACAACAATATAGAACAACAAACACAGCATAGACGATAACAAATATAAAGGAGGGAAAAAAGGAAAAACAACAATATAGAACAACAAACACAGCATAGACGATAACAAATATAAAGGAGGGAAAAAAGGAAAAACAACAATATAGAACAACAAACACAGCATAGACGATAACAAATATAAAGGAGGGAAAAAAGGAAAAACAACAATATAGAACAACAAACACAGCATAGACGATAACAAATATAAAGGAGGGGAAAAAGGAAAAACAACAATATAGAACAACAAACACAGCATAGACGATAACAAATATAAAGGAGGGAAAAAAGGAAAAACAACAATATAGAACAACAAACACAGCATAGACGATAACAAATATAAAGGAGGGGAAAAAGGAAAAACAACAATATAGAACAACAAACACAGCATAGACGATAACAAATATAAAGGAGGGGAAAAAGGAAAAACAACAATATAGAACAACAAACACAGCATAGACGATAACAAATATATAAAGGAGGGAAAAAAGGAAAAATGTGAAGACGGAAACTAAAACAATGCTAAACACAAGCGACCAACCAAAACAAAACAATACTGAAAAGTCTGAACGGTATCAATTTATTTTTTTTTTTCATTTCGGATTGAAAAAACCCAGCATTTTATATAAAAAAAAATTAATATACAACTAAATTTACCAATTTGCTTAAACAATTATATATATATCAATAAAAAAATAATTCTGATAATACATAATATAAATTAGAAGTTATTTGTGATGATATAATTATAATGAACGCCACGATATAACTGAAATATTGTTGAAAGTGGAGGCGTTAAACACCATATCCTCCTATATTTGTAATACATTGATGGTGATGAAATCTTTACACTACTTAATTAACGTATTAAATATACATTACTTATAACACAGCCATTTTGTCACAAGAAATATTGTAAAATTGGCCTAAATAATCTCCATAACTGTCTATATAGCACAAATAAACCTGTGATTGTAGACATTTATCCCTTGTAGATGTGGGTTTTATGGGATTATGTACATTTCTACAAAACAGTTTCCCCGTTTCCCCTCATATCTGTTTTTATTTCATTTTATAAATGAACCAAATTTTATTACATTTAATGAAACAGAATAATTCGCTAAATTTTTGTTTTTCTTTGATATATACACATGTACTTTTGAACGTATTATATCATTTCTATGAGTATGTACATTTCTACAAAACAGTTTCCACCGTTTCTCCACCTATCTATTTTTATTATTTTATAAATTAACAAATTTTACTACATTTAATTGAAACGGAATAATTCGTTCAAAGTAATCGTATCTTTGATAACTTTGTACATATTATGTCATTTCTAGGAATATGTACATTTCTACAAAACAGTTTTCTCCGTTTTTCCTCCTTCCTATCTGTTTATTTTTTTTGTTATTTTATAAATTAACAAATTTTTACTGCATTTAATAAAACAGAATAATTCGTTCAAAATAATGGTCTCTTTGATATACTTTTGTACCTATGATATCTAGAAAAAGATGCTTGAGAAATTAGTAATAATTTACAAAAAAAAGGAACAAAATAAAACAAAAACACCACGATAATAACCACCGATATATAGATAATTATCTTTCCTGATTGCATTATCTTTTTGTTTTTATATTTGGTTCCATTTGTTGTTTTTTTAAAGGTTTTATTATTGCGTGCTTCTCCATATTTCTTTCTTCCATTTCATGTTGTAAATAAGATTTTAAACAGAAAATCAAACATGTATATAATTTTCTATTTTATAGTGATTTTTGATTTATTTTCTCTTGTGTCATATTAAAATGAAAAACAAAGAAAACCACACTGTCGAAAATAACTCCAAAATCTAATAGAAAAACAAAGAATACCACACTGTCGGAAAATAACTCTAAAATCTAATAGAAAAACAAAGAAAACCACACTGTCGGAAAATAACTCCAAAATCTAATAGAAAAACAAAGAATACCACACTGTCGGAAAGTAACTCCAAAATCTAATAGAAAAACAAAGAATACCACACTGTCGGAAAATAACTCCAAAATCTAATAGAAAAACAAAGAAAACCACACTGTCGGAAAATAACTCCAAAATCTAATAGAAAAACAAAGAATACCACACTGTCGGAAAGTAACTCCAAAATCTAGTAGAAAAACAAAGAATACCACACTGTCGGAAAATAACTCCAAAATCTAATAGAAAAACAAAGAAAACCACACTGTCGGAAAATAACTCCAAAATCTAATAGAAAAACAAAGAATACCACACTGTCGGAAAGTAACTCCAAAATCTAATAGAAAAACAAAGAATACCACACTGTCGGAAAATAACTCCAAAATCTAATAGAAAAACAAAGAATACCACACTGTCGGAAAATAACTCCAAAATCTAATAGAAAAACAAAGAAAACCACACTGTCGGAAAATAACTCCAAAATCTAATAGAAAAACAAAGAATACCACACTGTCGGAAAGTAACTCCAAAATCTAATAGAAAAACAAAGAATACCACACTGTCGGAAAGTAACTCCAAAATCTAATAGAAAAACAAAGAAAACCACACTGTCGGAAAATAACTCCAAAATCTAATAGAAAAACAAAGAATACCACACTGTCGGAAAATAACTCCAAAATCTAATAGAAAAACAAAGAAAACCACACTGTCGGAAAATAACTCCAAAATCTAATAGAAAAACAAAGAATACCACACTGTCGGAAAGTAACTCTAAAATCTAATAGAAAAACAAAGAATACCACACTGTCGGAAAATAACTCCAAAATCTAATAGAAAAACAAAGAAAACCACACTGTCGGAAAATAACTCCAAAATCTAATAGAAAAACAAAGAATACCACACTGTCGGAACACGTCCAAAATCTAATAGAAAAATCGTAGAAACGAAGACAAAATCTATACCTCTAACACACAAATACATGACCGGTCACTTTCATGGCTTGGTACAGGCACTTCAATAAAACGTGGCGCAGTTAAACTAGTTTTATTGGTTCAAACATCCATGTATTATAATTTAGTATTTACAACAGTTGTTTATGTCAGGCACATTTTATTTTTCAAAGATGGAATATAAAATTGACACATTTGTTTACAGATTCTATCAATACAAATAACAATATATGTTTCACAGTTTAAGATTATTTCAGATTATTAAGCACAAGCAATTTGAAAAAACCTGTCCTATTGGTTACCAAGAAAATGAATAACAAAAAATACTACACTGTCGGAACACGTCTAAAATCTTAGAAAAATCATAGAAAGAGGCAAAATAGATACCTCTAATACACAAATACATGACCTCTAATACACAAATACATGACCTCTAATACACAAATACATGACCTCTAATACACAAATACATGACCTCTAATACACAAATACATGACCTCTAATACACAAATACATGACCTCTAATACACAAATACATGACCCCTAATACACAAATACATGACCTCTAATACACAAATACATGACCCCTAATACACAAATACATGACCTCTAATACACAAATACATGACCCCTAATACACAAATACATGACCTCTAATACACAAATACATGACCCCTAATACACAAATACATGACCCCTAATACACAAATACATGACCTCTAATACACAAATACATGACCGCTCCATTTCCTTGCTTGGCACAGTCAAAACAATAAAAAGTGGCGGGGTTAAGCTAGTTTCATAAACACATCTGTTTAAACTTTGCACAATTTGTAACCAATAAGATTAGATTCAATTCAATGAAAAGTGGCGGGGTTAAGCTAGTTTCATAAACACATCTGTTTAAACTTTGCACAATTTGTAACCAATAAGATTAGATTCAATTCAATGAAAAGTGGCGGGGTTAGCTAGTTTCATAGACACATCTGTTTATGTAACCAATAAGATTCAATATTTGTATCGTGTTTTTTTTTAAAGATTTGACATTTTCTTTCATCACAAAACAAAGATAATCTGGAATTTGCTTGCATCGTCCTTAATTTACCGACATGAAAGTGATTTTTTGAATACATAATAATGCTATTAATTATTACTCTCTGTCAGTAATTAACCTTTAATACCAATAATTTTTCCTAGAACTAAAATAGAAATAAGTAATGTTAAAATTGTTTCTTGTTGTAAATTTGATACGACATCAGACAATAGTTGTCTTCCAATGACGTCTGCTGTTCTGTCATTTACGACACTTCCGCCATTTTGAATCTCGTTCTCAGTCTTCCCCATGGCAAAAGCTCAATGAACAACGACCGGTACCACAAGGTAGAAAAAACATCCTCCATTGTTCGGATGATTTGTTTGAATATATCCCCAATTTGCAGTGACATTTAGAGACATTCAGCATGTTGTGCCAATTATATTGTTCTAAATAGTCTTTTTAAAGGGTTAAGCATGCAATTGGAGAAGAAAGATTCGTATATCTGCCACCATTAATTCATTAAACCTCCTAATTCCTCAATACTAAGCTGAGATAATATTTATTCAACATAGCAGAAGAATGGGAATGTTTTTATAACCTTTTCTCAAGAGAATTGTAATTTTCGCACCACAAAACATCCAATACCGCATTAATTTATACGGCTATATTAATTTAATCTGTAGATTTGAATGGAATAGAAATTTAGAGTTCGGTAGTAAATAATTTTATTATGCCTTTGAGGTGTCATTTATTATTAAAATCTTCCATTTCCTACAACCATGAACTAAAATGAACTCATTATATATGTTTACTCTCCATTCCAGTACCAAGTTCAAATGTTCTATTACAGATCTGATTAAATGTGTACACGATTTCACTGTCCATTTCTAGGTAGATTAATAAAAACGTAGATGTTTCTGCAATAACGTTCATCAGTCAAAATATTAGAAAGCCAACTACATTTTTTTTGTAATTTAAAACTATTTTGTATTTCTTTTACGTCCACACTATATACAATGCTGGATTAACCTATAGCCTTAGCAGACTGAAGCCTAAAACCTTAAAATCTAATGGACAACCGGCCATTGTGTGTAATATCTTAGCAGACTGAAGCCTAAAACCTTCAAATATAATGGACAACCGGCCATTGTGTGTAATATCTTAGCAGGCTGAAGCCTAAAACCTTAATATCTAATGGACAACCGGCCATTGTGTGTAATATCTTAGCAGGCTGAAGCCTAAAACATTAATATCTAATGGACAACCGGCCATTGTGTGTAATATCTTAGCAGGCTGAAGCCTAAAACCTTCAAATATAATGGACAACCGGCCATTGTGTGTAATATCTTAGCAGGCTGAAGCCTAAAACCTTAAAATCTAATGGACAGCCGGCCATTGTGTGTAATATCTTAGCAGGCTGAAGCCTAAAACCTTAATATCTAATGGACCTCCGGCCATTGTGTGTAATATCTTAGCAGGCTGAAGCCCAAGACCTTCAAATATAATGGACAACCGGCCATTGTGTGTAATATCTTAGCAGGCTGAAGCCTAAAACCTTCAAATATAATGGACAACCGGCCATTGTGTGTAATATCTTAGCAGGCTGAAGCCTAAAACCTTAAAATCTAATGGACAACCGGCCATTGTGTGTAATATCTTAGCAGGCTGAAGCCTAAAACCTTAATATCTAATGGACAACCGGCCATTGTGTGTAATATCTTAGCAGGCTGAAGCCTAAGACCTTCAAATATAATAGACAACCGGCCATTGTGTGTAATATCTTAGCAGACTGAAGCCTAAAACCTTAAAATCTAATGGACAGCCGGTCATTGTGTGTAATATCTTAGCAGGCTGAAGCCTAAAACATTAAAATCTAATGGACAGCCGGTCATTGTGTGTAATATCTTAGCAGGCTGAAGCCTAAGACCTTCAAATATAATAGACAACCGGCCATTGTGTGTAATATCTTAGCAGACTGAAGCCTAAAACCTTAAAATCTAATGGACAGCCGGTCATTGTGTGTAATATCTTAGCAGGCTGAAGCCTAAAACCTTAATATCTAATGGACAGCCGGTCATTGTGTGTAATATCTTAGCAGACTGAAGCCTAAGACCTTCAAATATAATGGACAACCGGCCATTGTGTGTAATATCTTAGCAGACTGAAGCCTAAAACCTTAAAATCTAATGGACAACCGGCCATTGTGTGTAATATCTTAGCAGGCTGAAGCCTAAAACCTTAAAATCTAATGGACAACCGGCCATTGTGTGTAATATCTTAGCAGGCTGAAGCCTAAAACCTTAAAATCTAATGGACAGCCGGCCATTGTGTGTAATATATTAGCAGGCTGAAGCCTAAAACCTTAAAATCTAATGGACAGCCGGTCATTGTGTGTAATATCTTAGCAGGCTGAAGCCTAAAACCTTAATATCTAATGGACAACCGGCCATTATGTGTAATATCTTAGCAGGCTGAAGCCTAAGACCTTCAAATATAATGGACAACCGGCCATTGTGTGTAATATCTTAGCAGACTGAAGCCTAAAACCTTAAAATCTAATGGACAACCGGCCATTGTGTGTAATATCTTAGCAGGCTGAAGCCTAAAACCTTAAAATCTAATGGACAACCGGCCATTGTGTGTAATATCTTAGCAGGCTGAAGCCTAAAACCTTAATATCTAATGGACAACCGGCCATTGTGTGTAATATCTTAGCAGGCTGAAGCCTAAGACCTTCAAATATAATGGACAACCGGCCATTGTGTGTAATATCTTAGCAGACTGAAGCCTTAAACCTTAAAATCTAATGGACAACCGGCCATTGTGTGTAATATCTTAGCAGGCTGAAGCCTAAAACCTTAATATCTAATGGACAGCCGGCCATTGTGTGTAATATCTTAGCAGGCTGAAGCCTAAGACCTTCAAATATAATGGACAACCGGCCATTGTGTGTAATATCTTAGCAGACTGAAGCCTAAAACCTTAAAATCTAATGGACAGCCGGTCATTGTGTGTAATATTTTAGCAGACTGAAGCCTAAAACCTTAATATCTAATGGACAGCCGGTCATTGTGTGTAATATCTTAGCAGGCTGAAGCCTAAGACCTTCAAATATAATGGACAACCGGCCATTGTGTGTAATATCTTAGCAGACTGAAGCCTAAAACCTTAAAATCTAATGGACAGCCGGTCATTGTGTGTAATATCTTAGCAGGCTGAAGCCTAAAACCTTAATATCTAATGGACAGCCGGTCATTGTGTGTAATATCTTAGCAGGCTGAAGCCTAAAACCTTAAAATCTAATGGACAGCCGGTCATTGTGTGTAATATCTTAGCAGGCTGAAGCCTAAGACCTTCAAATATAATAGACAACCGGCCATTGTGTGTAATATCTTAGCAGACTGAAGCCTAAAACCTTAAAATCTAATGGACAGCCGGTCATTGTGTGTAATATCTTAGCAGGCTGAAGCCTAAAACCTTAATATCTAATGGACAGCCGGTCATTGTGTGTAATATCTTAGCAGACTGAAGCCTAAGACCTTCAAATATAATGGACAACCGGCCATTGTGTGTAATATCTTAGCAGACTGAAGCCTAAAACCTTAAAATCTAATGGACAACCGGCCATTGTGTGTAATATCTTAGCAGGCTGAAGCCTAAAACCTTAAAATCTAATGGACAACCGGCCATTGTGTGTAATATCTTAGCAGGCTGAAGCCTAAAACCTTAAAATCTAATGGACAGCCGGCCATTGTGTGTAATATATTAGCAGGCTGAAGCCTAAAACCTTAAAATCTAATGGACAGCCGGTCATTGTGTGTAATATCTTAGCAGGCTGAAGCCTAAAACCTTAATATCTAATGGACAACCGGTCATTATGTGTAATATCTTAGCAGGCTGAAGCCTAAGACCTTCAAATATAATGGACAACCGGCCATTGTGTGTAATATCTTAGCAGACTGAAGCCTAAAACCTTAAAATCTAATGGACAACCGGCCATTGTGTGTAATATCTTAGCAGGCTGAAGCCTAAAACCTTAATATCTAATGGACAGCCGGTCATTGTGTGTAATATCTTAGCAGGCTGAAGCCTAAAACCTTAAAATCTAATGGACAGCCGGTCATTGTGTGTAATATCTTAGCAGGCTGAAGCCTAAACCCTTAAAATCTAATGGACAGCCGGTCATTGTGTGTAATATTTTTGTCACTGTCATAGGCCTTTCTTAGATGTGTGCACGATTTCACTGTCCATTTCTATGTAATACAAACGTAGATATCTAATTTAGTGCGCACGACGTGTTTCATTCAAATTATAGCTTCTTCTATGTAGTCAGTGCCGGGTTTAGATAATGAGAGGCCGTATGCTTCTCTACTTGTGAGGTCCCCTCCCAATCCCCCATCCTCATAACTGCAAGAACAATTAGTCCCCTCCCAATCCCCCATCCTCATGACTGCAAGAACAATTAGTCCCTTCCCAATCCCCCATCCTCATGACTGCAAGTACAATTAGTCCCCTCCCAATCTCCCATCCTCATGACTGCAAGAACAATTAGTCCCCTCCCAATCCCCATCCTCATGACTGCAAGGACAATTAGTCCCCTCCCAATCCCCCATCCTCATGACTGCAAGGACAATTAGTCCCCTCCCAATCCCCCATCCTCATGACTGCAAGAACAATTAGTCCCCTCCCAATCCCCCATCCTCATGACTGCAAGGACAATTAGTCCCCTCCCAATCCCTCATCCTCATGACTGCAAGAACAATTAGTCCCTTCCCAATCCCCCATCCTCATGACTGCAAGTACAATTAGTCCCCTCCCAATCTCCCATCCTCATGACTGCAAGAACAATTAGTCCCCTCCCAATCCCCCATCCTCATGACTGCAAGAACAATTAGTCCCCTCCCAATCCCCCATCCTCATGACTGCAAGTACAATTAGTCCCCTCCCAATCCCCCATCCTCATGACTGCAAGGACAATTAGTCCCCTCCCAATCCCCCATCCTCATGACTGCAAGAACAATTAGTCCCTCCCAATCCCCCATCATCATGACTGCAAGGACAATTAGTCCCCTCCCAATCCCTCATCCTCATGACTGCAAGAACAATTAGTCCCTTCCCAATCCCCCATCCTCATGACTGCAAGAACAATTAGTCCCCTCCCAATCCCCCATCCTAATGACTGCAAGAACAATTAGTCCCCTCCCAATCCCCCATCCTAATGACTGCAAGGACAATTAGTCCCCTCCCAATCCCCCATCCTCATGACTGCAAGAACAATTAGTCCCTTTCCAATCCCCCATCCTCATGACTGCAAGGACAATTAGTCCCCTCCCAATCCCCCATCCTCATGACTGCAAGAACAATTAGTCCCCTCCCATTCCACCATCCTCATGACTGCAAGAACAATTAGTCCCCTCCCAATCCCCCATCCTCATGACTGCAAGAACAATTAGTCCCCTCCCAATCCCCCATCCTCATGACTGCAAGAACAATTAGTCCCTTCCCAATCCCCCATCCTCATGACTGCAAGTACAATTAGTCCCCTCCCAATCCCCCATCCTCATGACTGCAAGAACAATTAGTCCCTTCCCAATCCCCCATCCTCATGACTGCAAGAACAATTAGTCCCCTTCCAATCCCCCATCCTCATGACTGCAAGAACAATTAGTCCCCTCCCAATCCTCCATCCTCATGACTGCAAGGACAATTAGTCCCCTCCCAATCCCCCATCCTCATGACTGCAAGGACAATTAGTCCCCTCCCAATCCCCCATCCTCATGACTGCAAGAACAATTACTGAAATGTTTTTAGAGACTATAGTATGTTATGACATCATATGTAAAAATACACTCAAAGCCAAAATATTAGAAAGCAAACAATTTAAAACTGTTTTGTATTTTTTGTCCGTCCACACTACATACAGTTCCGTATTAACCTATAGGCTTAGCAGGCTTAAGCCTAGGACCTCAAAATATAGGAGACTTCAGGCCAAAAGATGTAATTATTTTTGATGCTGTTTATAGGCCTTTCTTACATATGATGTCATAGTAAACTGTAGTCTCTAACAACCTTTCAGTATTCTCTCAGTCATGAGGATTTTGGATTGGGAGGTTCATCACAAGTGCAGAAGCATACGGCCTCTTTTTATTTAAATCAGGCACTGACTACATAGAAGAAGCTATAATTTGAATGACATTGTCTATTCTCTTTAAGCAATTAAATACAGTTCTGTGTTTATCCAATGTTAAAAAAATAAAATAAAAATTATTAAAGAGAACTCGCCAACAAAAATTGTATGCACGATTACAAGATTCTTTATTTCTCATAAAACCATAGTTGAAACAGTGGTACAAAGAATTTGTCAATTTAACATAATATAGATATACACAAGACAAGATGATCTACAAAAGTTAATAATAATAACACAAATGAAATACATGTTTTGTAACATCATTGTATTAATAAATGGCAGATATGTGGTCATACAGGAGGAGTATATATATTTTGGAGCCATAAATAAACGTTAGAGAATACCGAAGGGCCAATAAAAAAATGACAATCCAGAGAAACTAACAACATACGGAACGCAAGACGTAGAAAAACAAAACAAAAACACAACACAATATGTGTTGGACACCACTATGCGCAAGCAAACAATATAACGTAAATAATGAAACAACTGGAGGTGAAGACGAACCGAACATCGTTTTCTATGCGGAAATCGTAATGGATATTTTAAATTTAGTTTGAATTTTAGCTATGTTTTTCATTTATTACTAATTGTTAGTTTATGTGTAAAATTGTAGTAAAATAATGTATAAGATTTCATATTTAGAATTATAATTTTAAGAAAATAATACATACAGAATTATTATAGAATCCATCCATGGTATATTAAACTTGTAGGTATAGCTACTCTCAATTGTACAAAAAGGTATCAATGTTTATAAGAAAAATTGCAGCTGTATTTTGATTTTGTAATTTATATGTAAATAGAATATCTGTCATAACATAGCCGATTTTGGTTATCCTGTTTAGGCCCTTTGGCTATCCTCTTTAGGACCTTTGGCTATCCTGTTTAGGCCCTTTGGCTATCCTGTTTAGGCCCTTTGGTATTCTTGCTTCCAAACAATTTTATATATATATGGCTTTACAACCTTTTGACTTTGAGCGGCCCTGATGAAGGTTATTCCAGAAACGCGTCGTGCGCACTAAATTTGATATCTACGTTTTAATTTTATGGAGCATGTTTGTATTTACTATATTGCTTGTTATTTGTTTATTCTGTCATATTAATTAATGAATTATCATGTTTATACGACCTCAAGTCACAAGTTTATTGTTGTCCTAGTGTTTGTCTTCATACATTAAGTTGGTTCAGTAAATCCTGAATTGTATGGGGGTACATACAACATTGCAATTATCTAATATGATTATTTCCTTTTCGTACAATATTGGTCACACTATCAGAAATAACTAAAGTTTAGAAAATAAAATGTTTGGACTGCTCTTTGGAGAAACAAAATTCTCAATTCAATATGTTTTTTTTTCTGTGGTATTAAAAATGAAAGACATAAAATATCGTAAGATAAAAGAAAAAAAAAGAGATAAATAAAAAAATAATAAATAAATAAAAAAATAAATATAAAAATAGCACAAAAAGCGATGGAATCATATGTAACTTATCTAGATGAAAGAAAATCACAATGCTATTTTGGTGTGTATTAAAATGTCCGCGTTTCAGATTGTATATACATCATATAAGTAATTGTACAGAACAATTAAAACAATTAACATTAAGTTGTTAATACCAGATTCACATTTCACATTTCAGTATCTTAATTCTTAGATGGCGCTTGATCTCAAAACAACTTTTAATTAATTTATCAAAAACTAAAGAGCATCAACAATAACAAATAAAGAAATAAAAATTAAAATTAAAAAAATTAAAAATAAATTAGTAGGAAACTCTAAAAAAAAAAATGCACCAAAATCCTAAAAATGATATATACACTATGTCGGATAGAAATGTAGATATCAAAGGCTTGAATGTACCAATGGGGTCATCAGAATCCGTAAATTGAAGAACAGACAACACAATGGCCAAAAGTAAATAGACCAAAGAACAGCAATGATCTATAAAACACAGAAAAGTTAGTGAGCACGACACGTTTCTGAAATAACCTTCACCAGGTAATTAAATAACCTTCACCAGGTAATTAAATAACCTTCACCAGGTAATTAAATACAATCTTACTTAAGTCTAGGAAAATATTAATATATCAATAAATCTTCTAGAAACTAGTCGACAATCAATCTTGAAGGATGTTGGATTGCCAATGAACATGACTATACTGCACAAATAATATAATATAATATATGCCTAAAAATGTTTGCACAACAACATCAAATGCATGGTTTTGTTGTGTAAACTCCTTAGACGTGTATATATATATATATATCACACTATTTGGAAGAAGTTTATCTTTTAAAAAATTCTTTGAAAGCAATAATTAATTATTATTTCATCTGATTTATGTGTAAAAGAATCATACTGTACACAATTCAATGTTATATAAATGGTGTTTTCCCATTTATCCAACTTTAATTTCTTTCCTGTAGGATTTTTATTTAACATTAATTAGGCGTTATTTTAACCAAAATACCTGATAATTTGTTCCAGTATATGTATATGTATAATGTTTGAATAAATGAAAAGTAGAAAAAAGTTATAATTTATATGTAAAATTTTGAAAGCTTTCTTTTTATGTCCAGTAAATTTTAGGATAAATTTAAAGTAATCTAAACATTTTGAGTAATTATTTTTAATTTTAATTTTACATGCGCATCGTAATAATCAGCTTATATAATATATCACTAAACATTATTTACTGAGTTATTAAGACATGAAATAATAATTAATTAAAAATCATATTCCTTTAAATATAATTTCCTGGTATTGGAGTACTATTTCGTTTTGCATGCATTCATAACCTTTTTGAGAATTGATTTTTCTTGTCAACTTTAAATTTCACCAGCTTTTAACATTTTAATGAAATCAATTTAATTAAATTAATTTAATTATTATATAACGATGCTAGCTCAAACAATTATTTCAAATTTTAAATAAGAAAAATCTACATAGAAAGTAAATGTACGGGGTTTGTTTTCAGTTTAATGTACACATATAAATGATGCGCTATGATCCGTATGATGGCGGTAGGTCCTTTCTAAAACAATAAAACACCATAAAGGATAATTTTAAAACACTTGGATATGTAAATATCAATTATTTGTAGTAGTGAATTGATGCATCCCTCAGGGTTAAATTTTATTTGGCATTTAAATTTGTATGAATTTGTCGGTAGCATCGATAATTTTGTTTTATTGCTTAATTTTTCATATTTTGTTGGATTAATTGTCAGAAGTCTGGCAGCCATATCTTGTTTCTAGTCTGATTTAACATTTAAAGATCGAAGATGTATGGTAAGTTGTGATTTTACCTTGACAATTTTTGTTTTTATTTTTTCAGACATTTCCTTGCATATACAGACACATTAATTATTTCTGTTCTCAATTCAGAAATGAATGTCAAATTAATAAGGTTAGAAAGCGAAAACCTTTAAAAAAAAAAGGAAAATATGAGAAGCGAATAAGAAACATGTAATAGATAATGAAACCCCCCTTTCCATTAATATCGATTTATACATTTTTCTCTAGCAAATAAGCTCAAATTGATTTTTTTCTAAATCTATTTCCCTGTCCTTCGGAAAGCATCGTGTACATTGATGTTTCCTTCGGCACGGATCGTGTTCGTTCAACAATTGTTGTTGATTTACCATTTGGAGAAAAACAAACATACATGTAGGATTAATTTAGGAATAATGTTTTTCAATTAAAATTGCATTAATTATGCCCGAATCATTTCATTGAGTTTGAGGTAATTTGTGAGCCCATACAACTCTTTTAACCCCGCCACTTTTTATTGAAATACATGTACCAAGCCAAGAAAAGGTTAGCAGTCAATAATAGTAGCTATTTTGACTAGTTTGAATAGTTATATTAAAAAGGTTACCAGAAATAAAGATATATATATATTTGTGTTTTGCGTTATTTTTTGTGTATGTTTGCTTAGATTTAAAGTCCCGAATTTCATCTTTATTATGTCTCAAGACAGCTTTAATGCATATACAACCGGAAATTACCTTGGTTTCGTGAGTCACGTGACAACCCCTTGTAATAGTATACACCTATTTACAGGTTATTCGGACAATAAACTTGCTATTGTCCGAATAGCCAGTAAATAAGTGTTTTATTATACCAAAGGCAATCTAGGAATTCTGAGAAAATATGGCTATTAAAAAGACACAAATAGAAGTTCTTAATAGTAATATTAAGAAAAAATATCAACAATAAACATGTTTTAACAACAATTCTAACCAGTTTAAAGAATTGATCAACACGATTAAACTCAAAATCCTCCTCGGAGAGCGAGGCAAATTGACCTGCTTCAGATGATGCCATTTTATCGTCTGGTAAACAGATAATCGTATCTCTCGGGCATGTAGGTGTATGTACGTTAAAGCACGAAAGATCCGAGCCATAAAAGCGCGGTAAAACGTATGCTGTTTAAACTGAACTATTTCCCTAGGGAAATAGTCATCGAAACTATTTCCTTAGGGTTAATATGCGAGCGTCAGCGAGCTCTTTATGTGTACTTAGGATTTTTTGACAAACATGGCTGCACATACTGACGAATAAAAAAAATTTCTGCGCATTGTAAACACGTTCCGTGTAAAACACTAACACACTCAATTAATGAAGATCTTCTTAACATAAAGCGCAAAGGTGATCCCAAGTCTCGTACGCTCTCTCGTACGTCCGATACCACTGAAACCCGGAACCCGTGTGTAATAAAAGTCATTTTGTTAGCTTGTTTTACTTATATTGATATTGTAAAATTTATTAAATCTCTTCTGACATACTGACAAAAATTTGTGTTTCTACGCGGAAGTTAACTTTTGAGATTTCGTAAGGAACGACAGCTCGATAGAATGAGACTAGATTCGGCCCTAAAAAAAAGTCGTCCCCGATATATCTCGGCCCAAAAAATCACGAAACCTTTTGATGCACTGGATGAGCGTGAAATTGCCAGATAATTTTCAGATTCGCGAGTATTCATGGCCGTGTCGGTTTCATATTAGTCATGATCAGTCATCAAAACTATTTAAACAAAATCAGCAATTGGATTTTTATGTGCAAAATAGTAATTTTATCTGCATTTAATTTCATATAGAAAATATATACTGAGGTAAAATGAGGTAAAATGATACACATTAACTTAGATTGACATACATTAGTGTAAGTGGCTTACTGTCTACGTTATTCCGTGCCAGGAAAATATTATGCATTGTATGAAAACATAGAAAATAATGAAAATTGGTTTTACATCTGATGAATGTAGGGAATTTCGATGTAGTTTGTCTTGGTTAATGTTGATGTACAACGTCATTGTTCTACCTTTACTTCTAATCTACAAATACTGTACGCCATTAACAATTTGAAAAATATATCATTTTAAATTAAAACAATGTTCATAACACTCCCGGTTCACAACACTCCCGGTTGACTGATATTATGGTTTTCAGTGCTAATAATCAGCAGAACGACTTGACTTTTGAATTTAATAGTACACTTATTTAAACAGTAAACACTCACAAACATCTAGGAGTAATTTTTAGTTGTGATTGTAAGTGGACTAAACATATTAATACCATAATTGAAAGAGCTTCAAAACAATTAAATATTTTGAGAAAATTAAAATTTAAACTTAATAGGCAATATCTGGAAAATATCTATATTACATTTATTAGACCTATATTAGAATATGGATCTGCAGTGTGGGATAATTGTGGATAGATTGGAAAAAGTACAAACTGAAGCTGCTCGAATAGTAACAGGGCTTACTTCATATGCTAGCTTAGATTCTATTTATTGTGAAACTGGGTGGGAAAAGTTAATTGTAAGACGGGAAGATAAAAAACTTAACTTATTTTATAAAATCATAAATAATGAAGCCCCAGAATATTTATCAGAGTTGATGCCGAATCAAATAACTATAATCTACGAAATCATCTCAATATAAGTCAACCAGCAAACAGACAATCATCATACCAAAACTCATTCTTTCCGTCGACTATTAAGACCTGGAATAACCTTGATTTAAATATTTGAGAATTTCCAACCTTTTACACATTAGAAAAAAGGCTCCAATTTAAATATTTTAGAAATAAGAAAATACCATGTTACTTTTCGTCAGGTGACAGATACTTGAATGTTTTACAAAGTAGGTTAAGAAATAGATGTAGTGCATTAAATAGTGATTTATATCGTGCTAATTTGAATCCGAATGCATTATGTTCATGTGGAAAATCGGTTGAAACTGCAAAACATTTTTTTTTACATTTAAAAATTATATTGTACAAAGAAATATTTTTCTTATAGGAATTCGAGAAATTAGTAATGATTTACCAATAAATGAGCTTACTTCATTATTTGGCAATGAAATCTCAACGACGGAAAAAATACAAAAAATTTCTTACAAGTTCAAAAATTCATTCAAGACACAGGTCGTTTCACAATAAATTGACTACTGTATGATAATGTGTTCTGATGTTTATATTGTTTACCGTTCACGACTGACCTCGAAAGTTTATTTCAATTGTTCTTTTTTTCTTTTCTTTTTTTTCTTTTTGTTTACAACAGTATGCGACAATGGATAACTCATCTTTAATACCATATTATAATACACAAAGTGAACTAAAAGTACTTGCATTTGGCGAAATAATGTATTATCAATCCAATAACTTAACAACACGTGCTACTGTCTATGTCCCAGTTTTCTTTTTTTTATATACTCGGGTCTGTTTGATTGGTTACCTTTAATGGTATTCCATTGTTGCATTCTGCTTTATTGCTACATAGTTTGTTTCATGTCTTCATGTGAAAATGTTAGAGAAATAATGTAATAATAATGCTTATCATATTGTATATTGTATATTGTATGTATATGGAGAAGACAATACTAAGTTGAACAACTTTTGCCATTATTTAGACAATAGAATATGTTTAAATTAAAATTAAACTCCCGGTTTTTTGTTGGGGTCAGTGTTGCTAATCTTTTTAGAATTTTGGGATGTCCTATTATGTGTCTTTAACGTTCCGTGTTATGATGTCCGCTAAGATTTTCGCATAAAAACGATGTTCAGTTCCTCTTTACCTCCAGTTGTTTGTAGGAGGGCGCATATCTTATTTACGTTATTTGTACTTGTTTGCGTATATTGGTGACCACCACATATTGTGTGGTGTTTTTGTTTTGTTTTTCGTTGTCTTGTGTACCCTATGTTGCCAGTTTCTCTGGATTGTCCGTTTTTTATTGCCCCTTCGGTATTTTCTAACATATAGACATGTACTGTGAAAAGCACGGTTTTTGTCAATAAATATTCGTCGACCATCTTCTTCGAAAATCATATTTTTGGTTGCACTCCTTCCAGCCTTACATCTCCTTCTCATCTGATTTCAGACTTTATGAAATAAATTTCTGATCATTTTACCCATAAATTATTAATTTCTGATCATTTTACCCATAAATTATTAATTTTGATTCTATTTGACTTCGTAGACTATTGTTTTAATGTTACTACATGAAACACAGATAACTCATCAATTATTACAATGTTAACTATTCACTTTTCATCAAGACCACATCGGTTGTGTAATGGTTAGCGTGCTCGCCTCAAATGAGGTAGATAGTGGGTTCGTGCCCCGGTCGGGCCAAACCAAGGACTATAAAATAGGTATTGTTGTTGTTTCGCGTAGCACGCAACAATAAGGAATAAGAACAAAGATTGCTTGGCTCGTGTGTCAGTAGATGCGTTTGACATGTCTACTCGCTGACCTTTGTTTCAGTGAGAATATGCATCATAAAAATCCAACTAGCGCGTTGGTCTAATACAAAACGGACATCATCGTCATCTCATCGAAATGTCACGTGACCATTGTATATAAGGGTAATAACAAAATTACCGAACTCCGAACAATCTTACAAAGGGAAAGTCAAAACTCATAAGTATATAAACAGACAAAATCAGTCAACAACCGGAAAAATGGGAAAACCGTAATGACCCTGACTTGGTACAGGCATTTCTAAAGAAATGGTGGGTTGAATCAGATTTTAAAGCGCCAAACCTCCCGCTTTAATTACGGCTCAAAGGTTCCAGCTGTCACTATAACAGTATTTATAACAATACTGGAACAAAATAGGTAGAATAGTTGTCAAAGCAGTACCAAATTCAGTGAAGTAAATGTCAAAAACACTTTTACGTCACACATTGATAAAAAAAAATTATAGCATACCTTTCGATTTACTGCTTATTATTATTTCTTTTATATCTTCAAACTTTTGTTTCACAGATAAAACAATTGTTCGTGTGGTGCTGAACAGCAATCATACACCATCAATGCACGAGATAATATGCAAGTTTTAATACATATTATTGAGTTTTGCCAAAGCTATGAATAATATTTAAAGCGAACAACCTGGTTTCCTGATCGTCAAATATATCGAAGTTGCTTATCTCTAACTAGTGAAATAACAGTTACATCCTTTGTCAAATATCAAACGACCAAAGACATGTTCCATTTGTCATGATCACAATTCATGACTTATCACCGGGTAACAAGAGTAACACCACGACGGATGCCACTGATGGAGCAGGAACTGCTTAGCCTTCCGCAGCACATGAGTTTAATCCCGGTATTTAGTGGGCTTTCTGTTTCACAATCCATAGTTTTCTGTGTAGTTCTATTTATTGTAAACCTGTAAGGGTTCCAGGGTAAAGTTATTGTAAACCTGTAAGGGTTCCAGGGTAAAGTTATTGTAAATCTGTAAGGATTCCAGGGTAAAGTTATTGTAAACCTGTAAGGGTTCCAGGGTAAAGTTATTGTAAACCTGTAAGGGTTTCAGGGTAAAGTTATTGTAAACCTGTAAGGGTTTCAGGGTAAAGTTATTGTAAACCTGTAAGGGTTCCAGGGAAAATTCAGACAACATACATGTATTACTTAAATAAAAAATAATGTAGGAAGATTCCACGGTAATACATGTAAAGGAAAGACATGTACAATACATGTAAAGGAAAGACATGTACAATACATGTAAAGGAAAGACATGTACAATACATGTAAAGGAAAGACATGTACAATACATGTAAAGGAAAGACATGTACAATACATGTAAAGGAAAGACATGTACAATACATGTAAAGGAAAGACATGTACAATACATGTAAAGGAAAGACATGTACAATACATGTAAAGGAAAGACATTTACAATACATGTAAAGGAAAGACATGTACAATACATGTAAAGGAAAGACATGTACAATACATGTAAAGGAAAGACATGTACAATACATGTAAAGGAAAGACATGTACAATACATGTAAAGGAAAGACATGTACAATACATGTAAAGGAAAGACATGTACAATACATTTAGATACAACCATTAGTTAATTAACAAATGTGTTGTAAAACTACTGCGTCAGATTGTGCAATTTAAACATGGTCATATACGTGACAATCAACAGAGCATTTTAATTTGACAAAATAATTATTACCGTTTATGCTTAGCTAGTAATAACTTTGCATGAGATGTTGATTGCCAGTTGTTCGGATGTAATAACTTTGCATGAGATGTTGATTGCCAGTTGTTCGGATGTAATAACTTTGCATGAGATGTTGATTGCCAGTTGTTCGGATGTAATAACTTTGCATGAGATGTTGATTGCCAGTTGTTCGGATGTAATAACTTTGCATGAGATGTTGATTGCCAGTTGTTTGGATGTAATAACTTTGCATGAGATGTTGATTGCCAGTTGTTCGGATGTAATAACTTTGCATGAGATGTTGATTGCCAGTTGTTCGGATGTAATAACTTTGCATGAGATGTTGATTGCCAGTTGTTCGGATGTAATAACTTTGCATGAGATGTTGATTGCCAGTTGTTCGGATGTAATAACTTTGCATGAGATGTTGATTGCCAGTTGTTCGGATGTAATAACTTTGCATGAGATGTTGATTGCCAGTTGTTCGGATGTAATAACTTTGCATGAGATGTTGATTGCCAGTTGTTCGGATGTAATAACTTTGCATGAGATGTTGATTGCCAGTTGTTCGGATGTAATAACTTTGCATGAGATGTTGATTGCCAGTTGTTCGGATGTAATAAATTTGCATGAGATGTTGATTGCCAGTTGTTCGGATGTAATAACTTTGCATGAGATGTTGATTGCCAGTTGTTCGGATGTAATAACTTTGCATGAGATGTTGATTGCCAGTTGTTCGGATGTAATAACTTTGCATGAGATGTTGATTGCCAGTTGTTCGGATGTAATAACTTTGCATGAGATGTTGATTGCCAGTTGTTCGGATGTAATAACTTTGCATGAGATGTTGATTGCCAGTTGTTCGGATGTAATAACTTTGCATGAGATGTTGATTGCCAGTTGTTCGGATGTAATAACTTTGCATGAGATGTTGATTGCCAGTTGTTCGGATGTAATAACTTTGCATGAGATGTTGATTGCCAGTTGTTCGGATGTAATAACTTTGCATGAGATGTTGATTGCCAGTTGTTCGGATGTAATAACTTTGCATGAGATGTTGATTGCCAGTTGTTCGGATGTAATAACTTTGCATGAGATGTTGATTGCCAGTTGTTCGGATGTAATAACTTTGCATGAGATGTTGATTGCCAGTTGTTCGGATGTAATAACTTTGCATGAGATGTTGATAGCCAGTTGTTCGGATGTATTGAAAATAGAAAATAAAATAACACACAACTGGTCGACAAGTAAATCAACCACAAAAATAGGAAACATTCGCTTTGTCAAATTTTACCTCGAGTTTCTAATCACAGAAATGGCAACGACTGAACCCGATGATAATGTAGGTCCTGTCTCATTACAGGCACATGCACATGGCGGGTTAAAACCGATTAATGGGAACCCAACTCTTCCCTTTAACACTTGTAATAGCTAAATATTCAATGGTCAAAAATTAAATAAACAAGAAGTGCACAGAATCATTTCAACTTATAAGACCACAAACTGTCAACGAAATAGCGACATTAACATTTACAATTGTAAGATTTGATGATGTTCGTAGTTAACTTACTTCTGCTGGTTATGATTTATTAATAATAATAATCTTTATTGTATACAATACCCTTTTGGGTATAGCAATACAAACATAAACTAACATTAAACAGACAATGTATATATAAACAAATACAACTACCACTGTTTGATAAAAAACAATATTATGTTTTATATGATTTGACCAACGTGAACCTTATATTCGCGCTTCTAATGATCGCTTTATTAATCTAAGGATAAAACCCCAATATTGATACTTATTTTTTAGCGTGGGTCCGTGCTGCTAATTTTTATTTTTTTTTATGTTCAGGGGCGAATCCAGGGGGACACACCCGGCGCCCCCCCTCCCCCCCCCCCCCTAAATTGGAAAAAATATGATTTTTTGGCGTAAAATCGTGACTTTTCACACGAAATACCCCAAACATGTTCGTGCTTCCCTCCGCTCGGCGCAATTTTTTTAAGTGCACCCCTCTAATTTGAAATCCTGGATGTTGTTGTGTTATGTGTCTTTACATTCTGAGTTCCGTGTCCGTTACGATTTCCACATAAAAACGATGTTACCTCGAGTTGTTTGTAGAAGGGTTCACGTCTTATTTACGTTGTTTGTGTTTATTTGCACACAGTGAGTGGTGTCCAACACATATTGTGTTGTGTTTTTGTTTTGTTTTTCTTCGTCTTGTGTACCCTATGTTGCCAGTTTCTCTGGTCTGTCTATATTTTTTTTATTGCCCCCGTCGGTAAACCAATAGATAATCATTCGTTTAAAATGAATTAAATTTAAGAAATAATTCATCGAAAATATAGATTTTAACATGTGTAATATTATTTTTGTAAGCATTTTATAGTAGTGAAAAGACAACGACAATACTATTACTATGTTCTAATGTCATACAAACTACAGTTAAACCTGTCTAAACCAAACCCCTTTAGGACTGAAGAATTTGTTCAGTTTAGACAGGTATTTTGTTTACACAGGTTCAAATTACATAGATGGGATTAATACACACTCTTATATTAAGAACCAATGAAAAATTAGAATTGATGCCACATGATTTAGTTTTATTTTAAACTAATGCACTCATTTGAATGAAATCGATGCCTTACAGTGCACTAGTCTTCGAAACTAGTGCACGGACGTCATCAATGACGTCATATAACACCGCATTAAAAAAAAATGTTTTTTTTTAATATAAAAAAAACATTGAAAAATAGACAAGTTACGGTAAACTTTAATACACGAAAATACATTGATCACAATGTTATAAATACATTATAGAAACATTGTTTGATTGGTAAATATCGAATAATCACCAAAAAAAAAAAAAACAAACAAAAAAAAACAAAAAAACACGGAAGCGATTTTGTAACTTATATCTCTCGAAACTCTGAACAAAATTAATTGATGACAAAAGAGAAGAAGAAAATGTAAATGTATATGAGATAAAATTCCAATCTATATACAGGGAAACAAATAGCAAGGAAATAGCGCTTTCATTGTTGTTCTTCATCCTGATACTTACGGCATACAAAAGAGAAGAAATAACATAATCACAAATGTAAAATACAACATAGTACCGGAATTACAGTAAATGGTTTACCCTCTCCCCTGTTTAAGTCGGTGTAATAAAGTACTTAATAACTGCACGCTTGATCAATAGCGAGCTCTATTTTCCCTCGGGGTAGACTATTGACCGGGACGGATAAACTATTGACCGACATTCGTCCCGGTCAATAGTCTACCCCTTGGGAAAATAGATCTCGCTATTGACCTCGCGTGCAGTTATTAAGTACATACTGAAAGTCTGTCTGGTTTAAGCAAGTTTTCGTTTTACTCAGGGTTCGGTTTACTCAGGTTTCACTGTATTTAGCTTCCATTGAATTATTTCGATTATTATAGGAAAATTGAACAGATGTCTGGAAGCGTAAGACAGTATGAGAATGAAACTCAAGAAAAATACACTAACCTTCATGTTTATAGTAGTTTTTCCTATAGAAGAAAGTTGTAATTAAGGCAACTGTCATTTTTCAATTTGATGGCATTTTAATTTTAGCAACTTAAGCAACTTTAAATGCTGTGAAGTCGTAAAATTAACCAGTAACCAGTATATGCCATTGTGACTATCGTCACCGGAAGACGACAGTTTATAAAAGTCAGAGTCGATAGACTGTTATCTTTGGTATTTTCCCCTAGAAATGAACATTTAAAGAAACACAAAGAACATTTTAATGCTTGTATATACTACTGTTCTGTATAACTATATTAAATCACTGAGGCATGTTATCCATGCATGTGCGAAATAAAAGTTATCGGGAGTTTTATTACGGCATTGCTTGTATACATTTATTGCCAATGAAAGACGTTACATTAGAATTATGAATAAAATAACTGTAGCATGTATTAGTGTGATACTAGAATCAATAGTATCATCAGCATCCTATTATGGACTTCTCACAAGGGAACCGTTCTCCTATAGTTTTGTCTGGGGTAAGTATAGTGCCCAAGCCGGTAGGCGAGGTCACTATACCTTCCCAGACAACGGCTATAGGAGAACTGTTCCCGAGAGAGAAGTACATAATAAATTTAGTACATAACATGTCTAATGCCTAATGGCTAAAACACATGCAACTAATGAGCTTTTAGAATAATAATCTCCACTTGCTGGTTCTGACATTCGCGTAAAAGTCTTGTAAAATGCCATTGAGTACAACAATATCCATTGTGCCTATCTCCCCGTCATAATTTTATTCCAACATGAAGTCCGAGAGAACTTTAACTGCATATTTGGTTGCCGCTTTTGTCTTTACATTTTGTTGTTGCAATGTGAATTCGTCGGCATCCGTGCTGCCGAATCTGGCAGTCGGTGTCGGCAATGTAAACAATGACGTAATCAACTGTTAATCGTAGCGCCTTATCAAGGGAAGTAACTTTTATTGAAAATTCATCACGTCAATTCGCGGCAAATGTGGTATAGTCCCGCGGAAAGAATGGTCGTTTTAGTATAGTGCCTGTTGCGAAGAATAGTCTCCCGTAGTCAAGACATGAACTATACTGTTGAAATATAGTGCCTAGCTAGCAACCAATGAAAATTGACTATTTCTATATGTTATGTACTAAATATACTTACCAGTTCAGGAATCAAAGTATATACCTCTGCTGCTGTTAGTCCCCGAGGGTATCATCCGCCCAGGAAAACCTACGATTTTATTATATACATGTAAAAACGTGCATCAAAGACCTAACTACAGTTGGCATATTAATATAATTTTGTCAAAGATATAAGAATTTATAAATGTCGGACTTTTGTTTTGCTCTTTTTGATTGGTGTTGGGTCCACGTGTATGCATTGCAATGGAAAAAAAACCCAACAAGAAATGTCTGATTTTGTCGGATATAGATGTCGATATACGTTTGATCAGGATATTCTAGTGCCATGGCAATGGATATATAATGAAAACCTTTACCATTTCCATTTTTATCACTGGACCGATTACCTTGTACCAATCACATTGTATGCACATTAGGTAATACAAAAGTTACTCAAGCAAGGCTACGTTGCTTCTAGGTTGAAGTTATCACGAACTGGTTGACCATTACAACATATCCCCAATATCTTATATCACAATGGAGCTTTTCCATTATCTAACGTAGATCACGGAGAAGACCTTTAACAGACTTGACCTTGAGCAACACAACTGTGCATTATAAGAAATAGGAACTCCTTAACCTTCGCCAGCACGTTGGTTCACCCGCGGTCTAAGTTTGGTCCGTGTTGCTCCTTTCTTTTCTTAGTTGTCTGTGTTGTGTTTTGTTTTGTTTGTGTCTTATGTTGTCCCTTCCTTTGGATTATCCATTCTTGATTGTCCCTGCCTTTGGATTATCCATTCTTGATTGTTCCTGCCTTTGGATTATCCATTCTTGATTGTCCCTGCCTTTGGATTATCCATTCTTGATTGTCCCTGCCTTTGGATTATCCATTCTTGATTGTCCCTGCCTTTGGATTATCCATTCTTGATTGTTCCTGCCTTTGGATTATCCATTCTTGATTGTCCCTGCCTTTGGATTATCCATTCTTGATTGTCCTTGCCTTTGGATTATCCATTCTTGATTGTCCTTGCCTTTGGATTATCCATTCTTGATTGTCCTTGCCTTTGGATTATCCATTCTTGATTGTCCCTGCCTTTGGATTATCCATTCTTGATTGTCCTTGCCTTTGGATTATCCATTCTTGATTGTTCCTGCCTTTGGATTATCAATTATTGATTGTCCCTGCCTTTGGATTATCAATTCTTGATTGTCCCTGCCTTTGGATTATCCATTCTTGATTGTTCCTGCCTTTGGATTATCAATTATTGATTGTCCCTGCCTTTGGATTATCCATTCTTGATTGTCCCTGCCTTTGGATTATCCATTCTTGATTGTTCCTGCCTTTGGATTATCCATTCTTGATTGTTCCTGCCTTTGGATTATCCATTCTTGATTGTCCCTGCCTTTGGATTATCCATTCTTGATTGTCCTTGCCTTTGGATTATCCATTCTTGATTGTCCTTGCCTTTGGATTATCCATTCTTGATTGTCCTTGCCTTTGGATTATCCATTCTTGATTGTCCCTGCCTTTGGATTATCCATTCTTGATTGTCCTTGCCTTTGGATTATCTATTCTTGATTGTTCCTGCCTTTGGATTATCAATTATTGATTGTCCCTGCCTTTGGATTATCAATTCTTGATTGTCCCTGCCTTTGGATTATCCATTCTTGATTGTTCCTGCCTTTGGATTATCAATTATTGATTGTCCCTGCCTTTGGATTATCAATTCTTGATTGTCCCTGCCTTTGGATTATCAATTCTTGATTGTTCCTGCCTTTGGATTATCCATTCTTGATTGTCCTTGCCTTTGGATTATCAATTCTTGATTGTCCCTGCCTTTGGATTATCCATTCTTGATTGTCCTTGCCTTTGGATTATCAATTCTTGATTGTCCCTGCCTTTGGATTATCAATTATTGATTGTCCCTGCCTTTGGATTATCCATTCTTGATTGTTCCTGCCTTTGAATTATCAATTATTGATTGTCCCTGCCTTTGGATTATCAATTCTTGATTGTCCCTGCCTTTGGATTATCAATTCTTGATTGTTCCTGCCTTTGGATTATCCATTCTTGATTGTCCTTGCCTTTGGATTATCAATTCTTGATTGTCCCTGCCTTTGGATTATCAATTCTTGATTGTCCTTGCCTTTGGATTATCAATTCTTGATTGTTCCTGCCTTTGGATTATCCATTCTTGATTGTCCTTGCCTTTGGATTATCCATTCTTGATTGTTCCTGCCTTTGGATTATCCATTCTTGATTGTCCTTGCCTTTGGATTATCAATTCTTGATTGTTTCTGCCTTTGGATTATCCATTCTTGATTGTCCTTGCCTTTGGATTATCCATTCTTGATTGTTCCTTTAGTTTTCTTTTAACGTTTATTGTTGTAAAACTTATAGAGGACTACCACGCTATGTAAAACTTATAGAGGACTACCACGCTATGTAAACTTATAGAGGACTACCACGCTATGTAAACTTATAGAGGACTACCACGCTATGTAAAACTTATAGAGGACTACCACGCTATGTAAACCTATAGAGGACTACCACGCTATGTAAACTTATAGAGGACTACCACGCTATGTAAACTTATAGAGGACTACCACGCTATGTAAACTTATAGAGGACTACCACGCTATGTAAACTTATAGAGGACTACCACGCTATGTAAAACTTATAGAGGACTACCACGCTATGTAAACTTATAGAGGACTACCACGCTATGTAAAACTTATAGAGGACTACCACGCTATGTAAAACTTATAGAGGACTACCACGCTATGTAAACTTATAGAGGACTACCACGCTATGTAAACTTATAGAGGACTACCACGCTATGTAAACTTATAGAGGACTACCACGCTATGTAAACTTATAGAGGACTACCACGCTATGTAAACTTATAGAGGACTACCACGCTATGTAAACTTATAGAGGACTACCACGCTATGTAAACTTATAGAGGACTACCACGCTATGTAAAACTTATAGAGGACTACCACGCTATGTAAATTCTATGAATATTGTACACTGAAGTTATTTATAGAAGTTTGTTTTCCTAACTTTTATTCATTTGTAATCTAGCAGATTGATTCATGATTCAGTGATTATTATGATTAAATTATTAATGTTTGTTTTACATATTTGGCGTTCATATTTCTTTATATTAGGCCATGGATTGGAATAGTTGTCTATGCACTCCCCACCTCTACATGAAACTAACTTTGTAGGTTGTTTTATGTATCCTCTTAACGATAGAATTAATATACTATTGAACAAGGTCCATTCTGATTTGTAGTTAACTTTCAATACAATTTGAGGTGATTATTGCATTATACAGAGCTTCATAATATCAACCAAAATGTCTTAGCTTGTTATCCATTGGTAAATCCGATCATTTATGGCACTCACCACTGTTCCATTTCGCTATGGCTAACTTGTACTTATGTGAGTGAGTGATTGCTGTTTAATGCCAAAGTGATCAATTTGCCAGCTATATCATGGGGAGAACAAGTTACTTTTGATGAGATGATGTGCTAGATCACCGAAACAAACAGTCCGCAGGTAGACATATCGCTCTACCTGGACTCATTATACTGTTTCCGATCCAAGCAGTCTCTGCTCTTATTTGTTAATTGATATTGTGTTTATAAAGGAGACACTGAAACTGCCAATTTTTAAGTCTTAGGTTTGACACGACCGTAAATCGAGCTGGGGACAAAAAAGATGAATACGCACGAATTATACCAATTTCTACTAACACGATGTCAGAATATTTTGTGTATTAAAATAATGTGCATATAGCACTGTTCGCCCGGTTATATGTGAGGGTTGGCATTTTAGTCACATGGGGAAAACTCTTGCATGACTGCAACATTTCACTTAGGGGGAAGTAGTTTAACCCCGCCAATTGTTATTGAAGTACAGTTACCACTTCAGGAAAGTGAACTGTCATGTATTTGTCATTGTTTGTGTGTTAGGAGTGTCATTGTTTGTGTGTTAGGAGTGTCATTGTTTGTGTGTTAGGAGTGTCATTGTTTGTGTGTTAGGAGTGTCATTGTTTGTGTGTTAGGAGTGTCAATGTTGCATCTTTCTAAGATTTATCTATTGTATTTTGGAACTGTTCCGACAATGTGGTATAATAAAAGAAAAAACATAATCGTGTATCTAAACAGATCTTCCCGAATCAAACTTATTCCATCTTTTTGCATCTTTCACAAGCCATACCATTGATGTCCATAGTCATTTGTCGCTTGCCATTCTTGCCATTAATTTGAACGCTGAGTGGTTGCCATATAAATGGTTCGTCTTTTTGTGGTATATGATGCTGTCGACCATCACTGTCTAATCGTTTTTATATTTCCCTGGTAGAAATATTGCCCCATTGGACACATTATTCCGATTTCATGCCTACCAGTGTTGGCTCCTAATTCTTAATATTGTATGCTTCACAGAGAAGCAACGCATACCAATCTTATAGTCTTTTACGAAACCGAGTATTGTCTTCCCTTCTTCGATTATCGATACATCCGAGTTCCTCTGTGTAATTATAAAGTATGCAGGTATTGTGGCATGAGACGATTAATCTTTTTATTATGAAATTAATATTGTAGTAATGAAAACCAAGTAGCCATTGAGAAACAACCCCGCCACATGTTTGTGTCTGTCTTAAGGCAGGACCTGTATTTCCAACGTCATATGTCGTAAATTTTTCTTATGGTCAATGAGTTTATTAGGTGTGAGGTCATTGTTCGTTGTTTTTTTTAATGGTCAATGAGTTTAGGTGTGAGGTCATTGTTCGTTGTTTTTTAATGGTCAATGAGTTTAGGTGTGAGGTCATTGTTCGTTGTTTTTTAATGGTCAATGAGTTTAGGTGTGAGGTCATTGTTCGTTGTTTTTTTAATGACTAATGAGTTTAGGTGTCAGGTCATTGTTCGTTGTTATTTTAATGGTCAATGAGTTTATGTGTGAGGACATTGTTCGTTGTTTTTTTTAATGGTCAATGAGTTTATGTGTGAGGACATTGTTCGTTGTTTTTTTTAATGGTCAATGAGTTTATGTGTGAGGTCAGTGTTCGTTGTTTTTTTTAATGGTCAATGAGTTTATGTGTGAGGTCATTGTTCGTTGATTTTTTTAATGGTCAATGAGTTTATTAGGTATGAGGTCATTGCTCGTTGTTTTTTTAAATGGTCAATGAGTTTAGGTGTAAGGTCATTGTTCGTTGTTTTTTTTAATGGTCAATGAGTTTATTAGGTGTGAGGTCATTGTTCGTTGTATTTTTTAATGGTCAATGAGTTTAGGTGTGAGGTCATTGTTCGTTGTTTTTTAATGGTCAATGAGTTTAGGTGTGAGGTCATTGTTCGTTGTTTTTTAATGGTCAATGAGTTTAGGTGTGAGGTCATTGTTCGTTGTTTTTTTTAATGGTCAATGAGTTTATTAGGTGTGAGGTCATTGTTCGTTGTTTTTTTTAATGGTCAATGAGTTTACGGGTGAGGTCATTTTTCGTTGTTTTTTAATGGTCAATGAGTTTAAGTGTGAGGTCATTGTTCGTTGTTTTTTAATGACTAATGAGTTTAGGTGTGAGGTCATTGTTCGTTGTTATTTTAATGGTCAATGAGTTTATGTGTGAGGTCATTGTTCGTTGTTTTTTTAATGGTCAATGAGTTTAGGTGTGAGGTCATTGTTCGTTGATTTTTTTAATGGTCAATGAGTTTGTTAGGTATGAGGTCATTGTTCGTTGTTTATTTTAATGGTCAATGAGTTTATTAGGTGTGAGGTCATTGTTCGTTGTTTTTTTTAATGGTCAATGAGTTTAGGTGTGAGGTCATTGTTCGTTGTTTTTTTAATGGTCAATGAGCTTAGGTGTGAGGTCATTGTTCATTGTTTTTTAATGGTCAATGAGTTTAGGTGTGAGGTCATTGTTCGTTGTTTTTTAATGGTCAATGAGTTTAGGTGTGAGGTCATTGTTCGTTGTTGTTTAATGACTAATGAGTTTAGGTGTCAGGTCATTGTTCGTTGTTATTTTAATGGTCAATGAGTTTATGTGTGAGGTCATTGTTCGTTGTTTTTTTTAATGGTCAATGAGTTTAGGTGTGAGGTCATTGTTCGTTGTTTTTTTAATGGTCAATGAGTGTAGTTGTGAGGTCATTGTTCGTTGTTTTTTTTTAATGGTCAATGAGTTTATTAGGTGTGAGGTCATTGTTCGTTGTTTTTTTTAATGGTCAATGAGTTTATTAGGTATGAGGTCATTGTTCGTTGTTTTTTAATGGTCAATGAGTTTAGGTGTCAGGTCATTGTTCGTTGTGTTTTTTAATGATCAATGAGTTTATTAGGTGTGAGGTCATTGTTCGTTGTTTTTTTTAATGGTCAATGAGTTTATTAGGTATGAGGTCATTGTTCGTTGTTTTTTGATGGTCAATGAGTTTAGGTGTGAGGTCATTGTTCGTTGTCTTTTAATGGTCAATGAGTTTATTAGGTGTGAGGTCATTGTTCGTTGTTTTTTAATGGTCAATGAGTTTAGGTGTGAAGTCATTGCTCGTTGGTTTTTTTAATGGTCAATGAGTTTAGGTGTGAGGTCATTGGTCGTTGATTTTTTGAATGGTCAATGAGTTTATTAGGTGTGAGGTCATTGTTCGTTGTCTTTTAATGGTCAATGAGTTTATTAGGTGTGAGTTCATTGTTCGTTGTTTTTTAATGGTCAATGAGTTTAGGTGTGAAGTCATTGTTCGTTGTTTTTTAATGGTTAATGAGTTTAGGTGTGAAGTCATTGCTCGTTGTTTTTTTAATGGTCAATGAGTTTAGGTGTGAAGTCATTGTTCGTTGTTTTTTAATGGTCAATGAGTTTAGGTGTGAAGTCATTGCTCGTTGTTTTTTAATGGTCAATGAGTTTAGGTGTGAAGTCATTGCTCGTTGTTTTTTAATGGTTAATGAGTTTAGGTGTGAGGTCATTGTTCGTTGTTTTTTTTAATGGTCAATAAGTTTAGGTGTGAAGTCATTGTTCGTTGTTTTTTAATGGTCAATGAGTTTAGGTGTGAGGTCATTGTTCGTTGATTTTTAATGGTCAATGAGTTTAGGTGTGAGGTCATTGTTCGTTGTTATTTTAATGGTCAATGAGTTTAGGTGTGAGGTCATTGTTCATTGTTTTTTGCCCATCACTGTTTAAACTTTCTTTACTTAATGCTACATAGGAGAAGAAAGGAACATTGATACCGTATCGGTTTGGAGCTATAAATGAGGTCTTTAATTACTTGTTAACATCATCACTGTAAGACTAGTTTATCAGATTCTGAGGAACAAGTATTGTACTGTATCAAGTAAAAGATGAATGTACGACATATCTGTTCTCTTCCTTGATGAGTCATAGTTAGTAGGATTGTAGTTGTCATACTTTATTAAAGTGTATATACCAGTCTCGACACCTGTCTTCAGTTTGTATGCTGCAGCCATAGATACATTATAATCTCATCAAGCATGGGTACCTTCCATGTATATGCAATATAAACTTTGTGTTCGTAATCATATTTTCCATTATCTTTAATGAGATGACACCCCCCCCCCCCCCCCCCCCCCCCCCCCACCAAGAAAAAAAAAGCAAACAAACAAAGTAAAGCATAACCTAACAATGAAATTACTCTAATGTTGGGCCATACTATCAATCATCATAGTGAAAATAACGATTATTATCTAACGAAAAACAGTGCCCTCCTCGCCTAAATGGCCAAAAACAGTGCCCTCCTCGCCTAAATGGGCAAAAACAGTGCCCTCCTCGCCTAAATGGGCAAAATCAGTGCCCTCCTCGCCTAAATGGCCAAGTCCAATGCATTGATGTAATAATTCAAACAGAACAGTAGATAAAGTACATCGCCACCAACGTATCATTCGCATGACTGCATCATTTCACTAGTCTAACCCTGCCACTTTTTATCGATCTTTGCATCACTATTTTTTTTATTAGATTTAGGAACTGTTCCGACAGTGTGGTAAAACACGTTTGTTTTTCAATTTATTTGGATAAATTAATTATTTTGTTCAATGATTTGAGATGCTATGAAGTTGTTTGTTATGCTGATATTGGGCTTAAATTATTGACAACCGCTGTCTATTTTTTTCCTATACATAATTCTTACACTCTATACATTAATGATGATGGCAAGATGAGGTGTACTCGATTAAACATTATGTAAAAACGTTTACATTTTTTGTAAACATGAACGTGAGGGCGTTACATATTTATCAAACAAATAGTCATGATGATGTAAAGATGGGTGTACTGGGTTAAACAGTATGTGATAACGTTTACATTTTCATCTAACACGACCTTGAGGGTGTTACATATTTATCAAGGAAACAGTCATGATGATGTAAAGATAGGGTGTACTCGATTAAACAATATGTAAAAACGTTTACATTTTTTGTAAACATGAACATGAGTGCGTTACATATTTATCAAACAAATAGTCATGATGATGTAAAGATGAGTGTACTGGGTTAAACAATATATGATAACGTTTACATCAAGGATAAAATTTTACATCGTACATGTATATGTAACATTTTCGTTAAGTTGGTTCTGTGATATTCAAAATGTCGCGATATGCTTAGCATGTCAGATATTTGCCCTATCCCTAACCCCAACTATAACCCTATTTATTATCAGTAAAAGAAATAAGTTACGAACAGACAGATACACTCGTCAGTCTTTTGTATGTACAAGTATGACATCTCAGCTTAAGGGTTAGTGTTATGGTGTTTAACGCCACTCTCAACAATATTTCAGTTATATCGTGGCGGTCAGTTTATTGGTGGAGGAAACCGGAGTACCCGGAGAAAACCACAGACCTGGCGCAAGTCACTGACAAACTTTATCACATAGTGTTGCATCGAGTACACCTCACCAGATCGGGATTCGACCTCACAACGTTAGTGGTGATAGGCACTGATCGCATAGGCAGTTATAAATCCAACTACCATACGATCACGACACGACGGCCATTAGTTTTCAAACTCCACTGTTTTTTGCATTTACATGTATGACATATCAACTCTAAGAAATAATGATATATTTGATGAGAGAACATTAATTATATATATATTTCATGAGGGAGGATTAATTATTTAATCTTTCGATCTACTCATTAACTAAATAAATAACCAAGATATATATTTCTGGATTTTCCGACATCCATATGAATAAATTATAAAGTGGGAGGAGCCGTTATAACTACAAATGTGATCAAAGAAGAGACTGTCTAGCTGAGAATTATTGCGCAACATATCTGATTAGCCAGAGTAATTAACGTCGGAGATAATTATTCTGAAGCTTATCAACACAGCTTTAATGATAAATCTACGGCGACGTGGCGGGTCTTTACTTTTATTTTATACTTCTCGCTGTAATAGTTTTATAAGATTTATATTAACATTATTTACTCGAATTATAACTCTTCTTAAATAATTACATTTTAACCATCTTCAAAGTACATGAAACTAATGAAAACGGTGAAACAGACGACCATTCGGAATTTATAACCTTCTAGATTTATCGTTTCAAATCTTTATGGACTGAATTTGCAATTGTGGTGCACTGACGTTTATTAGAGACAAAATCCCCATAAAATTTTTGCAACACTGTCGGCCCTGTTATGTCGTATTCTGAATAATTACGTTGTTGTTTTTTATGGTTCCCAGGTCTCTGTTTTATTTGTCTTTCTATGTAAGTAATACACATTTGCTAGTCAATTGAGCAGAAAGTCAGTTCTTTCTTTCCGTGTATTGCCTTTGAAATGTAAATATTTATCTATATCAATGACAATGGTAGGAATATTGTGCCAGATGTGTATTAACAAAACCATTCTGTTCATATAATGGATATATAATGTATGTATAAAAATTCTAATGACGAAACCCAGACGTATACTGAAGGTGAGTAGATAAAACTAGGACTTTGCATGTTCGAATGTTCTGATATAAAATTTAAACATAGGATTAACTTCTTGTTCTGTAAATGTATGTAAGCTGACTTACTTACTATCATAAATATGTGCTTGTTTTACCTTATGTGGTGTATTACCAAATAAGGCCACCATATGTTTTACTAGTATCTTCTGTTGTGTAGCAGGTGCGTGTATTCGCCTGAAATTCTGTTTTGCTAGCAAATTCCATTGTCTAGCAAATACGTGTGTTCGCTTGAGATGCATGAGAACGTATTCGAGCCTTCTCTGTGTTAAAATCAAATATGCGCGATACTTTTCCAAATACACATGTGGTGCGTATGGCTGATCGTCATAGACTTGGGCTAATGTGTACCGGTGTCTTGGCATACACAGTGTTGACTATTACACGAGTAAACAAATCCCCAGATCAGCATGGTGGTCTTGTACAAGTAAACATTGAAATGCAGATGTGAGAAGCATACTCCAAAATATTCATTCCCAACTCCAAAATATGAAAGTATATCGCTTTATTTTGCTTATATTGTTTATAGGAGCACGACCAAAATTTAAAATACCTATGCGATCAGTGCCTATCACCAATAACGTTGTGAGTTCAAATCCCGCTCAGGCGAGGTGCACTCGATGCAACTTTATGTTATCAAGTTTGTCAGTGACTTGCGACAGGAAGGCGGCTTTCTCAGGGTACTTCGGTTTCTTCCACCAATTAATATATGTTCCTGGTCCACATACAACACCAGTCATTGACCATGAAATAACAGCATGTTAACATGATATTGAGGATCCTGTATTTTCGTTTTAGATTTTTAGTGTGATGTCAGTATAACTTATGGGCCGTCGTGGTCGTGATCGCATGGTAGTTGGATTTACAACTGCCTGTGCAATCTGTGCGTATCACCACTAAGGTCATGGATTCGAAAACCGTTCATGGCGTGGTGTACTCGATACAACATTATGTGATAAAGTTTGTCAGTGACTTGCAGCCGGTCGATGGTTTTCCTTCACCATTGCAAATGACCACCACGTAATAACTGAAATATTGTTGAAAGTAGCATTAAACACCATAACCCTAACTCGAAAATTTGAATACTCGTCTTTATGATTTTCCTTCACTATTATTGTTTTGATCACTCTTTTGTAAATTGTGACTTACATATTGTTAGAACATGTCTGTACAGTTGTAGACAACATTGCCTTGTTATTGTTTACTGAACAAGAGACACTTGATTTATATGTATCAGTACAGCATGTTTCATGTCCGAAGAACAATGTAATGTTTCCGATAGAACTCGATCCCGTACCTATCATATTGTAAGCCAACGCTCTACAAGAAAACCCCACTAACAAAGTTAGCAGAAGATGGTCATTAACCTACTACGGTTCAAATAACCTTTGGTGGATGGGCGTACCCGTTACATACACAGATATCAGTGTTCGGGCCCCGATCGGTTAAGCCAAATGCTATAGAATTGGTATTTGTTGTTATCTGCCGACTGTTGTTTCAGTGAGCTAGTACTATAAAAATCCAACTCAGCGTGTTGGTCTAGTACAAAGCGGGTCTCATCATCTCATTGAAAATTAACTTGTTCTCGCCATGATATAGCTGTTCTCGCCATGATATAGCTGAAGCATTGCTGAGTTAAACAATTAACCTGTTCTCGCCATGATATAGCTGAAGCATTGCTGAGTTAAACAATTAACTTGTTCTCGCCATGATATAACTGAAACATTGCTGAGTTAAACAATTAACTTGTTCTCGCCATGATATAACTGAAACATTGCTGAGTTAAACAACAATCACTCACTTTGCACTAAATTTATATAATGGTAGGACACAAAGGATTTAATCACCATATGTAATGTTTTAGTAGCCAACTCTATTTTATTTCGATAACTATTTGACCTATCAAACATAGTCTGTTACAATCCCGTTCTTCCTTCATTTATGACTTACAAGCGGTTTTGTAGGAAAAGGAACTCGATGAGTGACACTAGTGAAGCAGGAACTGCTCATCTTTCCGGAGTTCACCCTCGGATTTAAAATGGTTGGTGTAGTTCAATCCTTAGTATTCTGTGTAATGTTAACTCGATCATTTGTCTTTTTGTCCTGTTTGTTTGCCCATTGTATTGTCGGCCCTTCTTAGAAAAGAGCTTTAATTCCCCCTTTGGTAAGGTCAAACTTGTCGTATTGACCTTGACACTTGTGAACTACATGTATCAATAATCATGTTTATCGAACCAAGACCGTGCAAATTGTCAGAAAGCCACCAATATGAATATACATGTAGTCACTTATTACATCTTTTTTGTTTGGAATAGACAGGTTTCATTGTGCTAAGTTAAGATGGAGGTTTCATTGTGCTAAGTTAAGATGGAGGTTTCATTGTGCTAAGCTAAGATGGAGGTTTCATTGTGCTAAGCTAAGATGGAGGTTTCATTGTGCTAAGCTAAGAAGAAGGTTTCATTGTGCTAAGTTAAGATGGAGGTTTCATTGTGCTAAGTTAAGATGGAGGTTTCATTGTCCTAAGTTAAGATGGAGGTTTCATTGTCCTAAGTTAAGATGGAGGTTTCATTGTGCAAAGTTAAGATGGAGGTTTCATTGTGCTAAGATAAGATGGAGGTTTCATTGTGCTAAGTTAAGATGGAGGTTTCATTGTCCTACGTTAAGATGGAGGTTTCATTGTGCTCAGTTAAGATGGAGGTTTCATTGTGCTAAGTTAAGATGGAGGTTTCATTGTGCTAAGTTAAGATAGAGGTTTCATTGTCCTAAGTTAAGATGGAGGTTTCATTGTGCTAAGTTAAGCTGGAGATTTCATTGTGCTAAGTTAAGATGGAGGTTTCATTGTGCTAAGTTAAGATGGAGGTTTCATTGTGCTAAGTTAAGATGGAGGTTTCATTGTGCTAAGTAAGATGGAGAAGGTTGTGATCCCATTAATATGTTCAACTCTGGAACATTTTGTGCCGATCCTAAGCAAGGATTCAGATTTCTAACGTGGTTTGCTTTGTCTACAAATGTTTTAAGGTGAGAGGTCATTGATATATTGGTGGAATTACTGACTGGTCAAATAAATAGATAGCAATGGGTAGATAATTACCAACTGTAATTGTTTCATGAACCCTTGTTTTGTTTCAAATCCTAGTACGGACGACTCGATAGTACATTATGTGATGAAGTTTGTCAGTGACTTGCGATAGGCCGGTGGTTTTATCCGGGCACTCCTGTTTCCTCCACCAATAAAACTGACTGCCACGAAAAAACTGAAATATTGTTGAAAATTAAACACCATAACCCTAACCCTAGTTCGAATGCATTTATTTCTTGGTAGAACATTTATGTTTTCATTAAGAACCCATAATTTAACTTTTCTTGTGAGGGGGTAATATGTTTTCCAGAGCCAGAAGTTTTCTTAAACAAAATCGTTTTTTTTTCATATTTGACCAAAATTTCTTTTTGAAACTGCAAAGTCGCCAATTTGTTTTTGTGATACACCGTTTTATCATTTCTATTGTGATGATATACGAAGGGAAAAATAATATCTAATTTTTTTTTTATAAATCATTGAACAGATGGTAGCATGATAGTAACACAGTCTGATAGCTTGTTTCTTTTTATTGACCACATGTATCATTTTTACCCGAGGGACCACAATGGTTGTCTAAATTCATGATGTAAAAAATCCGCAACTTCTGTGTGGCCAATAAGTAACGGTGATTTATGATACTAGCATACATCTTTAATATGATATCACTCACATAGTAAAATGTTCATTAAAACAGCATAAATATATCATTCTATAGGTGGTATATAATTAAAACACTTAACGATATGACGGAAGAACAGTAAATAAATTTCGCCGTAAAAAAAGTTGGTTTGATCAAGAAGATCAGAATATCTTTTTTTTTCATTAAAGCAAAAAGAGTTTGAAGATATCAAAGGGGTAATCAGAATTTGTAAATCGAAGAAGGACAGACAACACAATGGTCAACAGAAAAAGGACAAAGGACAAACAACGATATACAAAACATACACATAAAACTAAAGATCGAGTAAAAATTCGTGAATTATTGTGAAAATGTCTTTCAATACTGATATCATGTATATGTGTAATTTCAAGAGTAATTTAGAAAGAGGCATGAACTGCTCACCCTTCGCGAGCAGTGTTCACTTCCCCCCTTTTCCAGTTTTTGGTAAGGTCCGTGTTGCTCATCGTTTTAGATTTCTGTGTTGTGTCTTGTGTACCCAATGTTGCCAGTTACTTTGGAGTGTCCATTCTTGATTGCTCCTTCGGTTTTCTCTAACGTTTAGTCAGCATATAAGAGATTCCGAGTGGCATTATTAAAAGAGTTAGTTTTTTTTTATGGAAGCTTTATGAATTATTTTGTATAATAAGAAAACACACACAAACTATGGAAATACATATTTGATTTACATGCAACATAAACGAATATGAAAATACATGATTTGTATGATAAGCATAAATAAATTTTGAACATGCTCACTTTTGCAGTTGAAAATAAAAATAACATGAATTTGACTATTGTTTAATGAACACAGTTTTTTTAGTGGTGTTCTATATCATTGGACCCAAGAAAATTTATAATTACGAGATCACTCTGTTATTACCAGTGACTGTCTTCTTTATAATTGTTTAGATAATTAGGATTAGGGTTATGGTGTTTAAATGCCACTTTCAACAATATTTCAGTTATATCGTGGTAGTCAGTTTTATTGGTGGAGGAAACCGGAGTACCCGGAGAAAACCACTGACTTGTAGCAAATCACTGACAAGCTTTATCTCATAATGTTGTATCGAGTACATAGCTCCATAAGCGAGATTCGAACTCACAACGTTAGTGGTGAAAGGCACTGATTGCATGTGTAGTTGTAAATCAACTACCATACGACGCCGACCACGGCGGCCCATCATTAATGATAGGGGTGTTTTAATTGTTCAGATGATGTATGGTAATGCAAAGACAATTATAGCATAAACATATGTATTCCAAATATTTAGTTTCATACCTTCATGAACATAATAATTTAACAAACGTATATGTTGAAACCATAAACCAAGCCCAAAAATTAATTTATTTTATATTGTAAGATATATAACTCAGCAGAGGAGTCGCGTTAAACACCAATCAATCAATCAACCTACAAACAAGAATGTGCTTTCAATCCCCGCTATGGCGAGATGACTTGAAACAACTCTATTTGAGAAAAAAAATGTGTCGGTCGCTTGCAAGCATGTCCGTGGTTTTCTCCGGTTTATTCCGTTTTCTCCAAAAATCAACCGCACTTCAATGTTGTTGAAACGGACAATAATCACTAAGCCCTTTAATAAGGTTGGAGGTACCAAAGGGGTAGTCAGAAATCGTCAATCAAAGACGAACAGACAACACAATGGCGGTCAAGATTATAACAGAACAAAAGGACAAACAGCTATCTACAACATACTACACATAAACTGTAGATTGGGCAATCTGAACCCTACTGAAACTTGGGATGATCTCATACTACAAACGTTGTTTTATTTAACAAATGAACTAAAAAGCGGCATCGACAGCTAAAATAAAATTAAACATTACACCTTCTTTATTCTAGATCTATCTTAATGATGAAAGCAGTCAAGGAAAAATGATTTGAACAATAAAATGGAAAAAAAATATATCACACTGTCGGAACAGATCTAATATATCACACTGTCGGAACAGATCTAATATATCACACTGTCGGAACAGATCTAATATATCACACTGTCGGAACAGATCTAATATATCACACTGTCGGAACAGATCTAATATATCACACTGTCGGAACAGATCTAATATATCACACTGTCGGAACAGATCTAATATATCACACTGTCGGAACAGATCTAATATATCACACTGTCGGAACAGATCTAATATATCACACTGTCGGAACAGATCTAATATATCACACTGTCGGAACAGATCTAATATATCACACTGTCGGAACAGATCTAATATATCACACTGTCGGAACAGATCTAATATATCACACTGTCGGAACAGATCTAATATATCACACTGTCGGAACATTTCCAAAATTCAATAGAAAAATCGCAAAAAGAGGTCAATCGACACAAATACATGACCTCTAACACACAAATACATGACCTCTAACACACAAATACATGACCTCTAACACACAAATACATGACCGCTCAGTTTTCTGATGAAACTGTTTAAACAATAGGGAATATTAACACCATATTTAATTCATTATTTCATTATTTTTGCAAAGAATATAACATATACATACATCGAACTTGACACATTTCATAACAAAAGTATTTTATTTTTTTTAACGTATGAAAACGCAGATATGTAACTTATTGCCCACGAAGGGTTTCTGAAAAAAGCATTTAGTAAGTCTAAAGATTAAAAACGAAATGATTTAAAATTCTTTTTTCGAGCAGGCCAAACAAAAGGGTCTGAAGAGAATAAGGTTACCTGTGCTTTACCTTAGTTTTAATAAATTACATTATAAAGGAACTGTACAAAATATATCTAATAAACCATGTCAGTGCCGAAGTCATAAAAAATATATATACTGTATATATATATATATGACTAGAGCCAAAACCATACAAAATTTATGTTTCTTAGGGGAAATTACTCATTTAGTGATAGTACTATTTGAAATACATTTTTATCAATTTTGCTTGCTTTATGAAAAACGAGTTTTCACAGTGACACTAATATCAATAAAGCGAACTACTGCCTCTCACCTCAAATCATTAAGCAGAAAAAAACCCACAGATGTGGTAACCCAGGTCCTGTTATTTAAGCAAATCAAAGTTTATTTTCAGTCGTAATAACTGATTCTTTTATATTCTCTCCCTTTGTCTTTGTCTTTGTCTTTAGTATCAATAGTAAGAAGCAGGAACTACTTACCCTTCACGAGCACCTGAGTTCACCCCCCATTTACCCTTCACGAGCACCTGAGTTCACCCCCCATTTACCCTTCACGAGCACCTGAGTTCACCACCCATTTACCCTTCACGAGCACCTGAGTTCACCCCCCATTTACCCTTCACGAGCACCTGAGTTCACCCCCCATTTACCCTTCACGAGCACCTGAGTTCACCCCCCATTTACCCTTCACGAGCACTTGAGTTCACCCCCCATTTTTTGGTGGGATCAGTGTTGCTCATATTTTTAGTTTTTTGCTGTGTTGTTCTATTATGTGTCTTTACGTTCTGAGTTCCGTGTTGTGATGTCGTTATGATTTCCATATAAAAACGATATTAGGTTCGTGTTTCCCGCCAGTTATTGTTAGGAAGACGCATGTCTTATTTATGTTATTTGTGTTTGTTTGCGTATAGAGGTGTCCAACACATATGGTGTTGTGTTGTGTTTTTGCTTTGTCATCATCTTGTTTATCCGTGTTTTGTGCACAATGTTACCACTGTCTTTGAATTGTCCATTCTTGATTGCCCCTTCGGTTTTCTCTTCTTGGTTGCCCCTTCGGTTTTCTCTAACGTTTATTTACTAATCGTACCAATACTAAAATTATATTAACAAAACCACTATTGATGTGCTACTCGGGTTTGCTGTTTGAAATACACTCTTTTGTCTTTTGTTTATCTTACTTCAAAAGAATAAAAAGGTTATCGAATCGACCAATTGATAAACAAATCAAAAAGAAAACTCGTACGAAACAATTTGTCAATTCGTCATCTTATATTATAAGAACGTAGATTTCTAACTAAATGCGCACGACGCCTTTACTGAATAACTTTCATCATGCCCACGACGCTTTACTGAATAGCTTTCATCATGCGCACGACGCCTTTACTGAATAACTTTCATCATGGGCACGACGCCTTTACTGAATAACTTTCATCATGCGCACGACGCCTTTACTGAATAACTTTCATCATGCGCACGACGCCTTTACTGAATAACTTTCATCATGGGCACGACGCCTTTACTGAATAACTTTCATCATGCGCACGACGCCTTTACTGAATAACTTTCATCATGCGCACGACGCCTTTACTGAATAACTTTCATCATGCGCACGACGCCTTTACTGAATAACTTTCATCATGCGCACGACGCCTTTACTGAATAACTTTCACCATGTACGCTCAAAAGAGTGGAAAACCAAATAATTTAAAAGTCGGAGAGTAAGAAAACCAAAGGGCATAAACAGGATAGCCAAATTCGGCTGTGGTTACTTATATCTGAGGGAAGAGAATGTTGGTTTTAACATAATGTGTACCAATAAGAACATGAAGTGACATACTGTATGCACTTTCAGACGTTGTAATACTGACAAAACAGATAGACATATATATCTTCAAAATTTATCTTTATTGAGAAACAGCATTATTTCCTGGAATATTCTTTGGTAGCTTTGCTTAATATGGATAGGTGTACTATCAATTGTCGGCACGTGTGTTGTATGTATATACGATTGCCATACGGAAATTGTTCATGTCTGTTCCGTCATTGTTTGAATTATACTGTATGTATGTATGTTTCTGGTAATAAAAACATGTGCCAGGTTGAAAAGTAAAAGATGTTGTTCTAAAGCCAAATACGAATTATTGATGAGATGTGACCTCAAACAGTTCCCAAAAAAACAATAATATGACACAGGGGTCAGGCAATAATATAAATAACGTGCTTGGAGAATGCCAGGGTCCTTGTACGTTACAAACCTCTTTTGTAGATGTTGGGAAAAAGTGTAGGCTCATTGCAGTAGTTACAGAAGGTAACATTTTTCGTCTATCCAGATTCTCCATTCTTTTCCAGTGACAAAAAAAGTGGCTGGTCCAGTTAGCCAAGCATTGCCTTATCTCTATACCCGTATACATTTGTAGTTTTATATATTATTAAACATTTTGTCTTCCTGAAGGTAGATGAAGTACTGCTCGATGGACATCATAAGCAATAATCAGTAATAACAAATATAAAACACAGTATGCCACCATATTATAAAAGGCAAATTAATAAATGAAACCGGTGGTACGATGAGCAAATGAGACAATACTGGTGCATCGTACAAATGAGACAATACTGGTGCATCGTACAAATGAGACAATACTGGTGCATCGTACAAATGAGACAATACTGGTTCATCGTACAAATTAAAATAAAAGGAAGTGATGGAATAACTTAGATGATCACGCTTCGATTCTGTTTCCTTGACATTTTGTTTTGAAAAAAATAATTTTCCTTTACCGAATAGGGTACTGTCTATAGATGAAAAACAGAAATACAGTGTTACATTTGAAATGTATATATTTGTGATGGACAACAATGTTTGGAGATACCAAACGGGTAATTAGAGAAAGCATAAATAGAAATAGGACATACAATACAATGGCAAAAGTCAAAAGGACAAAGACAAAGAATGATCTACAATATATTACACACAATAGATCAAGCAACACGAACTCCACTCAAAACCAGGGGTGAACTTGTGTACTCCGGAAGGTTAGCAGTTCCTGTAACATCGTTGCTGTAACAGTTGGTCGGGTCAAACCAAACATCGTTGTTGTAACAGTTGGTCGGGTCAAACCAAACATCGTTGTTGTAACAGTTGGTCGGGTCAAACCAAACATCGTTGTTGTAACAGTTGGTCGGGTCAAACCAAACATCGTTGTTGTAACAGTTGGTCGGGTCAAACCAAACATCGTTGTTGTAACAGTTGGTCGGGTCAAACCAAACATCGTTGTTGTAACAGTTGGTCGGGTCAAACCAAACATCGTTGTTGTAACAGTTGATCGGTTCAAACCAAACATCGTTGTTGTAACAGTTGGTCGGTTCAAACCAAAGACTATAACATATGTGTATTTGCTGGACGCATATCCACATTGTTTTCAGATTATTTTTGGCATTTTTCAGTTTGCCTTCATGGTGTTATAGAATTTTTTTTTTAAAGTTTTATATTTGTCTATGTAAATTTTATTATTTTTTCAAATAAATCATTAATAGAACACAACATTGTGTATTTGGACCTTAATCAATAAAATTTATGTATTTCAAGTAGTTAATTCTCAGTTTTAATTACATTTTTTTTGCATTAAAACTTTTGTTTTCTAAGTATTTTTTGTGCAAATTTTGAAAATTGTTCTTTTCAGTTTTTCTGTCTATTTTGTTATATATGCGTGAAAATTTCATGGAAAAAACAGATAATATACAAAGTATTTTATGATGTGCATAAATTGTCTGATTTGTCGTACTTATTTATGTCATTCACGTAAATCAAAGGCAAGCATTGATTAATATTAGAATTGTTTTCCAATCACATTTCCTTTCTTTAAGATTTACGATGTCTTTGCATGTCAATTTCAAACAATTCAAGCTGAACATAAGAAATCCTCCAGTGAGTAACATGTTCTGTTGAAATTAATTTTATTTTCTTTGCATGTCTTTTTCGTGTCTTCTTCTAAGAATAGTATACAACTGTGGAAACTATGAATGACCTTTTATCAGATTTATTGCTTTGAATTCTTAAAGTGAGTTCGAACCCCGCTCAGGCGAGGTGTACTCGATACAACATTATGTGATAAAGTTTGTCAGTGACATACTGCATGACGGTTGTTTTCTACGGGTTCCTCCACCAATAAAGCTGACCGCCACGATATAACTTAAATATTGTTGAAAGTGGCGTTAAACACCGACATCCTATCTCTAACCTTTAAGACTGGATCCATTTGAGGAATTCGGTTGAAATTCAATTAACATTTCAAATCAGCGCACCTGTTTAATTATGAAGTATAATATAAATGTATTGCAGTATTGCAGGGCTGCCATTTAAAAAAAAAAATTTTGATGGAATGTAACAAAATGGGAAAACAAAAAATACCACACTGTCAGAACATTCATGACAAAATTCATCAAAAAATCGTAGAAAGAGGGAAAATCGATACCACTAATACTCAAATACACGACCTTTTATCAGATGTACCTTGTTTGGTACAGGCACTTCAATTTTAAAAAGGTGGCGGAGTTAAACAAGTAAATAAGATGAAAACAAATCCTGTGAGATACTCTTGTGTCCTGCTTCTCCATATTCTAGAACCGTTTTTTTTCATTGTGCCACTTTAATGTATTAGATTTATTTTGACTTAAATAGGAAAGTTCAAATTCTATTTTGTTCACAAATTTGAACGATAAAGACGTTTTATTTATTGTTTTCGATTCAAATAACTAACCTTGAGTTTCGTTTTAAATCGCATATTAACTGTCTGAAACAATTTAAACGGAATTTAATCTATATACTTTAAAAAAAAATTAATTGAAAAATAAAGACAGATACAAATCAGTGTTTTTGTAACAACACTGTCACTATATACTTTAATTCACTATTTTAAAATGTTAAATTGAAAAATAAAGAAGAAAAAACTCAGTGAATATTTTTTTTCAAAATAGTCACTATATACTAAAAATAAAATAATATTGAACAGGGAAATATTAAAGATATATACATATAATTTAAATATAGGTATAACAATAAAAATAAAAACGATATCTTTTTTTATTACCATTGCTTGCAACTAATGGGAGAATCTTTAATTATATGTGTATATCTATTTAAATATTAAATAACTAGAGTAACGTAAAACATTTATTATCAAAGTAATTAAAAAATAGTGAGAATAAAATGAAGTATTTTTGCCCCTGAGACTAGTTTAGCCTCTCCACGTTTTTCAATGTTTGTGTACCAAGTCATGTTAAGTACTTGTGTGTAATGTGTATCGAATTTAGCTCTTTTTGTGATTATTCGATGGCGGACTGTTTTGACAGTGTGGTAGTTTTTTCTTCATGTTATTCTCGTATATTTTCTGCGGGGGAAATATTAAGATTATAACTTCTAAAAAATAACATAAAAAAAATGGCGTATAAAAATAATTAATTCAACATGCAGAATAAAAAATGGAATACATACGTGTATATATTATTTTAATTTATGAGCACATTGCGTACCTCTTATTGAGAACAGACTGTGTCGTCCTGTGTGATCTTATTCTATGTAATTTATGGTTATCTATTAGTTAATTATACACGTCAGAAGTTTAATTTACTTAGTACTCATTTTATCTGTTTATTTGCAGTTTATTTGAACATTTTCCGTTGATATATAGCTTGGATTTATGAATACTTTGCCACGAGTTTACAGCACTCGAATTAGTAATACTTTTATATATATATATATATATATATAAAGGTACTATACAATTTATTATTATCTATGAATGCATAAGTTTTCATCGATTTCGTAGTGAAATGAAAAACAAAGCAGAAATACCACATTGTCGGGAGAGTTCTAAAACACAATACAAAAATGTAGAAAAAGAGACAAAATTCGATACCCCTTACACATATATACATGACCCCTTACACATATATACATGACCACTTACACATATATACATGACCACTTACACATATATACATGACCCCTTACACATATATACATGACCACTTACACATATATACATGACCACTTACACATATATGCATGATCACTTACACATATATACATGACCACTTAGTTTCCTGGCTTGGTAAAAACAGTTCATTTAAAGGTGGCGGGGTTAAGATAGTTTGTGGCCTTCTTCTTAGCGAAATGATGGTGTAATGCGTAGTTCATTCAAATTCAAATTAAGTACAAAGAAATATTAGAAAAAAAATTATCCACAGATTAATTATCATCGAATTGTCACATTACAATGCATTACAATTTACCAATGACAAACCCCTATAATTAATATCTTGTATTAGTCGTAATTCTACTAAGTTCATCGTAAATTAAAAAAATGCATGAATAAATAAATATTTTTTTTTATATTCAGATCAAAATATATGTAGTACCGGAAGATTTTCTTGTTTTCTCCCAGAATTAAGCTTAACGTCAAATTAAAAACCGTGATAATTGAAATCAATTAGTAAATTATTTTTTGCATTAATAATGAAATTGCATATTTCAAAATATAACATGGGATAATTTTTCCTTTCTTTGATTATGTTCAAGAAACATATTCAATTTAAACTGGAAAATAAAACAAACATTTTTAAATGTATGATGAAAATGTGTACGGACAGGAAATACAAATATACTTAATATTTTTACCTTTCTCACAATATAAATATGATAACAATACTTTAATCTTTATAATAAATCACAGTTATTGTCATATTTTAAGTAATAAACGTATTTGTACTTTGTTTGTATGATAATATAAAATAAAAAAAAAGGACGAGAACGTGTTAATCAAATTAATACCTTGTTAGTTTTAGATTAGTGTTCCCTTAATGAATATTGCTTTGCCAGAAAATTCGTAAATTGCATTTCTGGGAAAGATAAATCTGCTAAAATTGGTCTTATTTCAAGGTTTTTACATATTAAATAATATACAATTATGGCCTTCATGAGAAGTTAATATCCATAATTATTAAATTGAGAAAGGGTTATTTTCCCGAGATCCGAAGGAGAAAGGGTTATTTTCCCGAGGTCCGAAGGACCTCGGGAAAATAGCCCTTTCTCAATTTAATAATTATGGATATTAACATCACATGAAGGACATAACTGTATTATTATACTGTACTAATATGAAGGAAATAACTAGTTATTGGTTCGACGTGCTGAGGGAAATAACTAGTTATTGGTTCGACGTGCAAAAGCGCGCCAATTTCAAACAGTTATTTTGTGCTACTGCAGATTCCCTCACAGTTATTTGACCTACGTGCAGTTTGCCGCGGGAATAATGAGTTATTTCTTGTTCTATGGAATAAAACTTTAAAATGTTTCAATTATTTCTTGCTTGGTTTCTATAGTAAAGTATAATAATAATAATTATAAAAATAAAAATTAATAATTATTATTTTATTATTATTATTATTATTATTATTTTAAAAATAAACCTTTCTCAATTTAATAAATATGGATATTAAATTCTCATGAAGGCCATAATTGTATATTATTATTATTATTATAAATTCAATGTAATTTGCTTTTAATAACAAATATTTTCACTTCATTTTAAAACATATAAAAATACTCCAAAGAGCTTTATAGTTTATACTTATAATTAAACAATTTAAAAAAACAACTCAGAATATTAGTTTTGTATCATTTATTGGTCTCGTGTTACGAAATATATTAGCTATTAGCTTCTAATCTATTTTTTTTCTCTTTATCAGTCAAAAAGAAAACATAAGCGAAAAAGCTCCCCCCCCCCCCCCCCGCTAAAAAAACACAACCCCCCCCCCAAAAAAACTAAAAAAAAACCACACACACAACTAAAGCAATACAAATTGTTTATTATAAAACTTACACATGACATTTTTATGCGGACATTTTTGCAGCAATAAAATGGGGAACAAAAAATAACCCACTGTCGGAATAATCCCAAAATCCAATAGAAAAGTAACAGAAAGAGGCAAAATCTATACCAATAGCATACATATATACGATCGCTCACTTTCCTGGCCTAGAATAGGCACTTCAGTAAAAAGTGGCGGAGTTAAACTAGTCGTATGTGCCCAAGCTAAAAAAAATGATTTTTTTCTTCGGTATTTGTATTATATATATATACATACAGAGCGTGGATGTGGTCGAGTGGTCTAGGGCGCTGGACGTAAGGCTAAGCGAATGGTGCTGCAGTGTATCAATGGTGTGAGTTCAAATCCGGTCGAGGGAAGAACAACAATTTGACAGCTCAAAAATATAATTCTAACACTGTTTGGTTTAATTTTCAGACGTATATATATATATATATGTATGTTGTTTCAGTGTAAACATTGCCCCTTGTTTGGGGCGTAAAATGAAAAAAAAGTATATAATATCAACAAAAATATATGTAGAATTATTTAATATTGATTTTTGTTTGTTTTTCTTTAATCGAGCACATTATTTTACAAATTTTTGTAGCCATGTGATCTAAGAATATTAATAATCAGCTGTCAGTTTTAAAATTGAAATATATATTACACATTTGAGAATATCAATGAGTTTGTAAATTACAAACTTTTGGTAAAAGGGAAATAACTCCACTTACATTAATACTAGTGAAATAAATATTATTCATATACATGTATATATATATATATATATATATATATATATATACATGTATATGAATAATATTTATATATATATATATATATTATGAAAAGAAAGTTTCAACAGTGATGGATAACAATTCCAACAAAATCAACAAAACAAACAATAACCTCTCACTTCAAATCATTGAACACATTTATCACATGTACAATATTAATTCTCTTAAAAAGAGCCGATTTCCTCGACCATCGTTTAAATATTACATAGTACAGCTATACACCAGGGGTTTAAACACACTCGAAAATTGTGCTATGACCAATCTGCACTAACTATTCTGAAATCAATTCGTACACAGCATACTTGTATCTGGAAATGCTGTTTCTGATAAGACAGTTTCGTTGATACTACAAGTTAATTACTTGAGATGGCCCAAATATTCATTCATCCATTCATTTTACTCATGAGAACTTCCATATTTCATACTCTGGTTCAAAAACAAATGAAACTAGCTGGTACCCAAATCAGGAGTATTACAAGAAAAGTAAGATCTGTCCAAACTACTAGTAATGGCATCAAGCATGTCGTTTTAACTTGAAATAGACTCGTCTATGTTGTCCTATGCTGCATATGAAATATATTTGAAAAGTGATAATGGAACCGAACTTCCGAACTAGTTGAGCAGGAACTACCTACCCTTCCGGAGAACTTAGATCACTCCAGTTTATAGAAGGGTTTGTGTTGCTCAGTCTTTAGATTCTGTGTAATGTTTTGCAGCTCTTTGTTAGTCATTTTCCTAAGTCTTTAGACATTGTATTGTATGTGCTTCTTTGATTGATGGCTTCTGTTTACCCCTTTGGTGTCTTCAAACTTTTTTCAGAAACGAACATAACTTCAAAAGCAATAAAAAAAAATAATAAACTGACCAAAAGCATGTCTTGACAAACAGCTAACCACAATGAAAAGGAAACAGAATACAATGAGAGACAATGATTTTTACAACACATAATCAATTTAATTGGCAGTTCCAGAAGTAATATCACAAAAGTTTGAAGATAGCAAAGGGGTTATGGAGAAGCTTTAAAACGAATGACAGACAATGCCATGACCAATGGAAAAACAAATCTTAATATAAAAAGCGGATACCTGGACATTCCGGAAAATTTTCTGAACCCAGAGCTCGATCTGCATAGCATACTGGAAAATATCAAGAACCAACCCTCCTGTTGTCATAGAAACAACAATAACAATACTAGACAAAACAATATACTGCATCAATGAACAAATAAGCGTTAAAATCAGACTCATGTTTCCTGATTTATCTAGCGTATCGGTAGACTATATAACCTGCTAGTTATATTGAAAGTCAGTCAAATTACATGTACCTACCACTTAGATATCACTGGATGAAATTGCCCCGGGAAAATAGTTGATTAATGTTCAGCAATTCATCTTCCATATGACAAGAGGGATAACTCTTCCAGTTATTCAAAAGTATACAGTCTTAGTATGTGGTACCACGTTAATTGTTGTAAACATACGTAAGATAGGTACTTGATTAAAACTTTTATTTAGTACCTGGGGGTATCCATCCAGTAGTCAGTGTTACGAGACTGACATGGTTTATTAGATATATTTATTTATTATTAAAATTGATAGCTCCTAAATAATTTAATAAAATAAAAATAAAAAATAACACACTGTCCGAACAGGTCCAAAATCAAAAAGAAAAATCTTCGAGAGCGGAAAAATGGATACCCCTGACAATTACATGACCGCTCACTTTTCTTTCTTGTTACAAGCCTTTCAATTCAAAGGAGCAGGATTATAGGTCTAAACTTAAATAATATAATTATTTTAACAACAAAGATTCTCCTCCATCGGGTATAGTTGATCATAATCGTTTTTTGCTATCCTGATTAACCCGTCGGCTATCTTGTTCCCAGAGTCTTTCGATTTTGTGAGCGTTCTTGACGATGCTTATTCCAGACATGCGTCGTGTGCACCAAATCAAATGCATACGTTTTTAATCTGATTCTGGAAAGAAATCGATGAAAACGGAATATCCACTCTTGGATTTCGTTTTCGTTCTAAGTCACATTTCAACGATCGGAACCACATCTTTAATACTAAATATAACACAAAATAAAACACGAATACATATTTTATGATGAGAGCAGATACATACCTAAATTTCATTGCTAACAGTTCTTTTGACAGAGGTTTGCGTCTGCAAAAAAACCTAATAAAACACCGTCAACATGTCGCCATGTTAATTTCTTTAATGATATTAAGTGTAATTATATACTATATTCTATTGCCTGTTTATTTCACATACCTTTCAGACATAGTATTACCACACACAACATAATATTACCACACACATATTTTCATCCTCAAACCACACAAACATGTATTTTTGCTTTCAGACTGTAATAAAATAAAATATAAAATAAATTTTTATTCCCAAATGACATCGAACCGAAAGACAGACTCGCTGGAGGCTATTTTATAATAATGATGAAATACCATGCTTGAAAAAAGGCGTTAATACTTTTCATACGTCCTGTTGAAATGAAAATCTTATACAAGTAAATATGTGTTACGTAACGGATAGGACACAATTTGGTAAGTTAATATTTTTCTCACCGATAATTTTCATTCTGCTATTTGTTGATAGTATCCTGCTAGCTTAATTGTCATAGTATTATTGGCTTTTACTGATTTTTATAAAGTGCATCGTAGCTTACAAAGGTATCAATTGGCAATCATTGTGTAAAAAAAAAGAACATGCTTTTCATTTTTTAGTATGTTTGTTGTATTCATTATCATATGTTTTGTGCATTTTTATTTTAATACCCGCATAGATCAATATTGAGGGGCTGTCGTGGCCGTGACTGCATGGTAGTTGGATTTACAACGACCTATGCAATCAGTGTCTATCACCACTGATATTGTGATTTCGAATCTCGATCAGGGCGAGGTGTACAACATTATGTGATAAAGTTTGTCAGTGACTTGCGACAGGTCTGTGGTTTTCTCCGGGTATTCCGGTTTCCTCTACAAATAAAACTGACCGCCACGATATAACTGAAATATTGTTGAAAGTGGCATTAAACACCATAAACGAAACCAACCTTATGTATAATTCTGTTCAATTGATTTTCATCTGTTCTGGTTAAAAAATACTTTTTACCTCAATGGTTAAATTTCAATTCATGACAAATAATGAATTAAATATGTTCCAGTTTAAACGGTGATGGTAATCAATTCCACCAAATATGAAAAAAAAAAAACAATCACCTCTCATCGTCACTGAACACACAGAACACAAAAAAGACCACCATATATACGGTTCGAATTCCAGGTACTGTCTTGAGACAGGCACAACAATGTGGCGAGGTTACACAGATTAATGTATGTTTATATGTATGATGAACATTTCATTTTTCCGAGAAAAAAACCCCCACCAACAACCAAGGTAAAACTTACCACTTTTAACTTATATGTTAATTAATACGGAAATTATAATAATTATCAGATTAATCTTGTTCACAGTTCTAAGGGAAAGACGTTAGTGAAACAATCTTATTTTTGTTTTTATGTTATGTTGTGATGTTGTGCTTTGCCTTGTGTGTGTACTTAGGTGATGGTATATTATCATAAGAATGAATACGAACCACAAAACCTAAATTTCCAAACAAACTAATATCAACGTTTGAAACTGGTTGTACTATAGAATGGTCGTGATGTCATTACCCGGTTTTCCTAGCACAATTGTGTGCCTATCCCAAGTCGGGACCTGGATTTCCAATGTCATATGTCTTAGTATTTTTATGTTCATTTATTCAAGGTGAGAGGTAGTTAGCTTTGTTTGTTGATACTCATTGGTTGAACTTTCTTTGCATTACTAATTTCCGAATTATTCAATACTGCATTGTCAGTCGCTCAGATTAGAACAACACCCATTCTATTGCAAAACCATGCAACACACACATTTCCAGTTAGATTGATAAAAGAAAGACAACTCTTACTAGGAAGAAACTACACCACTAATACTGCGGCATTTAGGTAAACGTTAGAGAATACAGAAGGGCAATCAACAATGGAACATCTAGATAAACTGGCAATATAGGGTACACAACACGAAGAAAAACAAAACAAAAACAATCCAGAGAAACTGGCAACATAGGGTACACAAGACGAAGGAAAACAAAACAAAAACAATCCAGAGAAACTGGCAACATAGGGTACACAAAATGAAGAAAAACAAAACAAAAACAATCCAGAGAAACTAGCAACATAGGGTACACAAGACGAAGAAAAACAAAACAAAACAATCTAGAGAAACTGGCAACATAGGGTACACAAGACGAAGAAAAACAAAACAAAATAAATCCAGAGAAACTGGCAACATAGGGTACACAAGACGAAGAAAAACAAAACAAAAACAATCCAGAGAAACTGACGACATAGGGTACACAAGATGAAGAAAAACAAAACAAAAACAATCCAGAGAAACTGGCAACATAGGGTACACACGACGAAGAAAAACAAAACAAAAACAATCCAGAGAAACTTGCAACATAGGGTACACAAGACGAAGAAAAACAAAACAAAAACAATCCAGAGAAACTGGCAACATAGGGTACACAAGACGAAGAAAAACAAAACAAAAACACAAACACAAATAACTTAAATAAGATATGAGCCCTCCTAAACAACTGGAAATAAAGACGAATCGAACATCGTTTTTTATGAGGAAATCGTAACGGACATCACAACACGGAACTCAGAACGTAAAAACACATTATAGAACAACACACAAACTAACAAAATCTGCATATTATTTAGTGTGATTCTCATTTGTATTGCTATCTACATTTCTTTTTTCAACTTGAATTGAAAATTAAAATTAATGTTATAAAATAAGTTTTGATATAATATCAAATGTTTTTTTTTAAATATTGTGCTAAATATTTGCACTATTTCGATCTAGAATATTGAATATTGTTTTATTATTATTTGATTCTTCTGTTCTACATGTTGTATGCTTATCTTTTTTATTAATTTAAGAGTGGAGGCTTAGGCCCATAAAACTAGTTTAACCCTTGCCACCATTTATTGAAGTGCTTGTTCCAAGCCAGGAAAGTGGGTGGTCATGTATTTGTGTTTTAGTGTTATCGATTTCGTCTCTATCTACGACTTTGAATTGATTTTGGAATTGTTCCGACAAGTGTGGTATTTTTTTGTTTTCATTTTTATTTTTTCATCTTTATGTTTTTGCTAAATATTAATTACAGAATACATTCAGCTTCAATGCAAATTTGTATGCTTATAGTTGTTGTACAATACCGAATAACGAAAAATAATATTTCAAAAAACTTTTATTTAAATGTAATATTTTTTTAGATACCATAGAGAATGCTATATTTCAAGCACACTATATATTTTTTTCATTAACTTCAATTATTTCAATTAAATTATTGAAATCATGTCATGAAATCAAATTGCAAACAAAAATGTTTCAAGAAAAGAAAGGGGTAATCAGAACCGGATGATAGAAGGCCAGACAATGCAATGGCCAAAACGAAAGGGACTACAAGACAAACAATTAGTCCACAAAACAATGAACAACACATCGGTTATCAGTGAGGTTCGAGTTGTTCAATATTTAGCTTGTAGATTAATGTTTCGTGAACCATTGCATATTTGATCTTTTTATAGTCTTCGACCCTTTCGCATATTTTATTTTTTTCTTATCTCCATCGCAATGCATTACAATTCACTAAAATAAAATATTATATATATATATATATAAACGTCTGAAAAAGAAGCCAACGTATGAACCTACGGGATGTCGGATCGGAAACAAGTGTTAACGATTCTGTGCAAACAAGATGATAAATAAACGTCTAAAATGTAGCACAACAACACCAAAAAAAGATGTTAAAATATAACAAAAATAACTATAAGTCTACAAAAAGAATGTAGACTTATAGTTATTTTTGCTATATTAAGACTGTAGACTTATAGTTATTTTTGTTATATTTTAGCATTTTTTGTTGGTGTTGTTGTGCTATATTTTAGACGTTAAAATATATATTTACTCGTATATATATATATATATATATATATAAATAAATGACAAATTGAATATTTTATGTTTTATTTTATTTTTCAAAATTATTTAATTTGAAATTTAATTGAATATATATTTACAAAACACTCACCTTCAACATATATTATTACATCCATGGTAGTATATTTACTCTTTTTCTGAATTAATAAAAATTAAACACACAACAAATAAAAAAACCAAACAAACAAGAACAAAAGAGAGAGAAGAGCATAAAAAAGACATTTTAGGTTAATATGTAATGTTTATGAATAAATGAATTCATAATTGTAATTGCAAAACTTGTTCGAATGTTTCTTTTGGTTTGTCAATGTTTAGAACTATTCTAACGGAGTGGTACTTTTTGTTTTTCATTTTTATCAAAAGCTAAAATACTATGCATTAAATTATAGTTATTCAGTTTAAAATATATGTTTTAGACAATTCATTCGTTTCAAAAATATTTTCGTTGAGATATGTTCATGCTAACGAAGACAAAAACAAACAGAAAATAAAGCAAACAAAAGCAATGAAAGAAAGAAAGAAAAAATATAGAAATACAATTAAATAAATTAAGTAAAAGAAAACAAAATTAATTCAATAAAATAAAAGATTATAAATAAGTAAAAAAAGAGCTAAGCAAAATCGAAAACAATGAATAAGATAAAGCGGAATTATATAACTTTATTTTATGCAATTTTCACACACTAAAAAAATTATCTTGTAAATATTGAATAAATTAGAATTTATATTTTGACCCTTTGTATGCCATCTTTCATGAAATGGACTAATTAAGATTTTGTTCATGTTAATTTTATTCAATTTGAAGTAAATTGATTCATTACTATTCTCCATCTTATTCTTTTTATCTTATTTAAATAGTGTTTTTAGATACACAATATTACAATTAAGCTTTATCTAGGACAAACGACTTGGTAGGTCGAGCTATAAATTTGTGCTACTTAAAAACTAGTTGCAAATGGCCGTTTTACGTCTTTGGAAGCTAACCGTTTCTTACAATTAAAAAGGAATTTGCTTTGCTTTGAATTTTATCTTGACGTTTTATCATATCTTTGAGAAGAACTTTTTTGTTAACTCGAATTAATGTTTCTCATAATAGACGCCGAGAAAGATTTTTATGACGTCCTTACCAATGAAAAGTCTCCATAATTTAAAAATTTTACGACATCGTTTAAGTTTCTTTTTACGACAATTCCACTTATTATTTTGTTTGATGTAGGCTTACAACAATATTCCAGTTTAGGACAAGCGGTAATTTGACAGAAGGTATGCTGCTCTGTGAACATTTATCTTTCATTCGTGCAGATTGTATACAATATTATTTTTTATTGCCAAGCCAATTGTATATTTTTGAGGCGCTAATAATACGAGTTATCTCTCTTTGCCTATCAAGAAGGTTACTAAAAATATATATATTATTTAATTCTGCTTTTAGTGTCCGTCTATAAATTGCTACGTTTATAATTAGTTTGTAAATAAATGATGACTATATCAATAATATACAAACATCTATGATATGAGAAAAATGCCATTTATATTACGTTTTTTTTCTCAATCTTTTGTAAAACAACACCCCCTCCAAGTTTGTTCCAATATCAAATAGAAAAATCGCCTAAAGAGGCAAACCTTTAACACACAAATACATAACCGCTCACATTACTGGCTTGGTACAGGCTCTTATATAAAATGTGGCGGCGTTAAATAGTGTTATGGGCCCAAACTTATGCAAGTGTCATATTGATAAAATTTGAAGGACATTTTTCAAAATGGTCTGAGCCGGTATGTGATACAATTATAATTCATTTATTGTTTAAACTTATAACGATAGCATCTGAAATAACCATATTATGATTTTAAAATTAAAGCTAAAAAAATAACAATGCAATCGTCAGCAGTGTTTTAGGGTTTGTATATACAGTAATTATTCAGCGGTACTTTTAATATCTTTATTTCCAAACAAAATAATAATAAAAAGGATAAATAAAATATTTCATCGAAAGTAAATATTTGAAATTTGTCTGAGCGTTGCTTAGAAAGTCTTGAAATCTTGAACTGCATTAAGAATGAAAAAAAAACCAAAAAAAAACAATAAGAACATTATAATAAGACAATAACTAAGGAATGGCAGTTCTTTATAAAACAATAACTAAGGAATGGCATTTCTTTATAAGGTGTTAAGTTAATGTTTTAATTATTTCATAGATTTGTTTGTATATGTCCTGTTCTATATTAATTTCCATTTACCGTTTTGACGAATTGAAAGTTGTCCAGCTGAAAACCAAGTGTTCCAGATTCACACGATCTGTGCCCATGACATTAGCTTACTCCCACAACTTTTTATTTTATTGAAATGGCTGTACTTAGCCAGGAAGAAGAGTTTGAAGATACCAAAGGGGTAATCAGAATCCATATATCGAAGAAGAACAGACAACACAATGGCCAAAAGAAAAAATACAAAAGGACAAACAACGATCAACAAGACATACATATAAAACTAAAGATCGAGTAACACGAACCCCACTAAAAGCCGGGGGCGAACTCAGGTGCTCCGGAAGGGTAGGCAGTTCCTGCTCCATTAGTGACAGGAAAGTGGGCACTCATGTATTTGTCATGTTAAGGGTATGTGTTTTGCCTCTTTCTACGATTTTGATATTTGATCTAGGAATTGTTCCGACAGAATGTTATATTTTGTTCCGACAGAATGTTATATTTTGTTCCGACAGAATGTTATATTTTGTTCCGACAGGATGTTATATTTTGTTCCGACAGAATGTTATATTTTATTCCGACAGAATGTTATATTTTGTTCCGACAGAATGTTATATTTTGATCAACAGAATGCTATATTTTGTTCCGACAGAATGTTATATTTTGTTCCGACAGAATGTTATATTTTGATCGACAGAATGTTATATTTTGTTCGGACAGAATGTTATATTTTGATCGACAGAATGTTATATTTTGATCGACAGAATGTTATATTTTGTTCCGACAGAATGTTATATTTTGATCGACAGAATGTTATGTTTTGTTCCGACAGAATGTTATATTTTGTTCCGACAGAATGTTATATTTTGATCGACAGAATGTTATATTTTGTTCCGACAGAATGTTATATTTTGATCGACAGAATGTTATATTTTGTTCCGACAGAATGTTATATTTTGTTCCGACAGAATGTTATATTTTGATCGACAGAATGTTATATTTTGTTCCGACAGAATGTTATATTTTGTTCCGACAGAATGTTATATTTTGATTGACAGAATGTTATATTTTGTTCCGACAGAATGTTATATTTTGATCGACAGAATGTTATATTTTGTTCCGACAGAATGTTATATTTTGTTCCGACAGAATGTTATATTTTGATCGACAGAATGTTATATTTTGTTCCGACAGAATGTTATATTTTGATCGACAGAATGTTATATTTTGTTCCGACAGAATGTTATATTTTGTTCCGACAGAATGTTATATTTTGATCGACAGAATGTTATATTTTGTTCCGACAGAATGTTATATTTTGTTCCGACAGAATGTTATATTTTGTTCGACAGAATGTTATATTTTGTTCCGACAGAATGTTATATTTTGTTCCGACAGAATGTTATATTTTGATCGACAGAATGTTATATTTTGTTCCGACAGAATGTTATATTTTGATCGACAGAATGTTATATTTTGTTCCGACAGAATGTTATATTTTGATCGACAGAATGTTATGTTTTGTTCCGACAGAATGTTATATTTTGTTCCGACAGAATGTTATATTTTGTTCCGTCAGAATGTTATATTTTGATCGACAGAATGTTATATTTTGTTCCGACAGAATGTTATATTTTGATCGACAGAATGTTATATTTTGTTCTGACAGAATGTTATATTTTGTTCCGACAGAATGTTATATTTTGATCGACAGAATGTTATATTTTGTTCGGACAGAATGTTATATTTTGATCGACAGAATGTTATATTTTGTTCCGACAGAATGTTATATTTTGTTCCGACAGAATGTTATATTTTGATCGACAGAATGTTATATTTTGTTCCGACAGAATGTTATATTTTGTTCCGACAGAATGTTATATTTTGATCGACAGAATGTTATATTTTGTTCCGACAGAATGTTATATTTTGATCGACAGAATGTTATATTTTGTTCCGACAGAATGTTATATTTTGTTCCGACAGAATGTTATATTTTGATCGACACAATGTTATATTTTGTTCCGACAGAATGTTATATTTTGTTCCGACAGAATGTTATATTTTGTTCCGACAGAATGTTATATTTTGTTCCGACAGAATGTTATATTTTGTTCCGACAGAATGTTATATTTTGATCGACAGAATGTTATATTTTGTTTTTCATCTTATTAACATGAACCTGCTTTAGAAAATAATATTGTACAGTTTTGTTTACAATGTTTTCTATTATATTAGATAACGAACAATATTCAAAACTATTCAGACTCTAAATTAGATGTGTTTGTCTCTTCTCTTTTGCTATGAGTACTTCACTGTTTTTGCTATACTTGTTAACTTTTAACATCTATGTTATCGTCTATTTTGTATGTGCATGTTTTGTAGATCGTTGTTTGTCCTCTTGTACTTTTTCTTTTGGCCATTGTGTTGTCTGTTCTTCTTCGATATACAGATTCTGATTGTCCCTTTGGTATCTTCAGACTCTTCTTGGTTACGTTTAGTTCTCTATGGAGCCAATTTCTCTACATGGTCTATTTTTGATTGCCCTTTCGGTATTCTCTAACGTTTATTTCAAAACATTTTCCGTCCTGCTTCTTTCTTTCCATTTGTATATTTCTTATTTCTGTCTCTCTATAATTAATATTGTTTTGATTCCTGAAGGAATTGTAAACTTATTATGATAAGAGATAATACTAAAAGTTTACAGGTGGTACGAAATTCTGATAGACATCAAACATCAAACATGAAAATATTAAATACATACTTTTCGAAACAGGCAATCGATCGAATGAGCTTATCAATATCTTTTCTATATATATAAGATGAAAAACAAAACAATGCCACGGCGTGGGAACATTTCCATAAAATAGTGGGAAAATGGTAGAAACAAAAGCAAGATGGATACGTCTAGTACCTACATGGCTTGGTCAAATATAGTCTTATATTGACAGGGTACTGCTTACCCTTACGGAGCACCTCCGAGTTTTAGTGGGGTTCATGCTGCTCTATCTTTAGTGTTTCGTAGATCGTTGTTTGTTCTTTTGTCCTTTATCTTTTGTCCATTGTGTCGTATGTCTTTCTTCTATTTACGGATTCTGATTACCTCCCTTTGGTATCTTAGATTTACGGATTCTGATTACCCCTTAGTATCTTCCAACTCTTCTTGCAATACACATAGGACAAGAAACATTGCTAAGGCGGGTTATTCTTTTCATTGAAATTTGTGTACCAAGTCATTTAATTGAGGAGTCCTATATTTATGTGTTATGTTATCGATTTTGTCTCTTTCTACGACTTTTCTATTAGATTTTACAACTGTTTCGACAATGTGGTATTTTTTGTTTTTCTATTAGATTTTACAACTGTTTCGACAATGTGGTATTTTTTGTTTTTCTATTAGATTTTACAACTGTTTCGACAATGTGGTATTTTTTGTTTTTCCATTAGATTTTACAACTGTTTCGACAATGTGGTATTTTTTGTTTTTCCATTAGATTTTACAACTGTTTCGACAATGTGGTATTTTTTGTTTTTCTATTAGATTTTACAACTGTTTCGACAATGTGGTATTTTTTGTTTTTCCATTAGATTTTACAACTGTTTCGACAATGTGGTATTTTTTGTTTTTCTATTAGATTTTACAACTGTTTCGACAATGTGGTATTTTTTGTTTTTCTATTAGATTTTACAACTTTTTCGACAATGTGGTATTTTTTGTTTTTCTATTAGATTTTACAACTGTTTCGACAATGTGGTATTTTTTGTTTTTCTATTAGATTTTACAACTGTTTCGACAATGTGGTATTTTTTGTTTTTCTATTAGATTTTACAACTTTTTCGACAATGTGGTATTTTTTGTTTTTCTATTAGATTTTACAACTTTTTCGACAATGTGGTATTTTTTGTTTTTCTATTAGATTTTACAACTTTTTCGACAATGTGGTATTTTTTGTTTTTCTATTAGATTTTACAACTGTTTCGACAATGTGGTATTTTTTGTTTTTCTATTAGATTTTACAACTGTTTCGACAATGTGGTATTTTTTGTTTTTCTATTAGATTTTACAACTTTTTCGACAATGTGGTATTTTTTGTTTTTCTATTAGATTTTACAACTTTTTCGACAATGTGGTATTTTTTGTTTTTCTATTAGATTTTACAACTTTTTCGACAATGTGGTATTTTTTGTTTTTCTATTAGATTTTACAACTGTTTCGACAATGTGGTATTTTTTGTTTTTCTATTAGATTTTACAACTTTTTCGACAATGTGGTATTTTTTGTTTTTCTATTAGATTTTACAACTTTTTCGACAATGTGGTATTTTTTGTTTTTCTATTAGATTTTACAACTGTTTCGACAATGTGGTATTTTTTGTTTTTCTATTAGATTTTGCAACTGTTTCGACAATGTGGTATTTTTTGTTTTTCTATTAGATTTTGCAACTGTTTCGACAATGTGGTATTTTTTGTTTTTCTATTAGATTTTACAACTGTTTCGACAATGTGGTATTTTTTGTTTTTCTATTAGATTTTACAACTGTTTCGACAATGTGGTATTTTTTGTTTTTCTATTAGATTTTACAACTTTTTCGACAATGTGGTATTTTTTGTTTTTCCATTAGATTTTACAACTGTTTCGACAATGTGGTATTTTTTGTTTTTCTATTAGATTTTACAACTGTTTCGACAATGTGGTATTTTTTGTTTTTCCATTAGATTTTACAACTGTTTCGACAATGTGGTATTTTTTGTTTTTCTATTAGATTTTACAACTGTTTCGACAATGTGGTATTTTTTGTTTTTCTATTAGATTTTACAACTTTTTCGACAATGTGGTATTTTTTGTTTTTCTATTAGATTTTACAACTGTTTCGACAATGTGGTATTTTTTGTTTTTCTATTAGATTTTACAACTGTTTCGACAATGTGGTATTTTTTGTTTTTCTATTAGATTTTACAACTTTTTCGACAATGTGGTATTTTTTGTTTTTCTATTAGATTTTACAACTTTTTCGACAATGTGGTATTTTTTGTTTTTCTATTAGATTTTACAACTTTTTCGACAATGTGGTATTTTTTGTTTTTCTATTAGATTTTACAACTGTTTCGACAATGTGGTATTTTTTGTTTTTCTATTAGATTTTACAACTGTTTCGACAATGTGGTATTTTTTGTTTTTCTATTAGATTTTACAACTTTTTCGACAATGTGGTATTTTTTGTTTTTCTATTAGATTTTACAACTTTTTCGACAATGTGGTATTTTTTGTTTTTCTATTAGATTTTACAACTTTTTCGACAATGTGGTATTTTTTGTTTTTCTATTAGATTTTACAACTGTTTCGACAATGTGGTATTTTTTGTTTTTCTATTAGATTTTACAACTTTTTCGACAATGTGGTATTTTTTGTTTTTCTATTAGATTTTACAACTTTTTCGACAATGTGGTATTTTTTGTTTTTCTATTAGATTTTACAACTGTTTCGACAATGTGGTATTTTTTGTTTTTCTATTAGATTTTGCAACTGTTTCGACAATGTGGTATTTTTTGTTTTTCTATTAGATTTTGCAACTGTTTCGACAATGTGGTATTTTTTGTTTTTCTATTAGATTTTACAACTGTTTCGACAATGTGGTATTTTTTGTTTTTCTATTAGATTTTACAACTGTTTCGACAATGTGGTATTTTTTGTTTTTCCATTAGATTTTACAACTGTTTCGACAATGTGGTATTTTTTGTTTTTCTATTAGATTTTGCAACTGTTTCGACAATGTGGTATTTTTTGTTTTTCTATTAGATTTTGCAACTGTTTCGACAATGTGGTATTTTTTGTTTTTCTATTAGATTTTACAACTGTTTCGACAATGTGGTATTTTTTGTTTTTCTATTAGATTTTGCAACTGTTTCGACAATGTGGTATTTTTTGTTTTTCTATTAGATTTTGCAACTGTTTCGACAATGTGGTATTTTTTGTTTTTCTATTAGATTTTGCAACTGTTTCGACAATGTGGTATTTTTTGTTTTTCTATTAGATTTTACAACTGTTTCGACAATGTGGTATTTTTTGTTTTTCTATTAGATTTTACAACTTTTTCGACAATGTGGTATTTTTTGTTTTTCCATTAGATTTTACAACTGTTTCGACAATGTGGTATTTTTTGTTTTTCCATTAGATTTTACAACTGTTTCGACAATGTGGTATTTTTTGTTTTTCTATTAGATTTTACAACTTTTTCGACAATGTGGTATTTTTTGTTTTTCCATTAGATTTTACAACTGTTTCGACAATGTGGTATTTTTTGTTTTTCCATTAGATTTTACAACTGTTTCGACAATGTATTATTTTTTGTTTTTCTATTAGATTTTACAACTTTTTCGACAATGTGGTATTTTTTGTTTTTCTATTAGATTTTACAACTTTTTCGACAATGTGGTATTTTTTGTTTTTCTATTAGATTTTACAACTTTTTCGACAATGTGGTATTTTTTGTTTTTCTATTAGATTTTACAACTGTTTCGACAATGTGGTATTTTTTGTTTTTCTATTAGATTTTACAACTTTTTCGACAATGTGGTATTTTTTGTTTTTCTATTAGATTTTACAACTTTTTCGACAATGTGGTATTTTTTGTTTTTCTATTAGATTTTACAACTGTTTCGACAATGTGGTATTTTTTGTTTTTCTATTAGATTTTACAACTGTTTCGACAATGTGGTATTTTTTGTTTTTCCATTAGATTTTACAACTGTTTCGACAATGTGGTATTTTTTGTTTTTCTATTAGATTTTACAACTTTTTCGACAATGTGGTATTTTTTGTTTTTCTATTAGATTTTACAACTGTTTCGACAATGTGGTATTTTTTGTTTTTCTATTAGATTTTACAACTGTTTCGACAATGTGGTATTTTTTGTTTTTCTATTAGATTTTACAACTTTTTCGACAATGTGGTATTTTTTGTTTTTCTATTAGATTTTACAACTTTTTCGACAATGTGGTATTTTTTGTTTTTCTATTAGATTTTACAACTTTTTCGACAATGTGGTATTTTTTGTTTTTCTATTAGATTTTACAACTGTTTCGACAATGTGGTATTTTTTGTTTTTCTATTAGATTTTACAACTGTTTCGACAATGTGGTATTTTTTGTTTTTCTATTAGATTTTACAACTTTTTCGACAATGTGGTATTTTTTGTTTTTCTATTAGATTTTACAACTTTTTCGACAATGTGGTATTTTTTGTTTTTCTATTAGATTTTACAACTTTTTCGACAATGTGGTATTTTTTGTTTTTCTATTAGATTTTACAACTGTTTCGACAATGTGGTATTTTTTGTTTTTCTATTAGATTTTACAACTTTTTCGACAATGTGGTATTTTTTGTTTTTCTATTAGATTTTACAACTTTTTCGACAATGTGGTATTTTTTGTTTTTCTATTAGATTTTACAACTGTTTCGACAATGTGGTATTTTTTGTTTTTCTATTAGATTTTGCAACTGTTTCGACAATGTGGTATTTTTTGTTTTTCTATTAGATTTTGCAACTGTTTCGACAATGTGGTATTTTTTGTTTTTCTATTAGATTTTACAACTGTTTCGACAATGTGGTATTTTTTGTTTTTCTATTAGATTTTACAACTGTTTCGACAATGTGGTATTTTTTGTTTTTCCATTAGATTTTACAACTGTTTCGACAATGTGGTATTTTTTGTTTTTCTATTAGATTTTGCAACTGTTTCGACAATGTGGTATTTTTTGTTTTTCTATTAGATTTTGCAACTGTTTCGACAATGTGGTATTTTTTGTTTTTCTATTAGATTTTGCAACTGTTTCGACAATGTGGTATTTTTTGTTTTTCTATTAGATTTTACAACTGTTTCGACAATGTGGTATTTTTTGTTTTTCTATTAGATTTTGCAACTGTTTCGACAATGTGGTATTTTTTGTTTTTCTATTAGATTTTGCAACTGTTTCGACAATGTGGTATTTTTTGTTTTTCTATTAGATTTTGCAACTGTTTCGACAATGTGGTATTTTTTGTTTTTCTATTAGATTTTACAACTGTTTCGACAATGTGGTATTTTTTGTTTTTCTATCAGATTTTACAACTTTTTCGACAATGTGGTATTTTTTGTTTTTCCATTAGATTTTACAACTGTTTCGACAATGTGGTATTTTTTGTTTTTCCATTAGATTTTACAACTGTTTCGACAATGTGGTATTTTTTGTTTTTCTATTAGATTTTACAACTTTTTCGACAATGTGGTATTTTTTGTTTTTCCATTAGATTTTACAACTGTTTCGACAATGTGGTATTTTTTGTTTTTCCATTAGATTTTACAACTGTTTCGACAATGTATTATTTTTTGTTTTTCTATTAGATTTTACAACTGTTTCGACAATGTGGTATTTTTTGTTTTTCTATTAGATTTTACAACTGTTTCGACAATGTGGTATTTTTTGTTTTTCTATTAGATTTTACAACTGTTTCGACAATGTGGTATTTTTTGTTTTTTCATTAGATTTTACAACTGTTTCGACAATGTGGTATTTTTTGTTTTTCCATTAGATTTTACAACTGTTTCGACAATGTGGTATTTTTTGTTTTTCTATTAGATTTTACAACTTTTTCGACAATGTGGTATTTTTTGTTTTTCCATTAGATTTTACAACTGTTTCGACAATGTGGTATTTTTTGTTTTTCCATTAGATTTTACAACTGTTTCGACAATGTGGTATTTTTTGTTTTTCTATTAGATTTTGCAACTGTTTCGACAATGTGGTATTTTTTGTTTTTCTATTAGATTTTGCAACTGTTTCGACAATGTGGTATTTTTTGTTTTTCTATTAGATTTTGCAACTGTTTCGACAATGTGGTATTTTTTGTTTTTCTATTAGATTTTACAACTGTTTCGACAATGTGGTATTTTTTGTTTTTCTATTAGATTTTACAACTTTTTCGACAATGTGGTATTTTTTGTTTTTCCATTAGATTTTACAACTGTTTCGACAATGTGGTATTTTTTGTTTTTCCATTAGATTTTACAACTGTTTCGACAATGTGGTATTTTTTGTTTTTCTATTAGATTTTACAACTTTTTCGACAATGTGGTATTTTTTGTTTTTCCATTAGATTTTACAACTGTTTCGACAATGTGGTATTTTTTGTTTTTCCATTAGATTTTACAACTGTTTCGACAATGTATTATTTTTTGTTTTTCTATTAGATTTTACAACTGTTTCGACAATGTGGTATTTTTTGTTTTTCTATTAGATTTTACAACTGTTTCGACAATGTGGTATTTTTTGTTTTTCTATTAGATTTTACAACTTTTTCGACAATGTGGTATTTTTTGTTTTTCCATTAGATTTTACAACTGTTTCGACAATGTGGTATTTTTTGTTTTTCCATTAGATTTTACAACTGTTTCGACAATGTGGTATTTTTTGTTTTTCTATTAGATTTTACAACTTTTTCGACAATGTGGTATTTTTTGTTTTTCCATTAGATTTTACAACTGTTTCGACAATGTGGTATTTTTTGTTTTTCCATTAGATTTTACAACTGTTTCGACAATGTGGTATTTTTTGTTTTTCTATTAGATTTTACAACTGTTTCGACAATGTGGTATTTTTTGTTTTTCTATTAGATTTTACAACTGTTTCGACAATGTGGTATTTTTTGTTTTTCTATTAGATTTTACAACTGTTTCGACAATGTGGTATTTTTTGTTTTTCTATTAGATTTTACAACTGTTTCGACAATGTGGTATTTTTTGTTTTTCTATTAGATTTTACAACTGTTTCGACAATGTGGTATTTTTTGTTTTTCTATTAGATTTTACAACTGTTTCGACAATGTGGTATTTTTTGTTTTCCATTTTAGTATTTAATTTTTCACTTATATTACAATCATTAAAATTATTGTGAGTAGTTCAAAAATGTTACTCTATCTATAAAACACTACACGGAAAACTGTGGATTGAGAAACAAGAGCGCCTCTGGTGCTCCGGAAGGGTTATGTATCATTAAGTTTGATGGTCACTTATTCAAAATTGTGTTATCATCTATTCTACTTTCTTTATTGAAATGATATAAACAATATTTCATAATTTTATCTCTTTGTTTTAAAGAATATCACGACAAAAAGCAAGCACTTTACTGGTTTTTTTTCAGTTAGGTTATTAATTTTATTATTTGCTTGTTAATAGGTTGATACAATATTTTGGATTTTAGCATATTTGGTTTGTTTTAACGCAATATTCAACAATATTTCAGTTATATTGTGGCGGTCAGTTTTATTGTGGTGGTCAGTTATATTGTGGCGGTCAGTTTTATTGGTGGAGGAAACCGGAGTAGCCAGAGAAAACCACCGATCTGCTGCAAGTCACTGACAAACTATCACATAATGTTGTATCGAGTGTTCATTTGTTTAGTTGATACCAATGTTTATTACTTCTTGTAAGTATACCAGGAGTAATTGCCTTGTAAGTATACCAGGAGTAATTGCCTTGTGCATCCAATATGTTGGTAAAATTGAGACATGTTTCATGCAGAAGGGGATTTAGTTTTTTTTTCATTGTTTAATCTGGATAACTAAATAATTGTTAGATATTTAATAAAACTTTCTAATGGTAACATATTTGATGCTGCTGTCGAATGTGTTTAATATTTCCAAGTTCATACTTTTTCGAAATGGTTTTGTCAGCAAAGGTAAAATCGTACCAGTAGGTTATTTCAGAAACACGTCATGCGCACTAGCTTTGATATCTATGTTTTAATTAGTTTTTGTGTTGTATTGTGTTGTGTTTTGTTTTTCTTCTTCTTGTGTACCGTACCGTATATTTCCAGTTTCTCTGGATTGTACATATTTGATTGCTCCTTCGGTATTCTCTAACATTAATTTATATAATTGGAGGTCATGATTCTTAGTTACAAGTTACTATCTCTCAAAATCTTTTTATTATATTTTTGCTAAACAGGAAGAACAAATTGTTAATTATCGCCAAGAATTGGATAGTTCGACCACGATCTTGTTTTAGTGGAAGCGAATCTGTGCAAGTCTTTGTTGATTGTTTATATCTGTATTGTCGATGAAGATCCAATTATCAGAGGGTAGGGTAGGGATTCTATAAAGACAGGACCTAGATAATTATCAGAGGGGAGGGTAGGGATCCAATAAAGACAGGACCTAGATAATTATCAGAGGGGTGGGTAAGGATCCTAAAAAGACAGGACCTAGATAATTATCAGAGGGGAGGGTAGGGATCCTATAAAGACAGGACCTAGATAATTATCAGAGGGGAGGGTAGGGATTCTATAAAGACAGGACCTAGATAATTATCAGAGGGGAGGGTAGGGATCCTATAAAGACAGGACCTAGATAATTATCAGAAGGGAGGGTAGGGATCCTATAAAGACAGGATCTAGATTTCAGCTATCAGATGGGAGGGTAGAGATCCTATAAAGACAGGACCTAGATTTCAGTTATCAGAGGGGAGGGTAGGGATCCTATAAAGACAGGACCTAGATTTCAGTTATCAGAGGGGAGGGTAGGGATCCTATAAAGACAGGACCTAGATAATTATCAGAAGGGAGGTTATGGATCCTATAAATATAAGGACCTAGATTTCAGTTATCAGAAGGGAGGGTAGGGATCCTATAAAGACAGGACTTAGATTTCAGTTATCAGAGGGGAGGGTAGGGATCCTATAAAGACAGGACCTAGATAATTATCAGAAGGGAGAGAAGGGAGAGTAGGGATCCTATAAAGACAGGACCTAGATAATTATCAGAAGGGAGAGAAGGGAGAGTAGGGATCCTATAAAGACAGGACCTAGATTTCAGTTATCAGAGGGGAGGGTAGGGATCCTATAAAGACAGGACCTAGATAATTATCAGAAGGGAGGGTATGGATCCTATAAATATAAGGACCTAGATTTCAGTTATCAGAAGGGAGGGTAGGGATCCTATAAAGACAGGACTTAGATTTCAGTTATCAGAGGGGAGGGTAGGGATCCTATAAAGACAGGACCTAGATAATTATCAGAAGGGAGGGTAGGGATCCTATAAACACAAGGACCTAGATTTCAGTTATCAGAGGGGAGGGGAGGGATCCTATAAAGACAGGACCTAGATAATTATCAGAAGGGAGGGTAGGGATCCTATAAAGACAGGACCTAGATTTCAGTTATCAGAGGGGAGGGTAGGGATCCTATAAAGACAGGACCTAGATTTCAGTTATCAGAGAGGAGGGTAGGGATCCTATAAAGACAGGACCTAGATAATAATCAGAAGGGAGGGTAGGGATCCTATAAAGACAGGACCTAGATAATTATCAGAAGGGAGGGTAGGGATCCTATAAAGACAGTACCTAGATTTCAGTTATCAGAGGGGAGGTTAGGGATCCTATGAAGACAGGACCTAGATTTCAGTTATCAGAAGGGAGGGTAGGGATCCTATAAAGACAGGATCTAGACTTCAGTTATCAGAGGGGAGGGTAGGGATCCTATAAAGACAGGACCTATATTTCAGTTATCAGAAGGGAGGGTAGGGATCCTATAAAGAAAGGACCTAGATTTCAGTTATCAGAGGGGAGGGTAGGGATCCTATACAGACAGGACCTAGATTTCAATTATCAGAGGGGAGGGTAGGGATCCTATAAAGACAGAACCTAGATTTCAGTTATCAGAGAAGAGGGTAGGGATCCTATAAAGACAGTACCTAGATTTCAGTTATCAGAGGGGAGGGTAGGGATCCTATACAGACAGGACCTAGATTTCAGTTATCAGAAGGGAGGGTAGGGATCCTATAAAGACAGGACCTAAATTTCAGTTATCAGAGGGGAGGGTAGGGATCCTATGAAGACAGGACCTAGATTTCAGTTATCAGAAGGGAGGGTAGGGATCCTATAAAGACAGGATCTAGATTTCAGTTATCAGAGGGGAGGGTAGGGATCCTATAAAGACAGGACCTATATTTCAGTTATCAGAAGGGAGGGTAGGGATCCTATAAAGACAGGACCTAGATTTCAGTTATCAGAGGGGAGGGTAGGGATCCTATACAGACAGGACCTAGATTTCAATTATCAGAGGGGAGGGTAGGGATCCTATAAAGACAGAACCTAGATTTCAGTTATCAGAGAGGAGGGTAGGGATCCTATAAAGACAGTACCTAGATTTCAGTTATCAGAGGGGAGGGTAGGGATCCTATACAGACAGGACCTAGATTTCAGTTATCAGAAGGGAGGGTAGGGATCCTATAAAGACAGGACCTAGATTTCAGTTATCAGAGGGGAGGGTAGGGATCCTATAAAGACAGGACCTAGATTTCAGTTATCAGAAGGGAGGGTAGGGATCCTATAAAGACAGGACCTAGATTTTAGTTATCAGAGGGGAGGGTAGGGATCCTATAAAGACAGGACGTAGATAATTATCAGAAGGGAGGGTAGGGATCCTATAAAGACAGGACGTAGATAATTATCAGAAGGGGGGGTAGGGATCATATAAAGACAGGACCTAGATTTCAGTTATCAGAAGGGAAGGTAGGGATCCTATAAAGACAGGACCTAGATTTCAGTTATCAGAGGGGAGGGTAGGGATCCTATAAAGACAGGACGTAGATTTCAGTTATCAGAAGGGAGGGTAGGGATCCTATAAAGACAGGACCTAGATAATTATCAGAAGGGAGGGTAGGGATCATATAAAGACAGGACCTAGATTTCAGTTATCAGAGGGGAGGGTATGGATCCTATGAAGACAGGACCTAGATAATTCTCAGAGGGGAGGGTAGGGATCCTATAAAGACAGGACCTAGATTTCAGTTATCAGAGGGGAGGGTAGGGATCCTATGAAGACAGGACCTAGATAATTATCAGAAGGGAGGGTAGGGATCCTATAAAGACAGGACCTAGATAATTATCAGAAGGGAGGGTAGGGATCATATAAAGACAGGACCTAGATAATTATCATAAGGGAGGGTAGGGATCATATAAAGACAGGACCTAGATTTCAGTTATCAGAGGGGAGGGTAGGGATCCTATAAAGACAGGACCTAGATAATTATCAGAAGGGAGGGTAGGGATCATATAAAGACAGGACCTAGATTTCAGTTATCAGAAGGGAAGGTAGGGATCCTATAAAGACAGGACCTAGATTTCAGTTATCAGAGGGGAGGGTAGGGATCCTATAAAGACAGGACCTAGATTTCAGTTATCAGAGAGGAGAGTAGGGATCCTATAAAGACAGTACCTAGATTTCAGTTATCAGAGGGGAGGTTAGGGATCCTATGAAGACAGGACCTAGATTTCAGTTATCAGAAGGGAGGGTAGGGATCCTATAAAGACAGGATCTAGATTTCAGTTATCAGAGGGGAGGGTAGGGATCCTATAAAGACAGGACCTATATTTCAGTTATCAGAAGGGAGGGTAGGGATCCTATAAAGACAGGACCTAGATTTCAGTTATCAGAGGGGAGGGTAGGGATCCTATACAGACAGGACCTAGATTTCAATTATCAGAGGGGAGGGTAGGGATCCTATAAAGACAGAACCTAGATTTCAGTTATCAGAGAGGAGGGTAGGGATCCTATAAAGACAGTACCTAGATTTCAGTTATCAGAGGGGAGGGTAGGGATCCTATACAGACAGGACCTAGATTTCAGTTATCAGAAGGGAGGGTAGGGATCCTATAAAGACAGGACCTAGATTTCAGTTATCAGAGGGGAGGGTAGGGATCCTATAAAGACAGGACCTAGATTTCAGTTATCAGAAGGGAGGGTAGGGATCCTATAAAGACAGGACCTAGATTTTAGTTATCAGAGGGGAGGGTAGGGATCCTATAAAGACAGGACGTAGATAATTATCAGAAGGGAGGGTAGGGATCCTATAAAGACAGGACGTAGATAATTATCAGAAGGGGGGGTAGGGATCATATAAAGACAGGACCTAGATTTCAGTTATCAGAAGGGAAGGTAGGGATCCTATAAAGACAGGACCTAGATTTCAGTTATCAGAGGGGAGGGTAGGGATCCTATAAAGACAGGACGTAGATTTCAGTTATCAGAAGGGAGGGTAGGGATCCTATAAAGACAGGACCTAGATAATTATCAGAAGGGAGGGTAGGGATCATATAAAGACAGGACCTAGATTTCAGTTATCAGAGGGGAGGGTATGGATCCTATGAAGACAGGACCTAGATAATTCTCAGAGGGGAGGGTAGGGATCCTATAAAGACAGGACCTAGATTTCAGTTATCAGAGGGGAGGGTAGGGATCCTATGAAGACAGGACCTAGATAATTATCAGAAGGGAGGGTAGGGATCCTATAAAGACAGGACCTAGATAATTATCAGAAGGGAGGGTAGGGATCATATAAAGACAGGACCTAGATAATTATCATAAGGGAGGGTAGGGATCATATAAAGACAGGACCTAGATTTCAGTTATCAGAGGGGAGGGTAGGGATCCTATAAAGACAGGACCTAGATAATTATCAGAAGGGAGGGTAGGGATCATATAAAGACAGGACCTAGATTTCAGTTATCAGAGGGGAGGGTAGGGATCCTATGAAGACAGGACCTAGATAATTCTCAGAGGGGAGGGTAGGGATCCTATAAAGACAGGACCTAGATTTCAGTTATCAGAGGGGAGGGTAGGGATCCTATGAAGACAGGACCTAGATAATTATCAGAAGGGAGGGTAGGGATCCTATAAAGACAGGACCTAGATAATTATCAGAAGGGAGGGTAGGGATCATATAAAGACAGGACCTAGATAATTATCATAAGGGAGGGTAGGGATCATATAAAGACAGGACCTAGATTTCAGTTATCAGAGGGGAGGGTAGGGATCCTATAAAGACAGGACCTAGATAATTATCAGAAGGGAGGGTAGGGATCATATAAAGACAGGACCTAGATTTCAGTTATCAGAGGGGAGGGTAGGGATACTATGAAGACAGGACCTAGATTTCAGTTATCAGAAGGGAGGGTAGGGATCCTATAAAGACAGGACCTAGATTTCAGTTATCAGAGGGGAGGGTAGGGATCCTATACAGACAGGACCTAGATTTCAGTTATCAGAAGGGAGGGTAGGGATCCTATACAGACAGGACCTATATTTCAGTTATCAGAGAGGAGGGTAGGGATCCTATAAAGACATGACCTAGATTTCAGTTATCAGAGGGGAGGGGAGGGATCCTTTGCAGACATGACCTAGATAATTATCAGAAGGGAGGGTAAGGATCCTATAAAGACAGGACCTAGATAATTATCAGAGGGGAGGGTAGGGATCCTATAAAGACAGGACCTAGATTTCAGTTATCAGAGGGGAGGGTAGGGATCCTATAAAGACAGAACCTAGATTTCAGTTATCAGAGGGGAGGGTAGGGATCCTATGCAGACAGGACCTAGATAATTATCAGAAGGGAGGGTAGGGATCCTATAAAGACAGGACCTAGATAATTATCAGAAGGGAGGGTAGGGATCCTATAAAGACAGGACCTAGATTTCAGTTATCAGAGGGGAGGGTAGGGATCCTATACAGACAGGACCTAGATAATTATCAGAAGGGAGGGTAGGGATCCTATAAAGACAGCACCTAGATAATTATCAGAGGGGAGGGTAGGGATCCTATAAAGACAGGACCTAGATTTCAGTTATCAGAGGGGAGGGTAGGGATCCTATAAAGACAGAACCTAGATTTCAGTTATCAGAGGGGAGTGTAGGGAGCCTATACAGACAGGACCTAGATAATTATCAGAAGGGAGGGTAGGGATCCTATAAAGACAGGACCTAGATTTCAGTTATCAGAGGGGAGGGTAGGGATCCTATGCAGACAGGACCTAGATTTCAATTATCAGAGGGGAGGGTAGGGATCCTATAAAGACAGAACCTAGATTTCAGTTATCAGAGAGGAGGGTAGGGATCCTATAAAGACAGTACCTAGATTTCAGTTATCAGAGGGGAGGGTAGGGATCCTATACAGACAGGACCTAGATTTCAGTTATCAGAAGGGAGGGTAGGGATCCTATAAAGACAGGACCTAGATTTCAGTTATCAGAGGGGAGGGTAGGGATCCTATAAAGACAGGACCTAGATTTCAGTTATCAGAAGGGAGGGTAGGGATCCTATAAAGACAGGACCTAGATTTCAGTTATCAGAGGGGAGGGTAGGGATCCTATACAGACAGGACCTAGATTTCAGTTATCAGAAGGGAGGGTAGGGATCCTATACAGACAGGACCTATATTTCAGTTATCAGAGGGGAGGGTAGGGATCCTATAAAGACATGACCTAGATTTCAGTTATCAGAGGGGAGGGTAGGGATCCTATACAGACAGGACCTAGATAATTATCAGAAGGGAGGGTAGGGATCCTATAAAGACAGGACCTAGATAATTATCAGAGGGGAGGGTAGGGATCCTATAAAGACAGGACCTAGATTTCAGTTATCAGAGGGGAGGGTAGGGATCCTATAAAGACAGAACCTATATTTCAGTTATCAGAGGGGAGGGTAGGGATCCTATACAGACAGGACCTAGATTTCAGTTATCAGAAGGGAGGGTAGGGATCCTATAAAGACAGGACCTAGATAATTATCAGAAGGGAGGGTAGGGATCATATAAAGACAGGACCTAGATTTCAGTTATCAGAGGGGAGGGTATGGATCCTATGAAGACAGGACCTAGATAATTCTCAGAGGGGAGGGTAGGGATCCTATAAAGACAGGACCTAGATTTCAGTTATCAGAGGGGAGGGTAGGGATCCTATGAAGACAGGACCTAGATAATTATCAGAAGGGAGGGTAGGGATCCTATAAAGACAGGACCTAGATAATTATCAGAAGGGAGGGTAGGGATCATATAAAGACAGGACCTAGATTTCAGTTATCAGAGGGGAGGGTAGGGATCCTATAAAGACAGGACCTAGATAATTATCAGAAGGGAGGGTAGGGATCATATAAAGACAGGACCTAGATTTCAGTTATCAGAGGGGAGGGTAGGGATCCTATGAAGACAGGACCTAGATAATTCTCAGAGGGAAGGGTAGGGATCCTATAAAGACAGGACCTAGATTTCAGTTATCAGAGGGGAGGGTAGGGATCCTATAAAGACAGGACCTAGATAATTATCAGAAGGGAGAGTAGGGATCCTATAAAGACAGTACCTAGATAATTATCAGAAGGGAGGGTAGGGATCATATAAAGACAGGACCTAGATTTCAGTTATCAGAAGGGAGGGTAGGGATCCTATAAAGACAGGACCTAGATTTCAGTTATCAGAGGGGAGGGTAGGGATACTATGAAGACAGGACCTAGATTTCAGTTATCAGAAGGGAGGGTAGGGATCCTATAAAGACAGGACCTAGATAATTATCATAAGGGAGGGTAGGGATCATATAAAGACAGGACCTAGATTTCAGTTATCAGAGGGGAGGGTAGGGATCCTATAAAGACAGGACCTAGATAATTATCAGAAGGGAGGTTAGGGATCATATAAAGACAGGACCTAGATTTCAGTTATCAGAGGGGAGGGTAGGGATCCTATGAAGACAGGACCTAGATAATTCTCAGAGGGAAGGGTAGGGATCCTATAAAGACAGGACCTAGATTTCAGTTATCAGAGGGGAGGGTAGGGATCCTATAAAGACAGGACCTAGATAATTATCAGAAGGGAGGGTAGGGATCATATAAAGACAGGACCTAGATTTCAGTTATCAGAGGGGAGGGTAGGGATCCTATAAAGACAGGACCTAGATAATTATCAGAGGGGAGGGTAGGGATCCTATAAAGACAGGACCTAGATTTCAGTTATCAGAAGGGAGGGTAGGGATCCTATAAAGACAGGACCTAGATTTCAGTTAACAGAGGGGAGGGTAGGGATACTATGAAGACAGGACCTAGATTTCAGTTATCAGAAGGGAGGGTAGGGATCCTATAAAGACAGGACCTAGATTTCAGTTATCAGAGGGGAGGGTAGGGATCCTATACAGACAGGACCTAGATTTCAGTTATCAGAAGGGAGGGTAGGGATCCTATACAGACAGGACCTATATTTCAGCTATCAGAGAGGAGGGTAGGGATCCTATAAAGACATGACCTAGATTTCAGTTATCAGAGGGGAGGGGAGGGATCCTTTGCAGACATGACCTAGATAATTATCAGAAGGGAGGGTAAGGATCCTATAAAGACAGGACCTAGATAATTATCAGAGGGGAGGGTAGGGATCCTATAAAGACAGGACCTAGATTTCAGTTATCAGAGGGGAGGGTAGGGATCCTATAAAGACAGGACCTAGATAATTATCAGAAGGGAGAGTAGGGATCCTATAAAGACAGTACCTAGATAATTATCAGAAGGGAGGGTAGGGATCATATAAAGACAGGACCTAGATTTCAGTTATCAGAAGGGAGGGTAGGGATCCTATAAAGACAGGACCTAGATTTCAGTTATCAGAGGGGAGGGTAGGGATCCTATAAATACAGGACCTAGATTTCAGTTATCAGAAGGGAGGGTAGGGATCCTATAAAGACAGGACCTAGATTTCAGTTATCAGAGGGGAGGGTAGGGATACTATGAAGACAGGACCTAGATTTCAGTTATCAGAAGGGAGGGTAGGGATCCTATAAAGACAGGACCTAGATTTCAGTTATGTGAGGGGAGGGTAGGGATCCTATACAGACAGGACCTAGATTTCAGTTATCAGAAGGGAGGGTAGGGATCCTATACAGACAGGACCTATATTTCAGTTATCAGAGGGGAGGGTAGGGATCCTATAAAGACATGACCTAGATTTCAGTTATCAGAGGGGAGGGTAGGGATCCTATACAGACAGAACCTAGATAATTATCAGAAGGGAGGGTAGGGATCCTATAAAGACAGGACCTAGATAATTATCAGAGGGGAGGGTAGGGATCCTATAAAGACAGGACCTAGATTTCAGTTATCAGAGGGGAGGGTAGGGATCCTATAAAGACAGAACCTATATTTCAGTTATCAGAGGGGAGGGTAGGGATCCTATACAGACAGGACCTAGATTTCAGTTATCAGAGGGGAGGGTAGGGATCCTATAAAGACAGAACCTAGATTTCAGTTATCAGAGGGGAAGGTAGGGATCCTATGCAGACAGGACCTAGATAATTATCAGAAGGGGGGGGGGGGGGGTAGGGATCCTATAAAGACAGGACCTAGATAATTATTAGAAGGGAGGGTAGGGATCCTATATAGACAGGACCTAGATTTCAGTTATCAGAGGGGAGGGTAGGGATCCTATACAGACAGGACCTGGATAATTATTAGAAGGGAGGGTAGGGATCCTATAAAGACAGCACCTAGATAATTATCAGAGGGGAGGGTAGGGATCCTATAAAGACAGGACCTAGATTTCAGTTATCAGAGGGGAGGGTAGGGATCCTATAAAGACAGAACCTAGATTTCAGTTATCAGAGGGGAGTGTAGGGAGCCTATACAGACAGGACCTAGATAATTATCAGAAGGGAGGGTAGGGATCCTATAAAGACAGGACCTAGATAATTATCAGAAGGGAGGGTAGGGATCCTATAAAGACAGGACCTAGATTTCAGTTATCAGAGGGGAGGGTAGGGATCATATACAGACAGGACCTAGATAATTATCAGAAGGGAGGGTAGGGATCCTATAAAGACAGGACCTAGATTTCAGTTATCAGAGGGGAGGGTAGGGATCCTATGAAGACAGGACCTAGATAATTCTAAGAGGGAAGGGTAGGGATCCTATAAAGACAGGACCTAGATTTCAGTTATCAGAGGGGAGGGTATGGATCCTATAAAGACAGGACCTAGATAATTATCAGAAGGGAGAGTAGGGATCCTATAAAGACAGTACCTAGATAATTATCAGAAGGGAGGGTAGGGATCATATAAAGACAGGACCTAGATTTCAGTTATCAGAAGGGAGGGTAGGGATCCTATAAAGACAGGACCTAGATTTCAGTTATCAGAGGGGAGGGTAGGGATACTATGAAGACAGGACCTAGATTTCAGTTATCAGAAGGGAGGGTAGGGATCCTATAAAGACAGGACCTAGATAATTATCATAAGGGAGGGTAGGGATCATATAAAGACAGGACCTAGATTTCAGTTATCAGAGGGGAGGGTAGGGATCCTATAAAGACAGGACCTAGATAATTATCAGAAGGGAGGGTAGGGATCATATAAAGACAGGACCTAGATTTCAGTTATCAGAGGGGAGGGTAGGGATCCTATGAAGACAGGACCTAGATAATTCTCAGAGGGAAGGGTAGGGATCCTATAAAGACAGGACCTAGATTTCAGTTATCAGAGGGGAGGGTAGGGATCCTATAAAGACAGGACCTAGATAATTATCAGAAGGGAGGGTAGGGATCATATAAAGACAGGACCTAGATTTCAGTTATCAGAGGGGAGGGTAGGGATCCTATAAAGACAGGACCTAGATAATTATCAGAGGGGAGGGTAGGGATCCTATAAAGACAGGACCTAGATTTCAGTTATCAGAAGGGAGGGTAGGGATCCTATAAAGACAGGACCTAGATTTCAGTTATCAGAGGGGAGGGTAGGGATACTATGAAGACAGGACCTAGATTTCAGTTATCAGAAGGGAGGGTAGGGATCCTATAAAGACAGGACCTAGATTTCAGTTATCAGAGGGGAGGGTAGGGATCCTATACAGACAGGACCTAGATTTCAGTTATCAGAAGGGAGGGTAGGGATCCTATACAGACAGGACCTATATTTCAGTTATCAGAGAGGAGGGTAGGGATCCTATAAAGACATGACCTAGATTTCAGTTATCAGAGGGGAGGGGAGGGATCCTTTGCAGACATGACCTAGATAATTATCAGAAGGGAGGGTAAGGATCCTATAAAGACAGGACCTAGATAATTATCAGAAGGGAGGGTAGGGATCCTATAAAGACAGGACCTAGATATCAGTTATCAGAGGGGAGGGTAGGGATCATATACAGACAGGACCTAGATAATTATCAGAAGGGAGGGTAGGGATCCTATAAAGACAGGACCTAGATTTCAGTTATCAGAGGGGAGGGTAGGGATCCTATAAATACAGGACCTAGATTTCAGTTATCAGAAGGGAGGGTAGGGATCCTATAAAGACAGGACCTAGATTTCAGTTATCAGAGGGGAGGGTAGGGATACTATGAAGACAGGACCTAGATTTCAGTTATCAGAAGGGAGGGTAGGGATCCTATAAAGACAGGACCTAGATTTCAGTTATCAGAGGGGAGGGTAGGGATCCTATACAGACAGGACCTAGATTTCAGTTATCAGAAGGGAGGGTAGGGATCCTATACATACAGGACCTATATTTCAGTTATCAGAGGGGAGGGTAGGGATCCTATGAAGACATGACCTAGATTTCAGTTATCAGAGGGGAGGGTAGGGATCCTATACAGACAGGACCTAGATAATTATCAGAAGGGAGGGTAGGGATCCTATAAAGACAGGACCTAGATAATTATCAGAGGGGAGGGTAGGGATCCTATAAAGACAGGACCTAGATTTCAGTTATCAGAGGGGAGGGTAGGGATCCTATAAAGACAGAACCTATATTTCAGTTATCAGAGGGGAGGGTAGGGATCCTATACAGACAGGACCTAGATTTCAGTTATCAGAGGGGAGGGTAGGGATCCTATAAAGACAGAACCTAGATTTCAGTTATCAGAGGGGAAGGTAGGGATCCTATGCAGACAGGACCTAGATAATTATCAGAAGGGGGGGGGGGGGGTAGGGATCCTATAAAGACAGGACCTAGATAATTATTAGAAGGGAGGGTAGGGATCCTATATAGACAGGACCTAGATTTCAGTTATCAGAGAGGAGGGTAGGGATCCTATACAGACAGGACCTGGATAATTATTAGAAGGGAGGGTAGGGATCCAATAAAGACAGCACCTAGATAATTATCAGAGGGGAGGGTAGGGATCCTATGAAGACAGGACCTAGATTTCAGTTATCAGAGGGGAGGGTAGGGATCCTATAAAGACAGAACCTAGATTTCAGTTATCAGAGGGGAGTGTAGGGAGCCTATACAGACAGGACCTAGATAATTATCAGAAGGGAGGGTAGGGATCCTATAAAGACAGGACCTAGATAATTATCAGAAGGGAGGGTAGGGATCCTATAAAGACAGGACCTAGATTTCAGTTATCAGAGGGGAGGGTAGGGATCATATACAGACAGGACCTAGATAATTATCAGAAGGGAGGGTAGGGATCCTATAAAGACAGGACCTAGATTTCAGTTATCAGAGGGGGGGGGGGTAGGGATCCTATACAGACAGGACCTAGATAATTATCAGAACGAAGGGTAGGGATCCTATAAAGGCAGGACCTAGATTTCAGTTATCAGAGGGGAGGGTAGGGATCCTATGCAGACAGGACCTAGATAATTATCAGAAGGGAGGGTAGGGATCCTATAAAGACATGACCTAGATTTCAGTTATCAGAGGGGAGGGTAGGGATCCTATACAGACAGGACCTAGATAATTATCAGAAGGGAGGGTAGGGGTCCTATAAAGACATGACCTAGATTTCAGTTATCAGAGGGGAGGGTAAGGATCCTATACAGACAGGACCTAGATAATTATCAGAAGGGAGGGTAGGGATCCTATAAAGACAGGACCTAGATAATTATCAGAGGGGAGGGTAGGGATCCTATAAAGACAGGATCTAGATTTCAGTTATCAGAGGGGAGGGTAGGGATCCTATAAAGACAGGACCTAGATAATTATCAGAGGGGAGGGTAGGGATCCTATAAAGACAGGATCTAGATTTCAGTTATCAGAGGGGAGGGTAGGGATCCTATACAGACAGGACCTAGATAATTATCAGAAGGGAGGGTAGGGATCCTTTAAAGACAGGACCTAGATAATTATCAGAGGGGAGGGTAGGGATCCTATAAAGACAGGATCTAGATTTCAGTTATCAGAGGGGAGGGTAGGGATCCTATAAAGACAGGACCTAGATTTCAGTTATCAGAGGGGAGGGTAGGGATCCTATAAAGACAGGACCTAGATTTCAGTTATCAGAGGGGAGGGTAGGGATCCTATAAACACAGGACCTAGATTTTAGTTATCAGAGAGGAGGGTAGGGATCCTATAAAGACAGGACCTAGATAATTATCAGAAGGGAGGGTAGGGATCCTATAAAGACAGAACCTAGATAATTATCAGAGGGGAGGGTAGGGATCCTATAAAGACGAGACCTATATTTCAGTTATCAGAGAGGAGGGTAGGGATCCTATAAAGACAGGACCTAGATAATTATCAGAAGGGAGGGTAGGGATCCTATAAAGACAGGACCTAGATTTCAGTTATCAGAGGGGAGGGTAGGAATCCTATACAGACAGGACCTAGATAATTATCAGAAGGGAGGGTAGGGATCCTATAAAGACAGGACCTAGATTTCAGTTATCAGAGGAGAGGGTAGGGATCCTATAAAGACAGGACCTAGATAATTATCAGAGGGGAGGGTAGGGATCCTATAAAGACAGGACCTAGATTTCAGTTATCAGAGGGGAGGGTAGGGATCCTATAAACACAGGACCTAGATAATTATCAGAGGGGAGGGTAGGGTTCATATAAAGACAGGACCTAGATAATTCTCAGAGGGGAGGGTAGGGATCCTATAAAGACAGGACCTAGATTTCAGTTATCAGAGGGGAGGGTAGGGATCCTATAAAGACAGGACCTAGATAATTATCAGAAGGGAGGGTAGGGATCCTATAAAGACAGGACCTAGATAATTATCAGAGGGGAGGGTAGGGATCCTATAAAGACAGGACCTAGATTTCAGCTATCAGAGGGGAGGGTAGGGATCCTATAAAGACAGGACATAGATTTCAGTTATCAGAAGGGAGGGTAGGGATCCTATAAAGACAGGACCTAGATTTCAGTTATCAGAGGGGAGGGTAGGGATCCTATAAAGACAGGACCTAGATTTCAGTTATCAGAAGGGAGGGTAGGGATCCTATAAAGACAGAACCTAGATTTCAGTTATCAGAGGGGGGGGGGGTAGGGATCCTATAAAGACAGGACCTAGATTTCAGTTATCAGAGGGGGGGGGGGGGTAGGGATCCTATACAGACAGGACCTAGATTTCCTACTCTATAATAACAACGTAGATATCAAAATTAGTGCATACAACACGTTTCTGGAATTACCTTCGTCAGATACGCTCAAAATGGAAAGATTGGAAAGCCAAATTATTAAAAATGTTAGTTTTGGTCTTGGTATTGTTTGTGTTCAATGAGTTGAGGTGGAAGGTCAGGGGCGGATCCAGGATTTCAAGTTAGGGGGAGCGCACTTAAATAAATTGCACCGAGCGGCGGGAGGCGCGAAAATAGTTGGTGTATTTCGTGTGAAAAATCACGATTTTTACGCCAAAAAATCATATTTTTTCCAATTTAAGGGGGTTCAACCACCCACCACCTCCCCCCCCCCCCCGGATCCGCCCCTGAAGGTGGTTATTCGTTTATTTGATGCTGGTGAAATGACTTACCATCACTGTTTATTACTTTCTTTTTTATAATACTAAATTAATACGTGTGATCGTATGATATTAATTTTGCTTGCTATCTTTGGAATCCAAAACCAAACAACTTGATAAAATCTGTATATATTTTTTTTATTCTTTAAAGTGTCAAAAACATTGCAATGTTGATACCAGTGAAACTGACATTTATTTGAAATGGATCTTTCTAAATTTAATAGAAATGAATTCCAATGTGATTACTGGTTCATATCATGTGACATTGAATCCCTACAGATAATAAAAGTCATGTGACTCAGCATTCTCATTTTTATGACACAAGCAACCGAAAAAGGAAGCGTTAAGCGAAGAAGCATCAAATAAATGATGTTATCTCACCCGCCTTTCTAGTTGCCGTCAAACATATAAATATTTCATGAAATCAATTGTATTTTGGTTATCAGTAGATCCAAATACAGTTTAAGATTACACGAATTGAAATACTGCTGGTTCCGCATGATAAATTTATAGACAAAATGGAGGTCGAAATTTCAACAAATATAATAACATACGTATATATATATGCAATAATTGTGTTAAATATATGAATATGTTGTATGTGTCAGAAGGTCAACATTTTAATGGGGTCATCCGTCGTCGTGATAGTATGGTAGTTGGATTTACTATCTATGCAATCAGTGCCTGCAGTTGTGAGTTCGAATCACGCTTCATGGCGAGGTTTACTCGATACAACATTATGTGATAATAAGTTTGTCAGTGACTTGATGGAGGTAGGTGGTTTTCTGTGGGTACTCTGGTGTCCTCCAAAATAAAACTGACTGTCACTATAAAACTGAAATAGTGTTGAAAGTATTGATACTACTGTGTGTTTCTACAAACCGCTCTGATTATTCATAGAAACTAATAATTTTGAGTTTCCTTTATAGCTGTTAAAAGCTAAATACTGGATAATACTGTCTCAATGCAAATCATACAGTATTATGTACTAAGAAACTGGTAAAGATTACCGTGTACATTTGATGGAGTATGGTCATTGCTTATTTATAAAGTTGTGACAGTTTTTATGCATGGCTGACTTTAAAAATCATTTAGTAGAAATTAATGTGTCGGGTAGTTGTTATAAAATTATTTCCAAAATCAAAATATGTTACTTTTTTGCATTTTATTATCAAATATAGAAGTTATGTAAGACAATAACATATATATACATTGTATACATTAACAATAGGATTTAAATTGGTCTAAAATGTACTTGCACGAAGCTTAATATCCACAATTTTCATTGAAGTAAATTCGAAGGATTCTTTTTTCCTCAACTGGATTTAATTCTGACTGTTTTATCATCATTTATTAAAAAAAAAAAAGAGAAAAACCAAAAAAATAAATTAAAAAAAAAGAAAAAAAGTAGCTTCCTGTTGATAGGTTTCACTTAAAACAAATTTAACGACTTTTTAGCCTGTTGTACTTTATTGAAAGTATTAACCGATTTTTTGTTTTAAATGTTACATCATTCCCAGTATCAAGTTCATGGTTTTCCCCCTCAAAATTACCTCCCTTTATATAACGTGACAGTGTTATCTGCCTTTGAACGGTTACGATGATTTGAAATTTTTTCACTTTTATTCCCTAGTATTTTATGGCATTTTCGGCATGTGCTAAAAGGTGGAGTGAAGTCGTGGAGTTGGAGTGGAGTTTTTAGTGTAGTCTATGATGTTTCTGTAGATGTATTTTGTGAACTAGGAATTGATAGATAAAAAAGTAGATGATTACTAGATATTTTAAATCTTTTCAACATTTCACACTACATCAATCATATCAAACAGACCATAATTCAATGTTGAATACCAAGCGAGTCTAATGCTCGGGTGATAAATTCTGCTTGATTTCATTATGAATTAAGATATCACAGATCCAACCATTTCATTTCATCTTACTTTTATGGCTGGAATTATCAGAAAATGTTATGGCTGTGGACAAGCATTTTCAGAAAAATATCGAAATGCTCCAAATGACCTAGTGCTGAAAAGATATGATCACAGAATATACCTAAGTCCTAGATCTAAAATACCGAAACATTCAGCTTCTTTGCAGAACACATATTTTCATTTAAATGTTGACTGTGCTAGGAAGAACAATCCACAGTTTGAATTCAGAGATATCTTAATTCATAATGAAATCAATCAGAATTTATCACCCTGTTATTAGACTTGCTTGGTATTCAACATTGAATTATGATCTGTTTGATATGATTGATGTAGTGTGAAATGTTGAAAAGATTTAAAATATCTAGTAATCATCTACTTTTTTATTTATCAATTCCTAGTTTACAAAATACATCTACAGAAAAATCATAAACTACACTCCAACTTGGAGTCTTCAAGACTCCACTCCAACTTGGAGTATCCAAGACGCCACTCCAAGACTCCACTCCAAGACTCCACTCCACGACTCCACTCCACCTTTTATCACATGCCGTATTTTATACGGTTTATTAACTTTATTATTCTTCTGTTATGGCTTTCTTTTTGTTTTATTGTTTATTTATTGAAACACTAGTTAGATGAAATAAACCAGAAATAAACCTAGTAGCGATTTTATAGAATAGTTGTCTCTCGCTAGCCTTATTGATAGTTTGATTGTCTCATCCGTGTTTCAATTTAATAACCCTTTTATTTTGTTGTAAAAATATATCACACAAAAACATATGTTTACAAACATAAAATGAGAATTATCTTAAAATCTAACACAAATAAAATAAGACTTAATCGCCCTGTATTTTTCATATTGTATTATCGGTACATGATGTAAGTTTCTTATTCTCTAAGATATTCGTGTTTAGTATACATATATAGAGGTAAGTCTTATATTCTCTAAGATATCCGTGTTTAGTATACATATATAGAGGTACGTCTTATATTCTCTAAGATATCCGTGTTTAGTATACATATATAGAGGTACGTCTTATATTCTCTAAGATATCCGTGTTTAGTATACATATATAGAGGTAAGTCTTATATTCTCTAAGATATCCGTGTTTAGTATACATATATAGAGGTACGTCTTATATTCTCTAAGATATCCGTGTTTAGTATACATATATAGAGGTAAGTCTTATATTCTCTAAGATATCCGTGTTTAGTATACATATATAGAGGTAAGTCTTATATTCTCTAAGATATCCGTGTTTAGTATACATATATAGAGGTAAGTCTTATATTCTCTAAGATATCCGTGTTTAGTATACATATATAGAGGTAAGTCTTATATTCTCTAAGATATCCGTGTTTAGTATACATATATAGAGATAAGTCTTATATTCTCTAAGATATTCGTGTTTAGTATACATATATAGAGGTAAGTCTTATATTCTCTAAGATATCCGTGTTTAGTATACATATATAGAGGTAAGTCTTATATTCTCTAAGATATTCGTGTTTAGTATACATATATAGAGGTAAGTCTTATATTCTCTAAGATATCCGTGTTTAGTATACATATATAGAATAAGTCTTATATTCCTATCAAATTTATTTCTTCCATATATTGTAGATTAGACTATATTTTTTATTTTATTTTTTTGTCCGAAATATTCGTAAAACATAATTAGGGACCAATATATTATCTCAATTATAAGAAAAAAGTATTTGAAATTACTTATTTTACAATGTGACTAGTCTTACCCCGCCACTTTTTATCTGAGTGTCTGAAGCTAGGCAGAAAAAATGAGCGAAACAATAAATAAATCCGTTCTTACCGTACTGGGTTTTTGTATTTCCATGTATAGATGGTCTTCATCCGAATCTGACATTTGCTTGATTGATTGATTGATTGATTGGTGTTTAACGCAAACTTTAGCAGTATTTCTGCTATATCGTGACATGAACAAATTTTATATATTGACTTGGACAAATACAAGATCATTAGGAATAAAACATACTTTTGTATGAAACAATCGGGTTATATGTACAAATAAAAGAAACATTAAAAAGATAAAACCATATCATTGTAGAACATGACAAATAAAATTGATCTTTGCCTTATAACTCAGGTCAAAGGATTCCAAACTGTTGCCTTCTGCAAAATATAATTTTTTTATCTATATATGCAGTTTTTGACATAAATCAAAGTTGTTTTCTTTGTTTTTTTGTTGTTGTTTTTGTTTTGTTGTTGTTTTTGTTTTGTTGTGGGTTTTTTTTGCTGTTTTTAACCGCCACGATATATTGTTGAAAGTGGTGTTGAACACCATAACCCTATCCCACACGTTTATGAAATTATAATTTGTTTTTTATTTTCTCTTTTCAGAATTAAATATGGAGTATAAATGGATTTATGTCATTAAGTGTCTATATCAAATTTTTAAAATATTATCATGTGTAAATTGTGAAGTGAATAGTGGTATTACATAATATTTCCATATGATTGGATTATAAATTTGATACCCACCGTAAAACAAGGATTAACTCAACTCAAATCAGGATTAAGAAATCTACCGTCGTGTATCAAGGTATGTATATGTTGAGAATATCTTTATGTTGCGTGCCAACACACGATAATATTGAATTTCTTAAAATATTATAAAAAATTGATATTTAAATTTTGATATTTCATGCAACACAGTCCGATTAATATAACAGATCTATGACACCATTTTTAATTTGCTTTATCCAAAAAGATCTTGTGCCTATCACCACTAAAGTTGTGAGTTCGAACCCCGTTCATGGAGAGGCATACCCGATACAACATTATGTGATAAAGTTCGTCAGTGACTTGCGATGGTTTTCTACGGGTACTCCGGTTTTCTCCACCAATAAAACTGACTGCCACGATATAACTCAAATATTGTTGAAAGTGGCGTTAAACACCATAAACCCGCTCCCCAAACACAAATATGCAATCTATTTTTTTATTACTATTGTTTACCAATAGTACAAGATTAGCTATTTGTCCCTGGGTAAAATATTGGACAATTTCCACAATAAAAGCAGGTACTGCAAGTTCTTTCTCAAAAGGAGATTCATTGTTATGGAATTAACATGTATAATTCTTTGATCGTCATAGATCAGCTGTTTCTTTTATCTAAAATAAGATTGAAACTTACAACAAACTAATCGAAGCTGTACTTTGATTTTACCATATACCACTTAGACATTTAATGGATTTAAGTATTGTTCATTCTTCTAAGCGTTGTAAGGGTTTGTTCATTCGGAGTCTCTTTGTTTAATGATAACATAACACGAAGTCGTTCCATTTTACGATTGTCGTAAATGTTCATTTCATCCTATTTTTGTGTGTTATGATATATTAACATGAAACCATTCCGTTTTTGACATTGTGTAGCATGTTTATGTGTTCATTTTTAATTGCTGAGTCCTTTTTTAATCTGAAACCATTCCGGTTTGAGATTGTCGAAAATGTTCATTTGTTTATTGTTGTTGATATCCAGGATTTCAGTTGTTGTTGGATCAATACTTTAAATAATTACAAAAGGCGTTTTTTTTAAATATAAAGAAAAAAAAATAAACGAATAAAAATGTCTGTAAATGTAAATAATATTTTTTTGATTATATGAGGCTATTTTTCCTAGGGGCCGTTTTGGTCGTGATAATATGGTAGTTGTGCAATCAGTGCCTATCACCACACGATACTACATTATGTAATAAAGTTTGTCAGTAAATTGCAACAGGTCGGAGGTCTTCCCCGTATACTACTAAGCACCATAACCCCTATCAATATTTATAGATTATCATATGGCATTTTTCATATCACATGTCGTATCAACCCGAGAGACCCATATTAGCCCGAGGGCTTATATGGGTCTAGGGTTGATATGACATGTGATATGAAAAATGTCATGTAATAATCTATTTATCATATACTTCAATGCCTCTTTCTTAATATTTGTGAGAGCTGATCGTTTTCAGAAATCATAGCTTGATATGGCATATGATGCAATAATGTCATATTATGTTTTCGAATCCCTCCAATGGAAGCGAAGTAATTCTTGATTAATTTCATATCATACTCAGTTTTCCTACTTGTGTTCCTGTTTTTCATTTGATTTATGAAGCCAAAAGTGTCATCATTCGTTGCATAACGAGCATTTTTCATGTTTGTCCATTATCCATTTTGACAGTAGCAGACGACGGAAGTAAACAAAGATAAATTAATAACGAAATCTGATCAGACCTGAAAACATGAATTTCGGAAAATATTTTTCTCCCAAAAAAGACATTGTAATTGTGAAAAACTAAATACTTCATCTCATGCAAAGTTTCCGGCCGCCATTTTGAAAAATTCATATAATTACACCCCATGTAATACGGCACACATTATTACACCCCCATGTAATATGGATCAGGTTATTACACCCCCTGGAGATATGACTTGTTACATTTCGAATCTATGACATATGCAAAATTAAGCATATCTTGAGTAAATATATGATAAAAGCACTTACTTCTTGAGAAGAGGGTATATCAATTCAGTATTTCAGTGCTTTGGAAAGGCATACATGTATTGACGATTTCAAATATTCCAGAATTTGGGAACACCTTTGAAAACGTTCATAAAAATAGTATAAACAGATACATGTATATGGCTTTTGAATTTCTGCTTATAAAAACTGGGCTTTTTTTTCTGCTAAATAGCTGTACATTAATCATCTCCCCTTTTATTAAGTATTCCTTCCTTGTTGACTGATTTTGTCTGTTTATATACTTATGAGTTTTGACTTTCCCTTTGTAAGATTGTTCGGAGTTCGGTAATTTTGTTATTACCGTTATTGACAAATGGGGAAATGTTTGTGAAAAAGTTTGAAGACACCAAAGTGGCAATCCGAAGCCGTTAATCAAAGGAGGACAGATAATGCAATAGCTAAGAAAGCAAAAACAAAATCGAAGGACAGATAATACAACGGCCAATTGAAAAAGAACAAAATTTGAAGGTCAGGTAACAAAATGGCCAATTGAAAAAGGACAAAAATCGAAGGTCATGTAAATGGGCCAATTCAAATCGGAGAGAAAGACAAACAATGGTCTACAAAATAATACAGAGAAAATTTAAGATTGAGATCCCCCTCGCCAAAAAAAAAATCGGAAGTGAACTCAGATGTTCTAAAAGTGGTGAGGAGTTCCTTCTGCACCAGTAAATCATTTTCTCGGTTTGTCTATGTTCCATCGACTCTAAAGAAAGTACCTTATAACTATACTTTATTGAATATTTACAAGTTTACAGTTTGAGCGATCCATGGTATTCGAACCATACGAGTTCGAGCAAGCGAAGTTCGACTGTATCTACTTTTAGATAAACATGGGCCATTTTATTTTTTGGTTCATGATGTCCAAATTAATAACTGTATGGAAAATAGACACTGTTAATTATCATTAATATGCTTTCTAATGTTAATTAAGAGGCTAGCAACACATGGTTAAAGTCTGATTGCAAAATTTATTGGACTGTACACAGTTATTGCTTGAAAACCTTTATAATAATAATAATAATAATAATAATAATAATAATAATAATAATAATAATAATAATAATAATATTAATAATACTAATAATAATAATAATAATAATAATAATAATAATAATAATACTAATAACAATAATATACAATTATGGCCTTCATGAGAAGTTAATATCCATAATTATTAAATTGAGAAAGGCTTATTTCCCCGAGGTCCGAAGGACCGGGGGAAAATAACTCTTTCGAGATTTAATAATTATGGATATTAACATCTCATAAAGGACATAACTGTATTATTATACTGAACTAATATGAGGGAAATAACTAGTTATTGGTAGGGAAAACTAGTTATTGGTTCGACGTGCAAAAGCGCGCCAATTTCAAACAGTTATGTTGTGCTACATTCAGATTCCCTCACAGTTATTTGACCTACGTGCAGTTTGCCGCGGCAATAATAAGTTATTTCTTGTTCCATGAAATAAAACTTTAAAATATCTTAATTATTTCTTGCTTGGTTTCTAAAGTAAAGTATAATAATAATAATAATGATAATAATAATAATAATAATAATAATAATAATAATAATAATAATTATAATTATGATTAAAACTTTATAAAATCAATATCCTATGAGAAAAGTTGATGGGAGGTAGTCTCGATTTACAATTTTTCTTTAATAAAAAATAATTCTTTTGTAGAATACAATTCTATTAACTTAATAAAACATTACATTGTTTCTGTAAATACCATTTGATAACATGTAATGAGAGGTAACCGCGATTTACAATTTTTGCCTCAAAATAAAAAATTAAGAATTTCTTTCAGTTAATATAGACACGTCTATATTAAATGTTTTTTTTTTAATTTGGTCCTTATTGTTATAATTTGTGGCTTCAATAATATGTCTTCTATGTATTGTCAATATATGGAGAAACATTCCTGTTTCCTTGTTCATGATTAAATTAAGAGGGTAACTAAAGATGTGTATAACTCAACAGCAGGTCGCCACGATATTGCTGAAATGTTGCTCTAAGTTGGAGTAAAGCACAACACACTCAATAACACAACTCAGCATATATTATCTACCGCAATGGGCCTTTTGTGCATTCCAGATTTGATTATTGAATATGATGTTATACCGTTTTTAAACCCTTGCGACGGGCTCAATATAACTTGGTCTAGCAAGAACAACGCAAGGGATAACGACTTTGAATATAATTTTCCCATTATTTGTAGATACTTGAAACTTATGAAAATCAGAGGATAATGCTATAGTAAATAGAAAATTCAAAAGTAGTTACAATAAAATTTGGCAAAAAAATATATTTAGTATCTTCAAACTTTTCTTCGTTGAATTTTGAATGAAAATGAACCCTTATTAAAGGGAAATAACTCCTGTTAGATGTATAATTTAGAATCAAAGTTGGAAAAATGCATGAACATAAATAACACTTAGACATAACTAAGAACATTTTACAAGGAAACAAACTAATGAAATGTACAACATAATTGTAATACTGACGGGAATGACGTTCTTAATGTCATACAGCACAAATCATTTTAAGTTCTCATTTTGATTTTGAAAAAAAAAAGATACAGCTACATGAAATTGTAAAGAAAAGAAGAAAAAGGGTGAAGCATAGTACCCATATCAGTGGCTTGGGGGAGAAGAGTACCCATATCAGTGGCTTGGGGGAGAAGAGTACCCATATCAGTGGCTTGGGGGAGAAGAGTACCCATATCAGTGGCTTGGGGGAGAAGAGTACCCATATTCAGTGGCATGAGGGAGAAGAGTACCCATATCAGTGGCTTGGGGGAGAAGAGTACCCATATCAGTGGCTTGGAGGAGAAGAGTACCCATATCAGTGGCTTGGGGAAGAAGAGAACCCATATCAGTGGCATGGGGGGGAAGAGTACCCATATCAGTGGCTTGGGGAGAAGAGTACCCATATCAGTGGCGTGGGGGAGAAGAGTACCCATATCAGTGGCTTGGGGGAGAAGAGTACCCATATCAGTGGCTTGGGGGAGAAGAGTACCCATATCAGTGTCTTGGTGAAGCATAGTACCCATATCAGTGGCTTGGGGGAGAAGAGTACCCATATCAGTGGCTTGGGGGAGAAGAGTACCCATATCAGTGGTTTGGGGGAGAAGAGTACCCATATCAGTGTCTTGGTGAAGCATAGTACCCATATCAGTGGCTTGGGGGAGAAGAGTACCCATATCAGTGGCTTGGGGGAGAAGAGTACCCATATCAGTGGTTTGGGGGAGAAGAGTACCCATATCAGTGGCTTGGTGAAGCATAGTACCCATATAAGTGGCTTGGGGGAGAAGAGTACCCATATCAGTGGCTTGGGGGAGAAGAGTACCCATATCAGTGGCTTGGGGGAGAAGAGTACCCATATAAGTGGCTTGGGGGAGAAGAGTACCCATATAAGTGGCTTGGGGGAGAAGAGTACCCATATCAGTGGCTTGGGAGAGAAGAGTACCCATATCAGTGGCTTGGGGGAGAAGAGTACCCATATCAGTGGCTTGGTGAAGCATAGTACCCATATCAGTGGCTTGGGGGAGAAGAGTACCCATATCAGTGGCTTGGGGGAGAAGAGTACCCATATCAGTGGCTTGGGGGAGAAGAGTACCCATATCAGTGGCTTGGGGAGAAGAGTACCCATATAAGTGGCTTGGGGGAGAAGAGTACCCATATCAGTGGCTTGGGGGAGAAGAGTACCCATATCAGTGGCTTGGGGGAGAAGAGTACCCAATCACAAGATATTTTAAAGTAAATGGATGCTCCATATCAAAATCCAAAAACTGGAACAAAAATAAAGGTCAACCAAATGAACAAAACAAATGCACTAACAAATGGACTCTCTCTGAACCCAAGAATGAGCTCAAGCCCTACTGTCATAAAGCTTTTATATGCTTTTATTTGCTCATCCTCCAAGCATGGTCCAACCCGAACACTTTGCATACTGAACCCGAACACTTTATATACTGAATATATTGTCGAGTATGAGTACATAGCTCATATTATTATACTTTACTATAGAAACTAAGCAAGAAATAATTAAGATATTTTAAAGTTTTATTCCATGGAACAAGAAATAACTCATTATTCCCGCGGCAAACTGCATGTAGCACAAAATAACTGTTTGAAATTGGCGCGCTTTTGCACGTCGAACCAATAACTAGTTATTTCCCTCATATTAGTTCAGTATAATAATACAATTATGTCCTTCATGAGAAGTTAATATCCATAATTATTAAATCTCGAAACGGTTATTTTCCCTCGGTATTTCGGACCTCGGGAAAATAACACTTTCACAATTTAATAATTATGGATATTAACTTCTCATGAAGGCCATAATTGCATAGTATTACTTAGCTTTCCTAAAAATAATCATTAAAAATAAATAAGTAAATAAATCTTTCTGATATAATTATCAATTGACACAGAATAAACAAGCTTATATCTGTGTGAACAATGGTGGCGTGGAAGCCATAATAAAGCACATGTATATATATATATATTATACATGTAAAATATAAGCAGTGAACAGGTCCACTTTCTTCAGTAGTCAAGACTTATTAATGAATGAACCTGTGAAGACTGCTTTATAACCAGAGTCAAAACTAATTTTCGTAAACAATATCTCAACCCTCAACCTTGTTAATCGTTGTCAATGTTTGTCTTGTTTGATGTTCGTTGTTCCTTTGTTGATATTGCTGTCCTATTTATTTGCCAACTTTTGTATCATTCCAAGATTATCAGAGGTGGTGGTCGTGATCGTATGGTAGCTGGATTTACAACAATCTATACACTCAGTGCCTATCATCACTGAAGTTGTTAGCGTAAATCGTGCTCATCGCGAGGTGTAGTATATACAGCATTATGTGATAAAGTTTGTCAGTGACTTGCGATAGGTCGGTGGCTTTCTCTGGATCCTCCGGTTTCCTTTACCAATAAAACTAATCGCTACAATATAATTGAAATATTGTTTAAAGTAGCATTGAACACCATAAACCTAACCCTAACCCTTACAAACATTGTTCTCATGTGATTTGTCACAGAGTAAGATTGTGGGTATATTGTTTTATTTACATTCATGTTTTTCCTGACAGACCACAATGTGTCTACCTTGTCTTTCGACTGTACGAGTACCTGATGAAGGTTATTCCAGAAACCCGTCGTGCGCACTAAATTTGATATCTACGTTTTTATTTTTTTTTATTTATTACTTTTTGTAGAAAATCAGTAAACATCATTTATATAAGTACGGATATTTTTATCTAATTCAGGATATATTTGTGGATTTCCAGTACATACCTCATCATCCACAAAATCAATGTCTCGGTAATCTAACCCCGCCACTTTTTTTTATAACTGAGATGTATGTACCAAGCCAGCAAAGTGATCAGTCATGTATATTTGTGTCTTAGAGGTATCGATTTTCCCTTTTTCTACGATTTTTCATTTGGATTTGGGAACTGTTCCGACAGTGTGGTATTTTTTATTTTTATTTGTTTTTACTCAAAAATATATTATTGAAAAAAAACCTATTGATATAAAGTGGAACATTGTTTGATATTCAGTAGAGAGAATAAACATCGATATGTGTACGGTCGCCATCATGACTTGGTTGACTGCTATAGGATATCTGTGTTACAAATGACCAGGGATATGTTCAACTTGTAAACACTTCCCTGTCCATTCCTCATTAATGACTTATCATCGGGGTTGTAACCAGATAAACACGACAGGTGCCTCTAGTAAAGCAGGAACTGCCTACCCTTCCTGAGCACCTTCGTTCACCCCCGGTTTTTAGTGGGGTTCGTGTTACTCGATCTTTAGTTTTATGTGTATGTTTTGTAGATCGTTGTTTGTCCTTTTGTCCATTTTCTTTTGGCCATTGTGTTGTCTTTTCCTCTTCGACTTACGGATTCTGATTACCCCTTTGGTATCTTCAAATTCTTCTTGTCATCTGTCGTTATTGCTTAAATTTCGTCTTAATTATTTAATGGTGTTATTTCTGCTATTTTTAAATTCAGCTCATCAGATCAAACATATGCCAATATTAAAAACAATATATACATGCAATTCCTAGCGTTGTAGAGTTAAGTATTGGTTCATTAAACTAATTTATGCCGCCACTATATATTGAAGTGTCTGTACTAAGCCAGGAAATTAAGCGAGCATGTATGTATGTGCTAGATGTATCGATTTTGATTCTGGTCCAATGATTTTTCGATTGGATTATTTTTTCTTTTTCATTTTATTGTATAATCGTCAATGTAAATATATGTATAAATTAATCTCTCCAACACTTCCAAAAATCCATTAATTGATACTATTTTCCATAAATTTTCAATCTTATATGTAAATTTGTTTTTATTATTTTCTTTAATTGATGGTCATGGGTGATGAATTTGTTAATTAAACCAGATTACCTACAACATATAGATATACAAAAATTTATAGTGTTTTCCAAAACTTGAATAGTTTGTCATTACATAAGTGGTCGTAACAAGACTAAATTCTAATGTTTTTTGTGGAGTTCGTGTTACTCGATCTTTATATTTCTGTCTAGTGTTTTGTAGATCTTTGTTTGTCCTTTTGTACTTTTTCTTTTAGCCATTGTGCTGTCTTTTCTTCTTCGATTTACGGATTCTTATTACCCTTTTGATATCTTCAAACTTTTCTTTTAAGAAAATGCGTCCCATCCCTGTTTCATTCATGTTTCATCCCTGTTTCATCCCTGTTTCATTCATGTTTCATCCCTGTTTCATCCCTGTTTCATCCCTGTTTCATTCATGTTTCATCCCTGTTTCATGCCTGTTTCATTCATGTTTCATCCCTGTTTCATCCCTGTTTCATGCCTGTTTCATTCATGTTTCATCCCTGTTTCATCCCTGTTTCATTCATGTTTCATCCCTGTTTCATCCCTGTTTCATCCCTGTTTCATCCCTGTTTCATCCCTGTTTCATTCATGTTTCATCCCTGTTTCATTCATGTTTCATCCCTGTTTCATTCATGTTTCATTCATGTTTCATACCTGTTTCATTCATGTTTCATCCCTGTTTCATCCCTGTTTCATTCATGTTTCATTTATGTTTCATCCCTGTTTCATTCATGTTTCATCCCTGTTTCATCCCTGTTTCATCCCTGTTTCATCCCTGTTTCATCCCTGTTTCATTCATGTTTCATTCATGTTTCATTCATGTTTCATTCATGTTTCATTCATGTTTCATTCATGTTTCATCCCTGTTTCATTCATGTTTCATCCCTGTTTCATCCCTGTTTCATTCATGTTTCATTCATGTTTCATCCCTGTTTCATCCCTGTTTCATTCATGTTTCATCCCTGTTTCATTCATGTTTCATCCCTGTTTCATTCATGTTTCATTCATGTTTCATACCTGTTTCATTCATGTTTCATCCCTGTTTCATCCCTGTTTCATTCATGTTTCATTCATGTTTCATCCCTGTTTCATTCATGTTTCATCCCTGTTTCATCCCTGTTTCATCCCTGTTTCATCCCTGTTTCATTCATGTTTCATTCATGTTTCATTCATGTTTCATCCCTGTTTCATTCATTTTCATCCCTGTTTCATCCCTGTTTCATTCATGTTTCATTCATGTTTCATCCCTGTTTCATTCATGTTTCATCCCTGTTTCATTCATGTTTCATTCATGTTTCATCCCTGTTTCATTCATGTTTCATCCCTGTTTCATTCATGTTTCATCCATTTTTGTGGAATAAAGAATATATAGGTTTCTATATATTTCAAGCAATGTACATAGATACGGTGTATATAGCTTAAATATGTGTATAAGCCTGACCTTCACGATATAAGCCTGACCTTCACGATATAACTGAAATATTGTTGAAAGTGGCGTTAAGCATCATACCATAATCCTACCATAACCTTAAATATGTTTAAATATATATACATGTATACTCTGCCAAATAAAAATATATATTCTCTCACATCACATCATAAGACGAGAGCTTTGGGTCCATATGACAGGTTTAATGCCGCCACTTTTATTGAAGTAGTTCTACAACGTCAAGAGAGTGAGTGGTCATGTGTAATGATCTTGTCTTAGTTTTTAAAGAGTGAGTGGTCATGTGTAATGATTTTGTCTTAGTTTTTAAAGAGAGTGAGCGGTCATGTGTAATGATTTTGTCTTAGTTTTTAAAGAGAGTGAGCGGTCATGTGTAATGATTTTGTCTTAGTTTTTAAAGAGAGTGAGCGGTCATGTGTAATGATCTTGTCTTAGTTTTTAAAGAGAGTGAGCGGTCATGTGTAATGATCTTGTCTTAGTTTTTAAAGAGAGTGAGCGGTCATGTGTAATGATTTTGTCTTAGTTTTTAAAGAGAGTGAGCGGTCATGTGTAATGATTTTGTCTTAGTTTTTAAAGAGAGTGAGCGGTCATGTGTAATGATTTTGTCTTAGTTTTTAAAGAGAGTGAGCGATCATGTGTAATGATTTTGTCTTAGTTTTTATGATTTTCAGGCAGATTAGATTTTGGAATTGTTCATTTTATTAACAGCTTATTTCTATGGTTTTTTTCTGCCACGATGACGAATATCTAAATGAATATCATATCCATGATTTATCATTGACTTAACAAAAATAATGTAGCATTTATTTTTGAGATGAAATTTCTAAGATGCACTATTTAATTTAATTTATTAAATTATTCATTTTTTTGAAAAGATAAAACAAAAATTTAATTAAAACTATGCTAATTTCATTTGCACACAAGCAGTCTGACCTAATTTTTAAATAATGGATGTTTAAGTTTTTTTTGCAATTTGTATATTTTTAAAGAAAAGCAGAGGCAGATACAAATAGAAAAAAAAACAAAAAAACAAAAACAAATAGCATGCATTTACAATTTTACACAGACAAAAAACATTTAATTTAAAAAAAACCCCACATTTTGCACCACTGGGCTGAAATTCAAGCACCAAGAACAGTTTCAAATGGCAACCACTTTTTTCATATTTATATTCTCTTTGTGTAGAAGATAAGAAATGTATGTTGTCTTTTCTATTTTAATACAATATTTCAGACATTTTAGACCACCATTTATACTGGGTTTATCACCCAAACATCTACATTTATATAAATAAATAAAATCAAAATGACTTGAATACTAAGTTTATCCGGATCTAAATGATTTCTTATACCCAATATAATAGTAGGTGCATATATTTACTGCATGTTAAAAAAAAAAAAATTAAAAAAAAAAATTAAAAAAAAAAGATTTAAAAATAAATTAAAAAAAATAATGAAAGAAAGAAAAAGTTTATTCATAAATGTATATATGTTATTCAAATTTTAGTTTCCCTAGCATGCCTTCTAAAAAGTCGTCAACACAATGAAGTTTAGAAGTATCCTGTAGATTTAGATGTAGATGTTAAGACCGCAATTTTCCAAAACATGTACTAATGAAAACCAAAAACCTTACTGTAGGTGCACTCCCAAAACAGACCCAATAAACTTTCTTTAGTTCCTGTGCAGAAGGTCCATAGTTCTGTTTCTTTTAAACCACACCTGATAAAAAAGGTTTTGTAGCAGTAATTCTATGAGAATGTTTGAACTGAAAGTTTTGATGTTTAGTGTTTCTTTTAGCCATAAAAAAGGGGGGAATGAATATACCTCCAATCATCTATTTGGACTCCTAATTCATGGGACCATTTGTTTTTTGACCTAAATGGAAATTTGTTAACGTTTTTTATATACAATTTATAAAAATATCTTGCATGGTATTTTATCGCTTTTTAATCTGTCAACAATGTCAAAAAATTTAATATCATGCATATGGGAGATACTCTGAATAAGTTTTTTTTCAATCCCTTTGGAACTGCACACAGAATACCACAATATTCTAGAAAGTTTGTACTTATCATATATTTGTTTTGAAATTCCTGATATGACAAAAACCTGTTTACATTCAGAGACAATATCATTAATAAAAAAGACACCATTATAACAATATTTGTCAATAATAAAAAAAAACCATTTCTTTTGATTTTAAAATTAAGCCAAATTGATAAATATTCAATATGCTCACAAGTGTTTCTTAGGATTTCGTCATTATCATTTTCAAATTTGTTTTAAATAAAATTGATTTATTAGTAAAACTCATTCAATGTCCCCCATAATAATTATTATTCAACTAAGTAAAATCGCATAAATTTGCAAACAAATGACAAGCGATTACTTCAAATAAACATCCTTGTTTTTTTCTTTATTGAAGATGAATATTTGCAGTTTGTATGATTTATGTAAATTATCTGATATACCAGGGTGGTCACAATATATAAACATTTTAAGCTAATCGGGCGAGCAAGTCTGGGGAAATAAAACTTAAGGAGAGATGTCACACACATAGTCTAAAGGTTTATCTAGATTCCCCAAAGCAAAAAATCTTGGGGAGTCGTGTCCCAAAAAGCCACAAGTAAAGGACTACTAACTATTTTACGACCTGTAATGGCAAGGTTGGTCATAAAAGCGCCATCAAACGTTAGATTTTTATCTTTCATTCTGATGTTTCTGACTGTGTGGATGAATGGCTTTCATCTTGTATGGTTGGGGGTATTACTGGTATCAAAGTTCCGCAGATATGATTCTTTTAGTAAAGTCAGAGATAAACATCTTTCTCTCTAATGTTTGAAAGCCTTGGTTATTTGTATATAATATACAATATAGACAAACATAATTAACTTGTTAGTTTTCTAATTATTACAGAAGTATATCTACTTGTGTGTTATTTCTAATGTATGTAAAATATTACAGGTATTTTTCTTAGTTTTCATCTAGATAGATTATTTCAATCCAGTTATTTTTTTACACTTATTTTTTGGTATTTTTGTTCTAATTGTTTGTATGATTGTGAGTTATTTAAAATCTATGTAAAATATTAATTGTCTCTTTCTTATAGTTTTCATCTAGTCTCGAAATAAAGAGAGCTTATTTTAATTCAGCTATTCTTTTACAATTATTTTTGTTCTAATTTTTTGTATGATTCTGAGCTATTTCCAATATATGTGAAATATTACTGGTCTTTTTCTTAAGGTTTTCATCTAGTCTCGAAAGTTGGAGAGCTTATTTTAATTCAGCTATTATTTTACACGAACATTTTTTGGTCTTTTTTGTATTTTTTGTATGAACTTTTACCTATTTATTTATTATATCTATATATATATTCTTCTAGTAATCAAATTCAGTTTTTAAATAATTTAGTGAATATGCAAATATTTATGGAACATTTCATAAAGCAAAGCACAGTTTTAAACAATTAAAACAATTCTAAATATTGTTACAGAAAACTTTAGTAGAAAACTTTTGGGAAAATTGTAACAACTGAAGAATAAATCAGTAAACTGGAGAAAAAAACCCAATATAAATTAAGAAGTTCATTTGAAATGTGAACATTTTTACACATTTTCGTCTACTCACAACCACTTTTCTTGTACATTTAAGCGTTTGAGCCTTAATAAAGTATTTGCCTTGCCTTGTCTTGTCTTAGAAATTGAAAATAGAAATGCAAAATTGAACAGCGAAAGCACAGATTATACACAACATGCTAAGAAATTGAATATTGAAAATATTTTTGTCATAGTTATAATAAAAATTCTCAAGTTAGAATAAATCTTTAACAAATGATACTGAAGATTACCCACGTTTTATCATAAAAATTAAAATATATTTTAAAATAAAAACGTAGATATCAATATTAGTGCACATGACACCTTTCTGAAATAACCTTCATTATGTACGCTCAAAGTCGAAAGGTTGGAAAGCCAAATAATTAGACTAATTTTAGGAGGAAGTAACCAAAAGGGCCTAAACAGGGTCGCCAAATTCTAACTTTGACTTAGTGTGTGCAGCATTATAAGACAATTATTAACATTGAGATAATATCATGTCTATTATAATTTACCATATACATTTTAACGTTTTACTTTTTATTCTGTTTGTGTTTCTTGAATTGTATTTCTTTGACTCATATTACGTTTATCTTAATGTAAATGAAATGAAAAGCAAAAAATATACAGCACTGTCAGGACAAATCTAACTGAAAGAAACAAAATATACAACACTGTCAGAACAGTTAGAAAAATATGCAACACTGTCGGAACAGTTACAAAAATATACAGCACTGTCAGAACAGTTACAAAAATATACAGCACTGTCAGGACAAATCTAACTGAAAGAAACAAAATATACAACACTGTCGGAACAGTTCCAAAAATATACAACACTGTCAGAACAGTTACAAAAATATACAGCACTGTCAGAACAGTTACAAAAATATACAGCACTGTCAGAACAGTTAGAAAAATATACAACACTGTCGGAACAGTTACAAAAATATACAGCACTGTCAGAACAGTTAGAAAAATATACAACACTGTCAGAACAGTTAGAAAAATATACAACACTGTCGGAACAGTTACAAAAATATACAACACTGTCGGAACAGTTACAAAAATATACAACACTGTCAGAACAGTTAGAAAAATATACAACACTGTCAGAACAGTTACAAAATATACAGCACTGTCAGAACAGTTAGAAAAATATACAACACTGTCAGAACAGTTACAAAAATATACAGCACTGTCAGAACAGTTAGAAAAATATACAACACTGTCGGAACAGTTACAAAAATATACAGCACTGTCAGAACAGTTAGAAAAATATACAACACTGTCGGAACAGTTACAAAAATATACAACACTGTCGGAACAGTTACAAAAATATACAGCACTGTCAGAACAGTTAGAAAAATATACAACACTGTCGGAACAGTTACAAAAATATACAACACTGTCAGAACAGTTAGAAAAATATACAACACTGTCATAACAGTTAGAAAAATATACAACACTGTCGGAACAGTTAAAAAAATATACAGCACTGTCGGAACAGTTACAAAAATATACAACACTGTCGGAACAGTTACAAAAATATACAACACTGTCGGAACAGTTACAAAAATATACAGCACTGTCAGAACAGTTAGAAAAATATACAACACTGTCGGAACAGTTACAAAAATATACAGCACTGTCGGAACAGTTACAAAAATATACAGCACTGTCAGAACAGTTCCAAAAATATACAGCACTGTCAGAACAGTTACAAAAATATACAGCACTGTCGGAACAGTTACAAAAATATACAGCACTGTCAGAACAGTTAGAAAAATATACTGCACTGTCGGAACAGTTACAAAAATATACAACACTGTCAGAACAGTTACAAAAATATACAGCACTGTCAGAACAGCTACAAAAATATACAGCACTGTCAGAACAGTTCCAAAAATATACAGCACTGTCGGAACAGTTCCAAAAATATACAGCACTGTCAGAACAGTTACAAAAATATACAGCACTGTCAGAACAGTTACAAAAATATACAGCACTGTCAGAACAGTTCCAAAAATATACAGCACTGTCAGAACAGTTCCAAAAATATACAGCACTGTCAGAACAGTTACAAAAATATACAGCACTGTCAGAACAGTTCCAAAAATATACAGCACTGTCAGAACAGTTACAAAAATATACAGCACTGTCGGAACAGTTCCAAAAATATACAACACTGTCGGAACAGTTCCAAAAATATACAGCACTGTCAGAACAGTTCCAAAAATATACAACACTGTTGAAACAGTTCTAAAATCTAACAGAAAAACAAAATATACAACACAGTCGGAACAGTTCTAAAATCTAACAGAAAAACAAAATATACAACACAGTCGGAACAGTTCCAAAAATATACAACACTGTCAGAACAAATCTAACTGAAAGAAACAAAATATACAACACTGTCTGAACAGTTCCAAAAATATACAGCACTGTCAGAACAGTTCCAAAATTATACAACACTGTCGGAACAGTTCCAAAAATATACAGCACTGTCAGAACAGTTCCAAAATTATACAACACTGTCAGAACAAATCTAACTGAAAGAAACAAAATATTAATACTAATTACCAATATGAGTTTGAATTAAACGTTCGATTTTACCATTGATTTGATAATCTTACACGATTCTGAAAAAGGGTTATGGTGTTTAACGTCACTTTCAACAATATTTCAGTTATATCGTTGTTTCTTAAAAATGTCACAAGAAATTCTTAAGAATGATTATTGACGATTCTTGAAAATGTTATAAATAATTATTTTTATTTCCTTTTAGATGCTTTGTTCTTATTCTACTTTCAATCTGTAATCACCCTATGATTTTAGGTTATGTTATTTGTATCCAACAACAACTGGCAATGGAGTGTGTGTTATGGTGTTTAACGCCACTTTGAAATATTGTTTTATAGTGCACAATGGATTTCAATAAGATTAAAATATTTAGAAGTAACAAAGAACTTTCATCTAAGATAAAAAAAAAAAAAAAAACAACAACAACAAACACTAAACAAACAAACAAACAAAAAAAAAACACAAACAAAAACAAAAAAAAACAAGAAACAAAAAAACAAACAACAATCAGTTATGTTCATTGATATTTGTTTTTATAAGTTTTATGCAAAAAAGGTAATAATCGCCAAGCTATGTATTGTAAGTGAAATACCTATAATAATCATCCGTCAAACCCACTTCCATATCATATCAATACGATTGTGGTATCATTCGATTTTGTAAATAACAAGTGAAATAACATTATTTATTATAAATACAATTATTGAAATTTCAGTTAATGTATCTGATACAACATTATGTGATAAAGTTTGTCAATGACTTACGACAGGTCAGTGGTTTTCTCTGTGTACTCCGGTTTCCTCCACCAGTAAAACTAACCATCACGATATAGCTGAAATATTGTTGAAAGTGCCATTAAGCATCATAGACAAAACCCAACCAGTTAGTTTATCATTTCTGTTTAAGTTTTTTTGGCGGGGAGAGGACTTTTTCCAATCTGTTTAAACTTGTTTCTTTCTGAAGCAGATATATGAATAAAACACACTAATAAAACACACTAATAACACACACTAATAAAACACACTAATAACACACACTAATAAAACACACTAATAACACACACTAATAAAACACACTAATAACACACACTAATAAAACACACTAATAAAACACACCTCAATTGTTTGTGAAATTAGGTTATGGTTATGTTCCTAAAAATATTAACTATCATTTAATTATAGATGATCGAAAATGTAGCCATACGAGCTTTGCACATGAATAAATTAGGGGCTAGATTATTGTAGCACATGAATAAATTAGGGGCTAGATTATTGTAGCACATGAATAAATTAGGGGCTAGATTATTGTAGTACATAAATAAATTAGGGGCTAGATTATTGTAGTACATAAATAAATTAGGGGCTAGATTATTGTAGTACATAAATAAATTAGGGGCAAGATTATTGTAGTACATAAATAAATTAAGGGCTAGATTATTGATAATGTTAGGGAATGATTAAAAAACTATATTTTTATTGAGTCGTAGCGACCAAAACCTATTAAAAATACTTGTTGTGTGAATTTGTTTTGCATATCATAAAAAGTTTCGAATATCTATAGACTCTCTGGGGGAATTATTGTAGCTACCAAAACCTATTCGAAATACAGTGATTTTGACCTTTTTGCATGGAATTATTTTTGCATATACATTTTCGTTGCCAGTGATGAAAACAATGTTAATTTCACCATTGGATGTTTAACTTGCTCGTCATACAATGTTCTATCTATATAACATATAATGGAGTGTTAGTCATTTTACCAGTGGTAGTATTGCTTTTCTTCAACTGTATATTGGAAGATGGGGGTAAAAAGGTAATTTTACAAATGGAAGTATTATTTTATTATCCTTTTAGAAATTTCTGTATTTAACGATATCTTGATAACTGGATTCGTGTATTCGGAGCACCTGAGTTCACCCCCGGTTTTCAGTTGGGTTCGTGTTAATCGATCTTTAGTTTTATGTGTATGTTTTGTAGATCGTTGTTTGTCCTTTTGTACTTTTTCTTTTGGCCATTGTGTTGTCTGTTCTTCTTCGAAATACGGATTCTGATTACCTCCCTTTGGTATCTTCAAACTCTTCTTACCCAATATATAGTTTTTGGTGTATTGCTGAGTGGACCATTGTTTATCGTTTTGTTCCTTTAGTTTTTGGTCATTATGTTATCTCTCCTTCTATTTACAGTTTCCCATTACCATGATGGTGTGTTCAAAATTTTCGCTACAATCAAGGAATTTCAATTTTCTACGGGAAACAGACAATAAGAATATGAAAACAGTAGCATAATGATTGATTACCATGCAGCAAAGCAAATTTAATTATAAATTAAATAGGAAACAAAAGGGGAATCCCATAAACCGGTTTAGCCCCGATAAATTTGTGTTTCTGTCCAAAGGAAGGACCTAGAATTTCAACGTTATATGTTCCATGAGTTGAGGTGAAAGATCATTTTTATGTTCCATGAGTTGAGGTTAAAGATGATTGTTTGTTTTGTTGATATTGGTGGAATTGTTTTCCATCACTGTTTGAATTTCTTTTCATAAGTCTTTACTCCATCATTTGATGGGTCTTCAGTGGAGATTGAATGATGTAAACATTTGCTACATTATAATGGCGAGAAATTAGTTATTTTTGTGCATTTTTCATGTCATTTTTCTTCAAGAAGAAAATTGGGAGACGAGTATCACTATATTTTTGAATGTTCTAAATTAACTAATGGAAGAAAACTTTATATTGATTTTGTTCGTAGAAATAGACCTAATGTTATTAAATATAATAACCTGATGTCTTCAAACTCTATATATACTTTAAGTAAACTCTGTAAATTAATCAGAATATTAAACAAGAGGATATGTCCTCTAGGTTGATCCACTTCCTTTCACAATTCAATATTTATTTATTTATGTATTACATGTATTTATTTCTTGTGTATATTGTGTAAATGGTCATCTCTGTACCTCTGTAAATTGGCTATGAGAAATAAAAAATTAATATATATAAATAAATATATACCAGAATAAATATTCTAGATGATCTATAACCTATTAAAACAGAACTGATAGTCATATAGACATTTCTTTAGACAATATTTATTTGATTTTTTCTTACTATGAACTATGACCTTATTCTAGAAACGCCTCCTGGGCACTAAGTTAAATATCTACAAATTTTATTTTTAATACATTGATATATAGCAAATATTAATGAATTGCTTGTCACGTAAATAAAATTTGTTATAATGCACAGATGAGGATATTAAAAATTAAAAAAATAAAGTATTGTTTATTATTGTTTTCTTCAGTTAACTCCAATTATTTTATAATACACTAATGAGGATATTTAAAATTAAAAAATAAAATATTATTTATGATTTTTTGTTCAGTTAACTCAAATTGTTTTATAATACACAAATGGGGGGTAATAAAAATAAAAAAATAAAGTGTTGTTTATTATTTTCCCAGTTAACTCAAATTGTTGTATAATACACAAATGAGAATATTAAAAATTGAAAATAAATTATTTTTGCTTTTTAATTTTTTTTTAGTTAACTCAAATTGTTTGACTATACACACATGGGGATATTTAAAATATTAAGAAAACATAAAGTAAATCGTGTTTTGATATTTAAAATGTAATTTCACTTTACCCCTGGGAAAAACTCAATTTACAATTGTTTTACATTCCTACTAATAAAATTCCCATAAAATAGAAATAAAATCTAAGAATCAATATTCGTTAAGGCTTAAAGGTTATAACAACTTATATTAACATTGTCTTATGTTTTGTATGTGTTCAAAGCAATTTCTTATGTAGTATATATATATATATATATATATATAAATATATAAATATATTTCTCCACGATGTCAATGTCCTGAGAGAAATACTGCTTTGAAAATGAAAATAAAAACTTTATTTAATCTTAGAGGGGAACATTGATATACTAAAAACAATGAAACGATGGCTTGGTCTTGTAAGAATTTTATTGTCCATTTTCAAATTTATTTGTAAGATATTTCAGGCCAAAGGTAGGGCTTGTTTATTGTGGAATACAACAGAATACGTATATTATAGGAATTAAAAAGTTCGTTCAACAGCAGATTATTGGTAAGCTCACTGCAGATATACGTTAGGTTCATCATTGAAGACCCCATTGTCACTGTCTCCAGATATACGTTAGGTTCATCATTGAAGACCTCATTGTCACTGTGATTAACTATCAAAATTCTGATCCTACACGAGTTTCAGAGTAACAGTCACATTTCTACACGAGTTTCTGACACATACGTGAGTTTCAGACACATATTTACATGAGTTTCAGACACATATTTACATGAGTTTCAGACACATTTTATATGAGCTTCGGACACATTTTTTTTATATGTTTTAGATGGATATTTAAATGAGTTTCAAAAACATTTTTACCTGAATTCCAGACCTGTTTTCTATCATTGTCACTAACCAACCATACGTTAAGTAGAAAGTAAATACAACACATGTGCCTATGTAATGTAGATTGAAAAGTGTTTTAAACTTAGTGTTGTCTTTATAGTGTGGTCAATCTGCTTTTGAGCACAAGTGTTCTGTAACGTCAGCAAATACACGTTTGAAATGACGAATAAACTGATACTGTATATTTTATTAATTTAATATCGTGAGAATGAGCCGTTAAACATCATCATATATGTATCCTTTATAAAATCTTAGCCGTCATTTCACCAATCACGACACATAAAGCAAATTTCTAGGCACGGATTTAAGACAATCTTTAAAAACAACTGAAACACAATAATAGATGTTATACAAAAAGCAGGGTACCATATCAAAAGTTCACTGTAAAGATTGTAGTTTACATTTTAAAAACTCATAGTAGTGTTTTGACGTCAACCAAGATTTTATTCAACGTTGTGTGTTATTTTCAGAAAGAACCAATCGTCTTTTGTTTTTTTTACCGTAATAGTTCCATTAATGGTTGTCTGATTCATTGCCTGATATTCGTGAGAAAGAATTTAAAGGATATGTATGTAAATCGACACGAGAGACTATCGTAACATTAGTGTACGTCTTATCTTCATTGTGAACACCTTTTCCGAGTTTCAAAGTTTTTCAGTAAAATGCAACAGATCGGTGGTTTTATCGGGTCCTCCGGTTTCCTCAACAAGTAAAACTGACCGCCACGATATCACTGAAATATTGTTGAAAGTGGCGTTAAACACCTAAACCAACCAATCAATCAAGTTATACACGAGTCTGTACGTTCATCTGTCCCTCATTTGGTTTCCGCTGAATAACATATGTCCCCCTTAATAACACAAATTTTAATTTATGCACAAGGTCAGGGACCATAAAAGACAGACCACGTTCGATTTCGGACTTTAAACACCCTTTTCGGTTTTGGAGTTATGCATCTATTTACATTAGATGGAAACGGGGTGCATACGAATCCTATTGACACCTTCTCCCATTTTCGCTGATAAATGCATTAAGAAAAGAATCATTCAATGGATATTTGTTTTATTGAATAGATACCCCTGTCCTACATATTTTTGAACTTTTATACACAGATTCCAATAAATACAGCGAATATCATTATTATATTTTTGTATTTGTTGAGAAAATAAATGTATAGTTTGATACGAGTACATCATTGTCCCCTTTTTTGTAAAACAAATACTGTTGGTTTTGTTGCTTTATTTTGGTCGATGAATACATTTATTTATGAGTCAAATAAATAAAAATCTAGATATTCATATGAAATTAGTGTAAATGTTGTTATTTCTTCTGAGAGATTTAGCAAAACACATTTTCACCGACAGAAAAAAGAATCTCTCGATAAGCTAGAGTTGTCTTTCTTGGGATGCTTATTTCTACAACACAGATCACATGACTTACTGTGTTAATCTCTAAACAGATCATCGGATGTCAGAATAAAGTAAAGAATGAAATAAATCAGATAAAGTCACAGGGATAGGGAATATCTTTCTTGCGTTGATATAGAGTCCATGTGTTTTGGAATTCAATATCAACATGATTATGTATTAATCTATTTAATTTTATATACCTGTCGAAAAGAAACGATCTATGGGACTATTTTACGACGGACTATTTAAGGGAGCAAGGACACAGCACGATACTTTGTATCTTATTTCGAATCAATTTAAGAACACCCATCGCTTTCACGGCCTCACACCTTGATTAAAAGGTTTTTTGGGAAAGGTAGAAATTTAAATAAATCAAAAGGCAATAACATATACAGTTGTACGTTATTAAATACACATAATAATGTAAAGCTTTGGAGAAAAGACTAACTTAAATGTGTTATTGCTTTAAACTATAATTGTAATTTTTTCCCTTCATATCCAGGTGTTGGGATTGAATTACAAATAGCTTGTATATGTAACTAAATTCTTATGATGTGTATCCATGTTTTTGCTAAAGAAACGCATTTCTCCTTGTGTAAAATTCCATATTTGGTTTTGGTCTTGTTGAATAATAGTATTAATTATATTAGAATTTCAAATATCATTCAAATAATGTAATAACAATGTATGTTATTTTTCTTCCATACAAGATATACCAGATTGTAAAGGCCCTGCACTACGTTAAACTACTGTATTACTACTACTACTACTACTACTACTACTACTACTACTAATAATAATAATAATAATAATAATAATAATAATGATAATAATAATAATAATAATAATAATAATAATAATAATAATAATACATTTCTAATAGCTTAACGTCTAGCTATGTTGTATCTAACATAATCTTCAACTTGTTGAAGGCGGACATTATGTGGTAGAGGAATTATACAAGTAGAAATAAGGCAAACAATCACTCAATTAGATTGTTAAAAAGACATTTCATACCGGGATACCAAATATGCAAACAGAAAATAAAAGCAAATTTAAATAAGAGTGACTGGAGTTCTATTCCATTTCTAGCACAAAGAAAAGAATCATTTGTAATTGAGAAGATATTTCATAGGTTTGTTCGTGCTAGTCTATTCATTTTATCATTGTGTATGTGCAATTTGTCTGTGAGAAACATCACTTATGTTTGTTTCCCTAAGAGTAATAGTATTTAACCAACAGACTCTCCCTTCTTAGCTAGTTGTCAGTTTTTTCCCTAAGAGTAATAGTATTTAACCAACAGACTCTCCCTTCTTAGCTAGTTGTCAGTTTTTTCCCTAAGAGTAATAGTATTTAACTAACAGACTCTACCTTCTTAGCTAGTTGTCAGTTTTTTCCCTAAGAGTAATAGTATTTAACTAACAGACTCTACCTTCTTAGCTAGTTGTCAGTTTTTCCCTAAGAGTAATAGAATTTATCAGACTCTACCTTCTTAGCTAGTTGTCAGTTTTTTCCCTAAGAGTAATAGAATTTAACAGACTCTGCCTTCTTAGCTAGTTGTCAGTTTTTTCCCTAAGAGTAATAGAATTTAACAGACTCTGCCTTCTTAGCTAGTTGTCAGTTTTTCCCCTAAGAGTAATAGTATTTAACAGACTCTACCTTCTTAGCTAGTTGTCAGTTTTTCCCCTAAGAGTAATAGTATTTAACAGACTCTACCTTCTTAGCTAGTTGTCAGAATTTTCCCCTAAGAGTAATAGTATTTAACAGACTCTACCTTCTTAGCTAGTTGTCAGTTAACTACGAGCATTCATCAATCCTGCTATTGCACTGTCCATGTTTGTGTTGTTATTCAGCTTTGTGATAGTATGTGGTCTTCTTGAGTGGAGGCGAACCTGTGCAGATTTTTCTATCGTTTGTGTATACAAGTTTTGTAGTTGGAGATGCAAATATCAAGAAGGGAAAGCTGGAATACCATTAGCTGGTTTAACACCCCCACCACATGTTCCTGTCCCTGTACCAGGACATGGATTTCTAATGTCATTTCTCGTGGTCTCTTTTACTTGTTCAATGAGTTGAGCTGAGAGATGATTGATTGTTCGTTTTGTTGAAATTGGTGGGATTGTTGACCATCATTGTTTAAACCGTCTTTTCATTATGTTCTGGTTTCTCAGTGATCTAGCACTGCAAATATGCCCCCTCTCAGGATATTGATATATTACAAAAAGATTGAAGATACCAAAAGGGTACTCAGAAGCCGTAAATCGAAGGACAAGTAATATAATGACCAAACGAAGAAAAGAAAAAATGACAAACAATGACATATACAAGACTGCGCAAATGATACAGATCAAGCAAACGAAACCCCACAAAAATCCGGATGTGAACTCGGGTGCTCAAGAGTGGTATGTAGTATCTGCTCCACTTGTTGCACCAGTTATGTTGCAACAAAAACAGACATCAATTATACTTTCATCAAATGGAGTGATTGGTGCACAAAGTAGGAACCTGTACAGATGTAGTAATATCAGTAAGATAAGATTAAGCCCTGATAAGGGTACAACTCGTGTATGATAGGTATCAAAATTAATGTATTGTTCGATTGCCAAATGATATGTTAATCTTAAATAGTTAAAGTTTAAAAATTAGTTTTTTTTAAAAAGATCAGCAAACTCGCTACGTACATTTATTATCTGGATACACATCGACATATTGTAAAATAATAGGAATTTAGGTGTGGTGTTTATGGTTGAAATTACAGTTCATGTAGATTCAAGTGGAAAACTTGATATTAAAAATTGTAGAGGTCTGCACCTAATTTGTGGGAACCTTATTGCTTTTTAGACGATATATATACAGGCTTGGTTTTGTTTATAGTGCTCAACGCCACTTTCAACAATATCTCAATTATATCGTGGCGGTCAGTTTTATTGGTGGAGGAAACCGGAATACCCAATGAAAACCACCGACCTGTCGCAAGTCACTGACAAACTTTATAAGATAATGTTGTATTGAGTACACCTCGCCAAGAACGGGGTTCGAACTCAAAACCTTAGTTTTGAGAGGCACTGATTGCACAGGTAGTGGATGTGGTCGAGTGGCCTAGGGCGCTTGACGTAAGGCTAAGCGAATGGTGCTGCAGTGTATCAATGGTGTGGGTTCAAATTCCGTCGAGGGAAGAACACAAATTTGACAGCTCTAAAATCTAATTCTAACACTGTTTGGTTTAATTTTCAGACGTATATAATATTTAGTATTAACCTAGTATCCTTAGTAACTTTGAGATCCAGTGGGACAGATATATTGTATGGTTGTCACTTGCTTCTAGACGTTTGTATAATATACTTTATTTCATGTGACTGTATAATGAATTCTTCATTATCCTATACAATTTATTAAAAATTGCTGAGTTAGATTGCTGTCAAATTATAATATTAAGTATATATGTACCATCTACACACGCTTATACACATGTCTTACGTCTATCCCTAGATTTGCCTTACGAGAAAAGATAATACTACGATTATTGAAGCTCCTTTTTAAAGGGAGTGGATGTGGTCGAGTGGTCTAGGGCGCTGGACGTAAAGCTAAGCGAATGGTGATGCAGTGTATCAATGGTGTGGGTTCAAATCCCGTCGAGGGAAGAACAAAAATTTGACAGTTCTAAAATCTAATTCTAACACTGTTTGGATTAATTTTCAGACGTTTTCCGTATGATAACAGACAACTCCCGGAACAGGGCATCCCCTATTCGTCATTACCCCCGGACAGGGCATCCCGTATTCGTCATCTCGGTACGCGTTTGGCAGCTCTGTGGGTTTGACCAAACAGTACCCAGCTGTGTGTCCACGGGGCTCGAACTCATGATAGCATGTTAACCATTACACCACTGATGCGGTTAATATTATAAATAATATAATTGTAATAATAACGTCGGTAAAATGTACTTTACGTATATTATGCAAATATTATATTACTGCCATGACTTTTAACGGACTTGACTATATATGTGTGTAACACGGCGGGTATCATATAAGAGGCAGGAACTGCCTACCCATCGAGAGCACCGGGATTCACATCCGGTTTTTTGGTGGAGTTCGTGGTGCTCATGTTTTTAGTTTTTTTTGTGTTGTCCTATTATGAGTATTTACCTGCTGAGTTCCGTGATGTCCATTTCGATTTCCGCATAAAAACGATGTTCGGTTCGTTTTTACCTCAAGTTGTTTGTAGGACTAGGAGGGCTCATGTCTTATTTACGTTATTTGTGTTTGTTTGTGCATAGTGGTGTCCAACACATATTGTGTTGTGTTTTGTTATGTTTTCTTCGTCTTGTGTACCCTACATTGTCACTTTCTCTGGATTGTCCTTTGTCGATTGCCCCTTCGGTATTCTCTAACGTTTATTTATACGATTATTATAGTCTAATGTATTGTTTAGTTTGCACATAAAAGGAAATCACCACACAGCTGTCCTTGTTTAGGATTTAATTGTTGAAAAAAACAGAATACCGTTTGAATGTTTTGTCAAACATTAACTGAATTGATTGCAATAATTTTGTGCAGAAAATATTATCTGACTCGACGCCTAGCGGATGTACGTTTATCCTTCTTCGATTTACCGACTTCTGATTACTTCTCTGGTATCTTAAACTTTACTGTTGGTGGGGTTGTACCCAGCAGTGAATGGCGAAATGTAATTTTATTTTCTATTTGTTATTATGTAAAGAAAGTCTAAGCAGTGATAGTAATCAATTCGACCAATATCAACAAATCAAAAACAAATCACCCATCGTCACAACTGTTCAAATCACCCTTCGTCACAAGTGAACAAATCACCCTTCGTCACAACTGAACAAATCACCCTTCGTCACAACTGTACAAATCACCCTTCGTCACAACTGTACAAATCACCCTTCGTCACAACTGTACAACTCACCCTTCGTCACAACTGAACAAATCACCCTTCGTCACAACTGTACAAATTACCCTTCGTCACAACTGTACAAATCACCCTTCGTCACAACTGTACAAATCACCCTTCGTCACAACTGTACAACTCACCCTTCGTCACAACTGAACAAATCACCCTTCGTCACAACTGTACAAATTACCCTTCGTCACAACTGTACAAATCACCTTTCTGCACTCACTTAATACGTAAAAGACCACGACATATGACGTTGAAAATTCAGGACCTGACTTGGGACCGACACAAACATGTGGCGGGGATAAACCGTTTAATTGAATCACAATCCTCCCCTCTTGATAACTGGATTTCCAACGGCAGTACATATATAAACAAACGCTAAACAACCTGTACACATTCAAAAAGACTAAATACTATCACATATACAATTGTTTTCGAGTTTTAGTCCAACCAAATTTATCCACTTTGAAAGATCCCTGTTTGGTTCTTGGTTCTTATTAAGCGTTATTTTTGCTGATCTCTGAATTTGATTTTTTCAACCAGCTCTTTTGTTACTAATGAAGACGCTACCTACAACGATTTCTTTCATTAGAATCAATTTTTAGACATCGCACAGTTTCATTTCGAGGAGGAAATCAATCAATTTGAACAATCATCAGAAATATCCAAAAACATTCTCATAGGATAGAGGTGTGAATTAGTTTATTTCTTTCCCATGGTATCTACAATAAAAACCCCTTATTTAACGATAAAATTTGTCAAATTAACATTACTTTCCAAGTTTATGCTAAAGACTAAGAGCTTTGAAATTACTAAATTTCAATTATTTGTAAATAAAACCGACGAACCGACATACAAAGGTGTCACGAAGGCTATTAAATGTATTGAGCTATTTTTCCTGCTAACATTCCCTTTGACGAGAGGATTGAAACTCTTGTGTTGGGCCTATTGTCACCTAATATATTGATATGATTTAGCTTTTATTAGATGACCTTCGTCTAAAGACGAATTAGATTAAAGCATTATTTCTGAAAACAATTCCATTTGATGTTGATTTAGTTTTGAATACGTGTGATTTTCATTATTAATATTTGATTTTAATGAGATGTACCATCTTCAAGCTAAACCCTCTGAAATTTGATTGTTTTAAATAGGTATTGACCATTATTTCGGTGCTATCTATGCAAAAATACTTTGCTAGGATCTAACTATCTCGTCTTTTGACGATCAAATACGACTAAAGAGAATATGAAGTTTTTGTGAATTTCCTAATTTGGCTATCCTGTTTGGCTATCCTGTTTGGCTATCAAGTTTGGCCTTTTGGTTTTCTTGCTTCCAATGTCTTTTAATTTATTTAAGGATTGATCTCAATTTTTTTTCGGTTCATGAAGAAATAAACTCAAAAATGTGGTACACACTGTGTAACCCGCGAATACGCAAGTGTGTTTACCACATTTTTGAGTTTATTTCGAATGAACCGAACAAAAAATTGTGATCATTCCTTATAAATTAATTCCTTATTAATTTTTTTCTTGTCCTAAGCATATTTTGTCGGATAATAATTCCTTAAAAAAGAATTAAAATTAAAAAAAATCTCAATTGAGACCCCAACATGTGACTTCCGGTTAAAAATGTTGTCTATGGAAAATAACATAATTTGTTTATCCAATCAAAATCTCTTAAACACATCACATTAATTGATTTGTCTTTTAAATACTGTGGTGTTGAGCGTACCTGATGAATGTTACAGCAGAAACGTGCCATCCACACTAAATTTGATATCTAAGTTTTATTAAGATATTTTATTTGGCTTTCAAATATTTTGACTTTGAACGTACCTGATAAACACACTAAACGTGATATCATCAAAATGTATATTTCAAACCTGTTTACATTAGCACAAAAAAAAAGAACAAAATATTTAATTATGACTTGCGACTTAACAAATATAACATGAAGCATCCGTTCATGTAAAAATTATACACCAGTTGTACTAGAGGAAACCCTTAAAATAACACATTCTCTGTAACCATGCTTTGTAATATTTCAGCATCATTATTCAACAGTAATGTAATATCATATATGTATTTTTCTGAATTCTCTTCTACAATAACACATATAATTGAAAAGAGAAATAAACAATAAGAAAAGTGATCGTGTTATTATTTACTTATATGTTTGTCTGAGACTTCCGTTGCCGCCATCATGTTGTAGTCTATTATTTACTTATATGTTTGTCTGAGACTTCCGTTGCCGCCATCATGTTGTAGTCTATTTTATTTACTTATATGTTTGTCTGAGACTTCCGTTGCCGCCATCATGTTGTAGTCTATTTGCAGCTACTCATAACCTATCTGTGAATTTTAATTTTAACGTGATAAGAGTTGAACAACGGGTGCCAATAATGGACCAGGAATCTGATTATCGTTCCGGAACACCCGAGTTCACACCCGGATTTTAATAGGAGTAAACTCAAATGCCCTATTGAAACTAAGATTCTCTACCCTCAGCCTTAAGTGACATTACTCGACTTTGACTGTCATGTTTAAGCTCCTTAGTTTCGTGTTCCCAAGGACATTTAAATTATTTGACTTTCCAATCTTTCGACTTTGGGCGTCTCTTATAAAAGGTATTGTAGACGTACACTAATTTCGATATCTGTTTTTATTAGTGGGACTTGTATTGCTCAACCCTGTTTTTTGTGTGCAATGTTTTGTCGACAATTGTTTGTCTCTTGGCGGTCAGTTTGATTGGTACAGGACACTATAGAACTCGATGGAAACCACCGATTGTGAAAACTAACCGCATAACATTTTTACCACGTAAAGTTATATGACGAATACACATCGCCAATGTAGTGTTATTAGCAATATATTAGATAGATGTATCATACTATCGCTGCCACGGTAATCGAGAAAACAATAAGTCCAGCAGATCTTGTTCTGTCAATATACAATATATTATCTAATGTTGACTAATTAATAGTTTGTTGACGGTCATGATCACGAATACACTTCCGTAATATTTGTTATATGAAAAAAGACCTATTTACATAATTCTCTTGAAAATAATATAATTTTATACTAAAGTTGAACACCAAGCATTGCTCACCGCCTTTGTACACGTCAGTAGTTCACCAGGGGGCACTAACATCGGTACTCTCATTCACAGGGTATTAACATCGCAGAATAATTATCCGTTCTCAAAGGTGTAGTAATATGCTACACAATGGTTAATTTGCATACAAATAGATCCGGTCACTATGAATAACAAACACTATTGTCCGTCCTGTATTGTAATATCAGCACGGTGTTGTAGTGATATTATAAGCTTAAGGGTTTATAGTCAATAAAAACAATCTCGCTACCTGTTGTATTTCATTAAACTATCAAAAATATTGTCAATTTTCACAATGCTATATTGGATATTGTCATGTGTTTAATTTTCTAATCTTAATAACATTCAAAGTTGCATTTCCAAAGTTTTTTTATGGTGTGAATTCAATAAATATTTTACTACTATAGGAATAATTTCGTGGTAACGTGTTTAAATTACTTCATCTGCATTAGGTTTCATGTAGTTGCATGTCCATCGTCAGCACAGCAGAACACGAATCATGTATTTCGTAATTATTTATCATATGATACCGAAAATGACTTAGTTAGATAATGTCATTACTTATTTGCTGTAGGCAAAAACATGAAAATATAGATAGTGCGGTAGATCGTGGGTTCAAGCCCCGATCGAGTCAACCAAGACCTATTAAATTGGTGTTTCTCTGCAAAGCACGCAGCATTATGGAGAAAGAGCAGAGCCTGGTTGGCTCGGTATCAGAATGATGTGTCTGAGAGGGATGATATGTTTATCCACAGACTGTTGTTTCAGTGAGTTAGCACTATAATAATCCAACTCAGCATGATTGGTCTAGTACAAAGCGAACCTCGTCATCATCTCGTTGAAAATTAAGTTGTTCTCGCCAAGATATAGCTGAATAAAATGCTGATTTGGGTTAAGTAACAGTCACTCACTATATGAATTGCTGTTACTTTATTGTTTTATATTACTCAATGTGAGTCGGTGACTGTATCATAAATCTTATGAGGGCCGGTTGGCTCAATGAATTAGGTAGTTGGATTACCTAACAACTCATATTAGCCTATCACCAATACGGCGTGGGTTCGTGCCCGGCTTTGTAAATTATAAAAAGGGTGCCCATGGTCGGTGGTTTTCTCCGGGTACTCCGGTTTCCTCCACCAATAAAACTGACCGCCACGAAATAACTGAAATATTGTTGAAAGTGGCTTTAAACACCACCAAGCAAACAAACAAACATAAATCGTATTATAATTACCAAGAATATGGAGTTAAGTGACGGAAATGTTTCAAACCTGACAGATGGAATAATTTACCTTGCTCCAATTCCAATAAATTAGTAGATTATTTTCCCATTGATCTCTATTAAGATTAGGATTGATCAATTGGTGTTTAAGCCACTTTAAACAACAATCCTTCAGTTATATATTTGCTGTAACTTTTATTGTTAGGGACACCGGACTACCTACAAACATCTCTGAATTAACTGTCCACATACAGAAACGTACATCAAGTACAAAGTCTGAGAATCATTACCTTAAAGAGTCCTTTCTGTATCTTGTACCCACTGATGCCTGTGTGTCTGGATTGGACATTCTATATTGCTCTATTGTTTATTTTGGTTCACGCCTAGATACTCACAGCTCTATTGTTTATTTTGGTTCACGCCTAGATACTCACAGCTCTATTGTTTATTTTGGTTCACGCCTAGATACTCTCAGCGTACGTCATATTAAGACTTGCAGACACTTGCAGATATACGGATTCTGATTGCCCCTTTGGTATCTTCAAACTCGTCATACAGTAGGACGAGGGTGGGTGGTCACAGGTCAATGCATTCTATCTGCAGGGGCTATCTTCCTCAATTAAATCTGGAAGGCACGATAAACCCGAAAAGATTCCAAAATCAGAACTTATAGTAGTGTATTAATAAAGATAAAGTCATGATTTATCTTGTCTTTGTACATAAGTGGTTGTTTTGAAGGATAGTGTACTACTTGTTGTCAATGTATGCAGCCACGTTAAAGCTGACACATAGCTAAAGATGGCGATAAAAGCCACACAATCAATCAACAATGTATATTTGCTCGTTACTGACCATTATTTGGCTTGAAAGATAGTATGACTTATCGTCAGATAACGGAGCCATGCTAAAGCTGACATATAGCTAAAGATGGCGATAATCGCCACACAATCAATCAACAATGTATGATTGATTGTTACTGATAATTGTTTATTATGTCTCTGCATAAATACATTTTAGGTGAACTCTCTCTCATAGCACGGCATATGCTGGCTGACCTCTATCAAATATAGCCTTGACTTACCGGTAGGGAGAATAACTGCTGAAGATAAACCGACACATATTATATTTATATCAATTCAGATTATTTCTATCATAAAGAAATAACATTTTTATTTCATCTTTATGACGTACAATCATCGCCCCACGCATATTCTTTTCTTCCGTTCTTTTTGAGGACAGACAGTATGTCTCAATAGTTAAAGCAGATTAGGACTACATATAATTATTTATGACCAAATACTATTGTCGAAGTGAATAAAAATAATAATATTTTACATTCGGAACGTTTCTGAACAGCAGATGTAAAAGGATTATATTTTATAGTGTAATGTTACTATGCAAAGGTTGCGTTAGCGAAATAATATGGTATATATTTTGTTTTAATGAGAAATATGGCGTCCTCTGTGTGACATAATATGCTGTAAATTAAGGATTATTAAAGATAAATTAAGAAATATAGAATGTGCTGGATATTTGGGAAAAAATATAATCTTTAAAATAATATGTCAATAGTTAAGTCACTGTCGTAAGAAAGTCAAGGCATATCATTTTTTCATGAATATATTTTTGATAAATAAATGCCATTTGTCTCAGTACCAAAAGTATATAATCCCCTTTTAGATGAAAATTTTTATGGGGGTTGGGAAGGAAATTTCCCTGAACCTGTTGTCTCATTTAGCTAGACATATACCCCTGTGCATTAATTTGTGCCTACATTTTCTCCATTACTACAAACTGATCAATGTATATTTATATATGCAGTTATGAAATATCAGATCAATGTATATCATACATGCAGCTGCGAAATTTTGATTGATTGATTGATTGATTTCTGGTGTTCACCGCCACTTTTCAGCAATATTTCAGCTATATGATGGCGACCAGTTTTAATGGTGGAAGAAGCCAGAGTTCCCGGAGAGAACCACCGACCATGGGCAAGAAACTGGTAAACTTTATCACTTGCCGCTGCGAGTCGAGTGCACCCTTTTTTATAATTAACAAAGCCGGGTGCAAACGCATGCCGTATTGCTAATAGGCTTGTATGAATTGCTAGGTAATCCAACTACCTAACTCATTGAGTCACTCGGGCCCTACTTTGATTTCAATATCTTATGTACATATACATATAATCAAATATAAATAGTCAATTAAACTGTTCTAAATTGAAAACACTTCCATACTGACCATTGAAAACACTTCCATACTGACCATTGAAAACACTTCCATACTGACCATTGAAAACATTTCTTGATTGTTTGTTAGTTGATTATCTAACGTATAGTGCAACTATTTCATTTATATTGAGGACGAAATCAAACCTAACGATGTCTACAAACTACAGACATGAAATATGGATGGACAATTGGGAACATTACTTTTTCTGTGCTATGTTTTGTAGATTTTCTTTTTTCTTCTCGCCATGTTGTTGTCTGTCCTTCTTTGATTTCGCATTTGGTATCTTCAAAATTTTCTTTTTGACTGCGAATGGTTGGATATAAACGGAAAAAGTAGCCTTTAATATTACCTGCAATGCGCCTACACTTTTTCGAAATCTACAAAAGAGGTATTTAACGTGATTGGAGTGTGGCACTCTCCATGCACGTTAACCATTATCATCCAGAGTAATGCGTTCAATATTAATTCCAGATGACACCATCGGTCTGTCACCCGGTGACTCGCAGGGTAACCGTGTTGTTCACCATCGGTCTGTCACCCGGTGACTCCAGGGTAACCGTGTTGGTTGAGCCATCTTCAATTCATAGTAAAGCTATACCTATCCTGTTTGGAATATAGAATACGTTCTCCTTTCAACTATCCTCTTTAGGGATTTAAGCATAAAAGCTAGACTTATGGCAAGGTGATTGGTCACTAGATATCATTCCGATGCAGAACGCACTGCAAAACGCCAAAGAAAAGTCAGAATCCCCCATTGGATGTATTCATCATGGCAGAAGCAAATTAATGTACATGTATATATTGTGTTATAACATTTACGAAATATAATCATATATAATATCAACTTTTAATCTCGAACTTTACTGTTAAAATTTTCCTTACAAACTTTGTTTTTTTTTATCTTCTTTTTAATTATTTAAAGTAAAGAACTCTCTATTTTAACCTCTATTATGAACCGAAGAAATAAACTGCAACTGTTTTGGCACCACAACATTCTAGAATCTTATTTATTATACATGAACACATTATGAACAGTCGTATATTACTCAGTTTGGACAACGATTTACCGAATATGCAAATAAGGCAATTAAATCTGTTAAGTAAATGTTCAATTTGTCATCTTTGTAAAATGCTTTATAAGTTTTAGCACTTAAAAGACATTATCAGTTAAATGATTTATTATGAAATTCCAATAAATTGATGAATTTCTATACTGAGTTTAATTTGGGTTGATTGATTGATTATTGCTTAACGTCCAACGAGTAGTGCTTCAGTTATATTCAGGACGAGTACAAGTTCAACAATAAATAAAAACAATATTAAAAAAATGAGGGAGGAATAGACCACCCGGGGCAGTGATTTTTGGCGGCCACTGGAAAAATTTGGGTAGGAACGAAAAGCATAGTTTTTTTGGAAAGCCAAATAATTAAACAAAATCTTGGGAGCTTGAAAACCAAATGGCATAAACAGGATAGCCAGAGTCTGCTACGTTCAGGGGGAGAGCATAAACAGGATGGCCTAAGTCTGCTACGTTCAGGGGGAGAACATAAACAGGGATAGCCAAAGTCTGCTACGTTCACCTGAGGTGGAGAACATAAACAGGATAGCCAAAGTCTGATACGTTCAGGGGGAGAACATAAACAGGATAGCCTAAGTCTGCTACGTTCAGGGGGAAAACATAAACAGGATAGACAAAGTCTGCTACGTTCACCTGAGGGGGAGAACATAAACAGGATAGCCTAAGTCTGCTACGTTCAGGGGGAGAACATAAACAGGATAGCCAAAGTCTGCTACGTTCACCTGAGGGGGAGAACATAAACAGGATAGCCTAAGTCTGCTACGTTCAGGGGGAGAACATAAACAGGATAGGCAAAGTCTGCTACGTTCAGGGGGAGAACATAAACAGGATAGCCAAAGTCTGCTACGTTCACCTGAGGGGGAGAACATAAACAGGATAGCCTAAGTCTACTACGTTCAGGGGGAAAACATAAACAGGATAGGCAAAGTCTGCTACGTTCAGGGGGAGAACATAAACAGGATAGCCAAAGTCTGCTACGTTCAGGGGGAGAACATAAACAGGATAGGCAAAGTCTGCTACGTTCAGGGGGAGAACATAAACAGGATAGCCAAAGTCTGCTACGTTCACCTGAGGGGGAGAACATAAACAGGATAGCGTAAGTCTGCTACGTTCAGGGGGAGAACATAAACAGGATAGCCAAAGTCTGCTACGTTCAGGGGGAGAACATAAACAGGATAGCCAAAGTCTGCTACGTTCACCTGAGGGGGAGAACATAAACAGGATAGCCAAAGTCTGCTGCGTTCACCTGAGGGGGAGAACATAAACAGGATAGCCAAAGTCTGCTACGTTCACCTGAGGGGGAGAACATAAACAGGATAGCCAAAGCCTGCTACGTTCAGGGGGAGAACATAAACAGGATAGCCAAAGTCTGCTACGTTCAGGGGGAGAACATAAAGAGGATAGCCTAAGTCTGCTAGGTTCAGGGGGAGCACATAAACAGGATAGCCAAAGTCTGCTACGTTCAGGAGGAAAACATAAACAGGATAGCCAAAGTCTGCTACGTTCAGGGGGAGAACATAAACAGGATAGCAAAGTCTGCTACGTTCACCTGAGGGGGAGAACATAAACAGGATAGCCAAAGTCTGATACGTTCAGGGGGAGAACATAAAGAGGATAGCCAAAGTCTGCTACGTTCAGGGGGAAAACATAAACAGGAAAGTCAAAATCTGTTACGTTCAGGGGGAGAACATAAACAGGATAGTCAAAATCTGTTACGTTCAGGGGGAGAACATAAACAGGATAGCCAAAGTCTGTTACGTTCACCTGAGGGGGAGAACATAAACAGGATAGTCAAAGTCTGCTACGCTCAGGGGGAGAACATAAACAGGATAGCCAAAGTCTGCTACGTTCAGGGGCAGAACATAAACAGGATAGCCAAATTCTGCTACGTTCAGGGGAGAACATAAAAAGGGATAGCCAAAGTCTGCTACGTTCACCTGAGGTGGAGAACATAAACAGGATAGCCTAAGTCTGCTACGTTCAGGGGGAGAACATAAACAGGGATAGCCAAAGTCTGCTACGTTCACCTGAGGTGGAGAACATAAACAGGATAGCCAAAGTCTGATACGTTCAGGGGGAGAACATAAACAGGATAGCCAAAGTCTGCTACGTTCAGGGGGAGAACATAAACAGGGATAGCCAAAGTCTGCTACGTTCAGGGGGAGAACATAAACAGGATAGCCAAAGTCTGCTACGTTCAGGGGGAGAACATAAACAGGGATAGCCAAAGTCTGCTACGTTCAGGGGGAGAACATAAACAGGATAGCCAAAGTCTGCTACGTTCACCTGAGGGGGAGAACATAAACAGGATAGCCTAAGTCTGCTACCTTCACCTGAGGGGGAGAACATAAACAGGATAGCCAAAGTCTGCTACGTTCACCTGAGGGGGAGAACATAAACAGGATAGCCAAAGCCTGCTACGTTCAGGGGGAGAACATAAACAGGATAGCCAAAGTCTGCTACGTTCAGGGGGAGAACATAAAGAGGATAGCCTAAGTCTGCTACGTTCAGGGGGAGCACATAAACAGGATAGCCAAAGTCTGCTACGTTCACCTGAGGGGGAGAACATAAACAGGATAGCCAAAGCCTGCTACGTTCAGGGGGAGAACATAAACAGGATAGCCTAAGTCTGCTACGTTCAGGGGGAAAACATAAACAGGATAGGCAAAGTCTGCTACGTTCAGGGGGAGAACATAAACAGGATAGCCAAAGTCTGCTACGTTCACCTGAGGGGGAGAACATAAACAGGATAGCCAAAGTCTGCTACGTTCACCTGAGGGGGAGAACATAAACAGGATAGCCAAAGTCTGCTACGTTCAAGGGGAGAACATAAACAGGATAGCCAAAGTCTGCTACGTTCACCTGAGGGGGAGAACATAAACAGGATAGCCAAAGTCTGCTACGTTCATGGGGAGAACATAAACAAGATAGCCAAAGTCTGCTACGTTCAGGGGGAGAACATAAACAGGATAGGCAAAATCTGCTACGTTCAGGGGGAGAACATAAACAGGATAGCCAAAATCTGCTACGTTCACCTGAGGAGGAGAACATAAACAGGATAGCCTAAGTCTGCTACGTTCATGGGGAGTAAACAGGATAGCCAAAGTCTGCTACGTTCACCTGAGGGGGAGAACATAAACAGGATAGCCAAAGTCTGCTACGTTCAGGGGGAGAACATAAACAGGATAGCCAATGTCTGCTACGTTCATCTGAGGGGGAGAACATAAAAAGGATAGCCTAAGTCTGCTTCGTTCACCTGAGGGGGAGAACATAAACAGGATAGCCAAAGTCTGCTACGTTCAGGGGGAGAACATAAACAGGATAGCCAAAGTCTGCTACGTTCACCTGAGGTGTAGAACATAAACAGGATAGCCAAAGTCTGTTACGTTCACCTGAGGGGGAGAACATTAGTTTTATAACAACAATTAAACTAAGAGATCAATATAATTATAGTTCTAACTTCGCCGTTTGCTACTGAAGAGCCTGTACCAAGCTAGGTGTATATGTGTGCTATGGGTATCGACTTTGTCTTTGGTTCAACGATTTTGTCATTAGATTAAGTGTATATGTGTGCTATGGGTATCGACTTTGTCTCTGTTTCTACGATTTTGTCATTAGATTAAGTGTTTATTTGTGCTATGGTTATCGACTTTGTCTCTGTTTCTATGATTTTGTCATTAGATTAAGTGTATATTTGTGCTATGGGTATCGACTTTGTCTCTGTTTCTACGATTTTGTCATTAGATTAAGTGTATATGTGTGCTATGGGTATCGACTTTGTCTCTGTTTCTATGATTTTGTCATTAGATTAAGTGTATATGTGTGCTATAGGTATCGACTTTGTCTCTGTTTCTATGAATTTGTCATTAGATTAAGTGTATATGTGTGCTATAGGTATCGACTTTGTCTCTGTTTCTATGATTTTGTCATTAGATTAAGTGTATATGTGTGCTATGGGTATCGACTTTGTCTCTGTTTCTATGATTATGTCATTAGATTAAGTGTATATGTGTGCTATGGGTATCGACTTTGTCTCTGTTTCTATGAATTTGTCATTAGATTAAGTGTATATGTGTGCTATGGGTATCGACTTTGTCTCTGTTTCTATGATTAGGTGATTAGATTAAGTGTATATGTGTGCTATAGGTATCGACTTTGTCTCTGTTTCTACGATTTTGTCATTAGATTAAGTGTATATGTGTGCTATAGGTATCGACTTTGTCTTTGGTTCTATGATTTTGTCATTAGATTAAGTGTATATTTGTGCTATGGGTACCGACTTTGTCTCTGTTTCTACGATTGTGTCATTAGATTAAGTGTATATGTGTGCTATGGGTATCGACTGTGTCTCTGTTTCTATGATTTTGTCATTAGATTAAGTGTATATTTGTGCTATGGGTATCGACTTTGTCTCTGTTTCTATGATTTTGTCATTAGATTAAGTGTATATGTGTGCTATGGGTATCGACTTTGTCTCTGTTTCTATGATTTTGTCATTAGATTAAGTGTATATGTGTGCTAAAGGTATCGACTGTGTCTCTGTTTCTATGATTATGTCATTAGATTAAGTGTATATGTGTGCTATGGGTATCGACTTTGTCTCTGTTTCTATGATTTTGTCATTAGATTAAGTGTATATGTGTGCTATGGGTATCGACTTTGTCTCTGTTTCTATGATTTTGTCATTAGATTAAGTGTATATGTGTGCTATGCGTACCGACTTTGTCTCTGTTTCTATGATTTTGTCATTAGATTAAGTGTATATGTGTGCTATGGGTATCGACTTTGTCTCTGTTTCTACGATTATGTCATTAGATTAAGTGTATATGTGTGCTATGGGTATCGACTTTGTCTCTGTTTCTACGATTATGTCATTAGATTAAGTGTATATGTGTGCTATGGGTATCGACTTTGTCTCTGTTTCTACGATTATGTCATTAGATTAAGTGTATATGTGTGCTATGGGTATCGACTTTGTCTCTGTTTCTACGATTATGTCATTAGATTAAGTGTATATGTGTGGTATGGGTATCGACTTTGTCTCTGTTTCTACGATTATGTCATTAGATTAAGTGTATATGTGTGCTATGGGTATCGACTTTGTCTCTGTTTCTATGATTTTGTCATTAGATTAAGTGTATATGTGTGCTATGGGTATCAACTTTGTCTCTGTTTCTACGATTATGTCATTAGATTAAGTGTATATGTGTGCTATGGGTATCGACTTTGTCTCTGTTTCTACGATTATGTCATTAGATTAAGTGTATATGTGTGCTATGGGTATCGACTTTGTGTCTGTTTCTATGATTTTGTCATTAGATTAAGTGTATATGTGTGCTATAGGTATCGACTTTGTGTCTGTTTCTATGATTTTGTCATTAGATTAAGTGTATATGTGTGCTATGGTATCGACTTTGTCTCTGTTTCTATGATTTTGTCATTAGATTAAGTGTATATGTGTGCTATGGTATCGACTTTGTCTCTGTTTCTACGATTTTGTCATTAGATTAAGTGTATATGTGTGCTATGGGTATCGACTTTGTGTCGGTTTCTATGATTTTGTCATTAGATTAAGTGTATATCTGCTATGGGTATCGACTTTGTCTCTGTTTCTATGATTTTGTCATTAGATTAAGTGTATATGTGTGCTATAGGTATCGACTTTGTGTCTGTTTCTATGACTTTGTCATTAGATTAAGTGTATATGTGTGCTATGGTATCGACTTTGTCTCTGTTTCTACGATTTTGTCATTAGATTAAGTGTATATGTGTGCTATGGGTATCGACTTTGTGTCGGTTTCTATGATTTTGTCATTAGATTAAGTGTATATCTGCTATGGGTATCGACTTTGTCTCTGTTTCTATGATTTTGTCATTAGATTAAGTGTATATGTGTGCTATGGGTATCGACTTTGTCTCTGTTCCTAAGATTTTGTCATTAGATTAAGTGTATATGTGTGCTATGGGTATCGACTTTGTCTCTGTTTCTATGATTATGTCATTAGATTAAGTGTATATGTGTGCTATGGGTATCGACTTTGTCTCTGTTTCTATGATTTTGTCATTAGATTAAGTGTATATGTGTGCTATGGGTATCGACTTTGTCTCTGTTTCTACGATTTTGTCATTAGATTAAGTGTATATCTGCTATGGGTATCGACTTTGTCTCTGTTTCTATGATTTTGTCATTATATTAAGTGTATATGTGTGCTATGGGTATCGACTTTGTCTCTGTTTCTATGATTTTGTCATTAGATTAAGTGTATATGTGTGCTATGGGTATCGACTTTGTCTCTGTTTCTATGATTTTGTCATTAGATTAAGTGTATATGTGTGCTATGGGTATCGACTTTGTCTCTGTTTCTATGAATTTGTCATTAGATTAAGTGTATATGTGTGCTATAGGTATCGACTTTGTCTCTGTTTCTATGATTTTGTCATTAGATTAAGTGTATATGTGTGCTATAGGTATCGACTTTGTCTCTGTTTCTATGATTTTGTCATTAGATTAAGTGTATATGTGTGCTATGGGTATCGACTTTGTCTCTGTTTCTATGATTATGTCATTAGATTAAGTGTATATGTGTGCTATGGGTATCGACTTTGTCTCTGTTTCTATGATTATGTCATTAGATTAAGTGTATATGTGTGCTATAGGTATCGACTTTGTGTCGGTTTCTATGATTTTGTCATTAGATTAAGTGTATATGTGTGCTATAGGTATCGACTTTGTCTCTGTTTCTACGATTTTGTCATTAGATTAAGTGTATATGTGTGCTATGGGTATATACTTTGTCTTTGGTTCTATGATTTTGTCATTAGATTAAGTGTATATTTGTGCTATGGGTACCGACTTTGTCTCTGTTTCTACGATTGTGTCATTAGATTAAGTGTATATGTGTGCTATGGGTATCGACTGTGTCTCTGTTTCTATGATTTTGTCATTAGATTAAGTGTATATGTGTGCTATGGGTACCGACTTTGTCTCTGTTTCTATGATTTTGTCATTAGATTAAGTGTATATGTGTGCTATGGGTATCGACTTTGTCTCTGTTTCTACGATTTTGTCATTAGATTAAGTGTATATGTGTGCTATGGGTATCGACTTTGTCTCTGTTTCTATGATTTTGTCATTAGATTAAGTGTATATGTGTGCTATGGGTATCGACTTTGTCTCTGTTTCTACGATTTTGTCATTAGATTAAGTGTATATCTGCTATGGGTATCGACTTTGTCTCTGTTTCTATGATTTTGTCATTAGATTAAGTGTATATGTGTGCTATGGGTATCGACTTTGTCTCTGTTTCTATGATTTTGTCATTAGATTAAGTGTATATGTTTGCTATAGGTATCGACTTTGTCTCTGTTTCTATGAATTTGTCATTAGATTAAGTGTATATGTGTGCTATAGGTATCGACTTTGTCTCTGTTTCTATGATTTTGTCATTAGATTAAGTGTATATGTGTGGTATGGGTATCGACTTTGTCTCTGTTTCTATGATTATGTCATTAGATTAAGTGTATATGTGTGCTATGGGTATCGACTTTGTCTCTGTTTCTATGATTATGTCATTAGATTAAGTGTTTATTTGTGCCATGGGTATCGACTTTGTCTCTGTTTCTATGATTATGTCATTAGATTAAGTGTATATGTGTGCTATAGGTATCGACTTTGTCTCTGTTTCTATGAATTTGTCATTAGATTAAGTGTATATGTGTGCTATGGGTATCGACTTTGTCTCTGTTTCTATGATTAGGTGATTAGATTAAGTGTATATGTGTGCTATAGGTATCGACTTTGTCTCTGTTTCTACGATTTTGTCATTAGATTAAGTGTATATGTGTGCTATGGGTATATACTTTGTCTTTGGTTCTATGATTTTGTCATTAGATTAAGTGTATATTTGTGCTATGGGTACCGACTTTGTCTCTGTTTCTACGATTGTGTCATTAGATTAAGTGTATATGTGTGCTATGGGTATCGACTGTGTCTCTGTTTCTATGATTTTGTCATTAGATTAAGTGTATATGTGTGCTATGGGCATCGACTGTGTCTCTGTTTCTATGATTTTGTCATTAGATTAAGTGTATATGTGTGCTATGGGTATCGACTTTGTCTCTGTTTCTATGATTTTGTCATTAGATTAAGTGTATATGTGTGCTAAAGGTATCGACTGTGTCTCTGTTTCTATGATTATGTCATTATATTAAGTGTATATGTGTGCTATAGGTATCGACTTTGTCTCTGTTTCTATGATTATGTCATTAGATTAAGTGTATATGTGTGCTATGGGTACCGACTGTGTCTCTGTTTCTATGATTTTGTCATTAGATTAAGTGTATATTTGTGCTATGGGTATCGACTTTGTGTCTGTTTCTATGATTTTGTCATTAGATTAAGTGTATATGTGTGCTATGGGTATCGACTTTGTCTCTGTTTCTATGATTTTGTCATTAGATTAAGTGTATATGTGTGCTATGGGTACCGACTTTGTCTCTGTTTCTATGATTTTGTCATTAGATTAAGTGTATATGTGTGCTATGGGTATCGACTTTGTCTCTGTTTCTACGATTATGTCATTAGATTAAGTGTATATGTGTGCTATGGGTATCGACTTTGTCTCTGTTTCTACGATTATGTCATTAGATTAAGTGTATATCTGCTATGGGTATCGACTTTGTCTCTGTTTCTACGATTATGTCATTAGATTAAGTGTATATGTGTGCTATGGGTATCGACTTTGTCTCTGTTTCTACGATTATGTCATTAGATTAAGTGTATATGTGTGCTATGGGTATCGACTTTGTCTCTGTTTCTACGATTATGTCATTAGATTAAGTGTATATGTGTGCTATGGGTATCGACTTTGTCTCTGTTTCTACTATTTTGTCATTAGATTAAGTGTATATCTGCTATGGGTATCGACTTTGTCTCTGTTTCTATGATTTTGTCATTAGATTAAGTGTATATGTGTGCTATGGGTATCGACTTTGTCTCTGTTTCTATGATTTTGTCATTAGATTAAGTGTATATGTGTGCTATGGGTATCGACTTTGTCTCTGTTTCTATGATTATGTCATTAGATTAAGTGTATATGTGTGCTATAGGTATCGACTTTGTCTCTGTTTCTATGATTTTGTCATTAGATTAAGTGTATATGTGTGCTATGGGTATCGACTGTGTCTCTGTTTCTATGATTTTGTCATTAGATTAAGTGTATATGTGTGCTATAGGTATCGACTTTGTCTCTGTTTCTATGATTTTGTCATTAGATTAAGTGTATATGTGTGCTATTGGTATCGACTTTGTCTCTGTTTCTATGATTTTGTCATTAGATTAAGTGTATATGTGTGCTATAGGTATCGACTTTGTCTCTGTTTCTATGATTTTGTCATTAGATTAAGTGTATATGTGTGCTATGGGTATCGACTTTGTCTCTGTTTCTATGATTTTATCATTAGATTAAGTGTATATGTGTGCTATGCGTATCGACCTTGTCTCTGTTTCTATGATTTTGTCATTAGATTAAGTGTATATGTGTGCTATGGGTATCGACTTTATCTCTGTTTCTACGATTTTGTCATTAGATTAAGTGTATATGTGTGCTATGGGTATCGACTTTGTCTTTTGTTCTACGATTTTGTCATTAGATTAAGTGTATATGTGTGCTATGGGTATCGACTTTGTCTCTGTTTCTATTATTTGTCATTAGATTAAGTGTATATGTGTGCTATGGTATCGACTTTGTCTCTGTTTCTATGATTTTGTCATTAGATTAAGTGTATATGTGTGCTATGGTATCGACTTTGTCTCTGTTTCTATGATTTTGTCATTAGATTAAGTGTATATGTGTGCTATTGGTATCGACTTTGTCTCTGTTTCTATGATTTTGTCATTAGATTAAGTGTATATGTGTGCTATGGGTATCGACTTTGTCTCTGTTTCTATGATTATGTCATTAGATTAAGTGTATATGTGTGCTATGGGTATCGACTTTTTCTCTGTTTCTATGATTTTGTCATTAGATTAAGTGTATATGTGTGCTATGGGTATCGACTTTGTCTCTGTTTCTACGATTTTGTCATTATATTAAGGACCTATTGCGACATTGTAGTGTTTTTATTTATCACCATTAATAATGTGTCGTAGCACGCCACAGTTTAGTTGCGGAACGTAGCTATTATGGTCCTTTGCCAGTTTTCTGATATTTACGGTCCATAGGGCTACTGATTTCACCCTATTAAAAATTTGCGAAACTGCGACTTTGATTTTGTCGCACCTTTCAACAGTAATTTTGACAACAAAGCGCTTTGTGAGAGCGGAGTCATGTGGATAATTCGTTTCGTTACATATTTATCTATCGCTTTCCATATTTACTTACTCATTATTATTCATTTCTAGCTCATTATCATAACAAAAGTCTCCAGATTAACAGATCCCGCCTACTTCGTTTCGCCATTTTGTCATTGCGATATTCTCGCTTTGAGGTCACATGACTTTTGAGAGAGCAAGTTTGTTTACGTTTTACCGGAGGTTTTGTACTGCGATTTTTTTTTATCTGAAATGAAATATTTAGTCAACCTAGAGTGAAATATTTTACAAATATTAACCAGAAATTTAATTTTCTACTTTGATTACTCCGATTGAAATGAACTGTCATTCAACATTTTCAAGTTTTTCACCGAACACGTGTTTTGCGGTTAGAATATTTTTATTTTTTGTGGGGATATTTTCAACTATTCTTTAGCTTAGTTAGGAAATTTATTATGTACAATTCATTTCTGAATTCTGGTTGGTGATCATCACTCACATTTACATTTTAGCCACGAAGTGCCATTTGAGAGAAGTCTCTGCCTGTCCCTGAGTCCCCAAAGCAGCCTTGCACAATTTCTCTTAGAGGCCTGATTCTAAGTAGACATACCTACAGCGGATATGATACCAAAATTTATTGTTTCTCTCCTTCAAACTCAATTAAGTAGTGTGATGAAATCCGTATGATCTAAAAGATTTCCTGATTCTATCAGTATCGTATTTACAAGAATGTCACTAGTATGTCAGATCTCATCACAGATATATACTACCATAAATATAATATTCAGCTTCATTCAGTTTTTTTAACATGTCCTCATTTCGAGTTGAAATGTTGAAAAGGCATAGTTTTAATAAGAACGTAGATATAAAATTTAGTGCGCACTTCGCGTTTCTGGAATAACCTTCATCAAGTACCCTCAAGGTCGAAAGGTTGGAATAACCTTCATCAAGTACCCTCAAGGTCGAAAGGTTGGAATAACCTTCATCAAGTACCCTCAAAGTCGAAAGGTTGGAATAACCTTCATCAAGTATCCTCAAAGTCGAAAGGTTGGAATAACCTTCATCAAGTACCCTCAAAGTCGAAAGGTTGGAATAACCTTCATCAAGTACCCTCAAAGTCGAAAGGTTGGAATAACCTTCATCAAGTACCCTCAAAGTCGAAAGGTTGGAATAACCTTCATCAAGTACCCTCAAAGTCGAAAGGTTGGAATAACCTTCATCAAGTACCCTCAAAGTCGAAAGGTTGGAATAACCTTCATCAAGTACCCTCAAAGTCGAAAGGTTGGAATAACCTTCATCAAGTACCCTCAAAGTCGAAAGGTTGGAATAACCTTCATCAAGTACCCTCAAAGTCGAAAGGTTGGAATAACCTTCATCAAGTACCCTCAAAGTCGAAAGGTTGGAATAACCTTCATCAAGTACCCTCAAAGTCGAAAGGTTGGAATAACCTTCATCAAGTACCCTCAAAGTCGAAAGGTTGGAAAGCCAAATAATTTTCAAGTGTTTAGGAGCAAGTAAACCAAAGGGCCTAAACAGGGTCGCCAAAATCGGCTAGTCACCTATGTCTGAGGGAGGAGAATCTTAGGCTAAGGTCACCTATATCTGAGGGGGGAAAACTAAGGTCACCTATGTCTGAGGGAGGAGAATCTTAGGCTAAGGTCACCTATATCTGAGGGGGGAAAACTAAGGTCACCTATGTCTGAGGGAGGAGAATCTTAGGCTAAGGTCACCTATATCTGAGGGGGGAAAACTAAGGTCACCTATGTCTGAGGGAGGAGAATCTTAGGCTAAGGTCACCTATATCTGAGGGGGAAAAACTAAGGTCACCTATGTCTGAGGGAGGAGAATCTTAGGCTAAGGTCACCTATGTCTGAGGGAGGAGAATCTTAGGCTAAGGTCACCTATGTCTGAGGGAGGAAAACTAAGGTCACCTATGTCTGAGGGAGGAGAATCTTAGATTTATTAATATTTACATTATTTAGGAACTGTAAATTTCTAAAATAAATATATTAAAAAAATAAACCATGTTAGTGTCGAAGTACTGACTACTGGGAGGATCTGTGGGACTAATAGTTCACCAGCAGAGGTATTGATCTAATATCTGGGACTAATAGTTCACCAGGTATCGATCAAATCTCTGGGACTAATAGTTCACCAGCAGAGGTATCGATCTAATCTCTGGGACTAATAGTTCACCAGCAGAGGTATTGATCTAATCTCTGGGACTAATAGTTCACCAGCAGAGGTACTGATCTAATCTCTGGGACTAATAGTTCACCAGCAGAGGTATTGATCTAATCTCTGGGACTAATAGTTCACCAGCAGAGGTATTGATCTAATCTCTGGAACTAATAGTTCACCAGCAGAGGTATTGATCTAATCTCTGGGACTAATAGTTCACCAGCAGAGGTATTGATCTAATCTCTGGGACTAATAGTTCACCAGGTATTGATCTAATCTCTGGGACTAATAGTTCACAAGGTATTGATCTAATCTCTGGGACTAATAGTTCACCAGCAGAGGTATTGATCTAATCTCTGGGACTAATAGTTCACCAGGTATCGATCTAATCTCTGGGACTAATAGTTCACCAGGTATTGATCTAATCTCTGGGACTAATAGTTCACCAGGTATCGATCTAATCTCTGGGACTAATAGTTCACCAGGTATCGATCTAATCTCTGGGACTAATAGTTCACCAGGTATTGATCTAATCTCTGGGACTAATAGTTCACTAGGTATTGATCTAATCTCTGGGACTAATAGTTCACCAGCAGAGGTATTGATCTAATCTCTGGGACTAATAGTTCACCAGGTATTGATCTAATCTCTGGGACTAATAGTTCACTAGGTATCGATCTAATCTCTGGGACTAATAGTTCACCAGGTATCGATTTAATCTCTGGGACTAATAGTTCACCAGGTATCGATCTAATCTCTGGGACTAATAGTTCACCAGGTATTGATCTAATCTCTGGGACTAATAGTTCACCAGGTATCGATCTAATCTCTGTGACTAATAGTTCACCAGGTATCGATCTAATCTCTGGGACTAATAGTTCACCAGGTATCGATCTAATCTCTGGGACTAATAGTTCACCAGGTATTGATCTAATCGCTGTGACTAATAGTTCACCAGGTATTGATCTAATCTCTGGGACTAATAGTTCACCAGCAGAGGTATCGATCTAATCTCTGGGACTAATAGTTCACCAGGTATCGATCTAATCTCTGTGACTAATAGTTCACCAGGTATTGATCTAATCTCTGGGACTAATAGTTCACCAGGTATCGATCTAATAATAATAATACAAACGTAGATATCTAATTTCGTGCACACCACAAGTTTCTATAAAGATCTGTCTTCATTTCGAGCTGAAACGGGAAAAAAACCCCAGAGTGTTAAAGTATCTACTGTCTCATTATCTTTATTAGTTAGATAGTGGACCTTTTCTATTTTCAGTATGACATTTGCTTAATATTGTTATCATAACAAAAAGAGGTGCACTCGACTTGCAGCCGCAAGTGATAAAGTTTACCAGTTGCTTAACCATGGTCGGTGATTCTCTCCGGGTACTCCGGCTTCTTCCACCATTAACACTGGTAGCCATGATATAGCTGAAATATTGCTGAAAGTGGCGTTAAAACACCAACCATCAAATCAATCTTATCACAAAATGGCGCTATCAACTCTAACATTACATGTATATCTTAGAGTTAGTTACACAACTGCCTATGTATACGGAATATATGAAGCCAGATCTATGCTAGCGTCCTCGTGTTGTACAGATAGAATTAGAAGATGGTGGCACAATAGATCATATGTACATTTCCTACTTTTACTCTGAAATCATACGTTTTACCGGATTATTTTTATATATTTAAGTTCGGCAAATGGTTTCCCTTCAATGTAACTTTCACTGGAAATAACATATATTTTTTCCATAATCATAAATTCTATAAATTAATCCTCTGATTTTTTACAAGGTTCAAATATCTACAAATTATGAGAAAATTATTCTCAAATTCGTTGCATTTTCCATTGTTCTAGCCAGATCGATACCATTTTGCCCGTCGTAAGGGAGATAACTGGTATATAGGTATTTAAAACATTATAATTTGGGAATCAAAGTGGGAGTAAAATGTCTACTTGTCATATTCAGTTTTTGGATCCTCTATGTTTCGTAAATTGTTTTTGTAATTTGCTCCGTTCGAGTATCGCTCCATTCGAGTATCGCTGAAGAAGTTGCATACAGAAAATGTGCATAATCAGTTGCACCAACTCAAGATAGTCATATTTGAAGTTTTTAATCAAAATCAGTAAAGTTTTTGTAGTTTCTGTAAAAGAATTGTAATGCATAATATGAAATATGAAAATGTATTCTGTTTATGTGTGAATTCAGAATATGTTTTATCCTGGTCTTATACACACATTCATAAAAGACGCTTTGTTCTTTTAGCTTACCATGGCCGTGATCGTATGGTAGTTGGATTTACAACTACCTGCGCAATCAGAGCCTATCACCACTAAAGTTGTTGCTTTCGAACCCTTTTCATGGCGAGGTGTAATCGATACAACATTACATGATCAAGTTTGTCAATGGCAGGTCGGTTGTTTTCTCCGGGTCCTTCGGATGCCTCCACCAATAAAACTGACCGCCACGATATAACTGAAATATTGTTGAAAGTGGCGTTTTTACTTCATGTTTTGCATATATAATTTGAGGACTGCATACTACATGAATTTAGGTGATTTTCGATAACTTATCAATTATTCACAAAATGTAAAACAAAAAATCTGAAAACGAAAAGTATATGAAATTATAAAATATTTCACAATAAAAAAAAATAAAAAGATACCATTCTGTGTGAACAGTTCTAAAATCTAATTTAAAAATCGTAGAAAGAGACAAAATGGATGGATACCCCCAGTAGAGTTCACTCTCCTGGCATGGTACAGGCTTTTCACTAAAAAGTGTCGGCTTAACCTAGTTTCAATATATAATTAGAATTGTAGTCGTGTATCGCTCCCAACAAATATATTTAAGTTATCACGTGACCGTCAGTTTTATTAGTGGAGTAAACAAGTCTATCCTGAGAGTAAAGGTCATGACCTTCAACAAAATATTACAGAAAGCTACATCGACGTAAATAAACGTCACAGTAAAATACATCGGCCTAATAAACCAAATAACAAGTCATGTTGGCCTTATTAAAGGTAATAATATGTTCTAACGACACAAAATAGTCCATTAGTAAGTGCCAGTTGGTCTAAATAAACCTGTCTGTAAATTGCACTGGTCTACGTAAACCTATGTCCAAACAAGTCAAATAACACCCTACGTCGGCATAACTGATATTACTAAATAAGATTTAATGTTCCAAAATAGTCCTAACGGGGCAAAAATACCTGACAGTAAATTACATCGGTTCAAATGAGCCCAATAACAAGATAAGTTGTCATTACTGATATTATTAAATAAGATGCCATGGTCCAAGCTAGTCCAGTTCGTGTAAATATACCAGGCAGTAAATTGCATTGGCCTAATTAAACCAAATAACAAGTGCAGTTAGTAGGGTTTGTGTTCCTCGATCTTTAGTTTTATGTGTATGTTTTGTTGATCGTTGTTTGTTCTAATGTACTTTTTCATTTGACCATTGTGTTGTTTGTTCTTCTTCGATATACGGATTCTGATTGCCCCTTTGGTATCTTCAACCTCGTCTTACCCTAATTAAACGTAATAATATGTTCCAGTCTCCCAAAATAGTTCACTAATCAGTAACAATCGGTGTCAATATACCAGGCAGTAAATTACATTGGTCTAATTAGAAAACACATGTAATAAGTTACTTCGGCCTATACTAAAACAGCTGGAGGCCTACAAATAATAACCATAGTTTATGTACATAGGTAAATGACACACTAATATATTTTATTATTTCCTTGAGTAATATCATCGTGGGTAATATAAAACCAACAAAGAATGTGTAGCTGTAGATAGTTCTATTACAGTCTCGTTGTAAAGAGGATGCAAATGATTTAAGTGAACATGCTTTGTATCAAAGGCGTTCCTGTTGTTTAATGCTTATTATTAAGATAATTATGTTATTGTTCTAATATATGCTGAGCAACCTCGTTATTGTCAGGGAAACGTGGGTGGGTTTTTATATTAGCTACTATGTCTAGTACTATCATTATATTAAAATCCATTGTTCGAAATATTTTGGCGTTGAACTTTGAACTTTTGCAAGAAATACATATCTGTAGAGAGAGGGAGAGAGAGAGAGAGAGAGAGAGCATTGAGAGGCTGTGTTTTTGCATTAGCTTCTATGTCTTGTAGTATTATAGTATTTAAAGCCGTTGTTTGACTTTTGTACGAACTACACATCTAGAATGCCAACTGATATTGCCTCCTGATTAATATAAATGTTGCATAAGACAACATTTGGGGGGTGGGGGGAGTGGGGTGTAATCGATATAGAATGATGAATAAATAGCATAGACATACAATATAATTTACCTGTCGCCTTGAATTGGATTAAATTAACACGACAGATGCCACTAATGGAGCAGGTCTACCCTTTCTGACCGCCTTCTGTCACCCCCTGTTATAAGTGGAGATTGTGTTACTGTTTACCTTTCTGACCTCCTACTGTCACCCTCTGTTTTAAGTGGACATTGTGTTACTGTTTACCCTTTCTGACCGCCTACTGTCACCCCCTGTTATAAGTGGACAATGTGTTACTGTTTACCCTTTCTGACCGCCTACTGTTATCCCCTGTTATAAGTGGACATTGTGTTACTGTTTACCCTTTCTGACCGCCTAGTGTTATCCCCTGTTATAAGTGGACATTGTGTTACTGTTTACCCTTTCTGACCGCCTACTGTCACCTTCTGTTATAAGTGGAGATTGTGTTACTGTTTACCCTTTCTGACCGCCTACTGTCACCCCCTGTTATAAGTGGACAGTGTGTTACTGTTTACCCTTTCTGACCGCCTACTGTCACCCCCTGTTATAAGTGGACAGTGTGTTACTGTTTACCCTTTCTGACCGGCTACTGTCACCTTCTGTTATAAGTGGAGATTGTGATATTGTTTATCCTTTCTGACCGCCTACTGTCACCCCCTATTATTAATGGAGATTGTGTTACTGTTTACCTTTTCTGACCGCCTACTGTTACCTCCTGTTATCAGTGGAGATTGTGTTACTGTTTACCCTTTCTGACCGCCTAATGTCACCTTCAGTTATAAGTGGACAGTGTGTTATTGTTTACCCTTTCTGACCGCCTACTGTCACCCCGTGTTATCAGTGGAGATTGTGTTACTATTTATCCTTTCTGATCGCCTACTGTCACCCACTGTTATAAGTGGAGATTGTGTTACTGTTTATCCTTTCTGACCGCCTACTGTCACCTCCTGTTATAAGTGGAGATTGTGTTACTGTTTATCCTTTCTGACCGCCTACTGTCACCTTCTGTTATAAGTGGAGATTGTGTTACTTTTTAACCTTTCTGACCGCCAACTGTTACCTCCTGTTATAAGTGGAGATTGTGTTATTGTTTATCCTTTCTGACCGCCTACTGTCACCCCCTGTTATAAGTGGAGATTGTGTTACTGTTTATCCTTTCTGACCGCCTACTGTCACCTTCTGTTATAAGTGGAGATTGTGTTACTATTTACCCTTTCTGACCGCCTACTGTTACCTCCTGTTATAAGTGGAGATTGTGTTACTGTTTATCCTTTCTGACCGGCTACTGTCACCTCCTGTTATAAGTGGACAGTGTGTTACTGTTTACCCTTTCTGACCGCCTACTGTCAGCCCCTGTTATAAGTAGAGATTGTGTTACTGTTTACTCTTTCTGACCGCCTACTGTCACCCCCTGTTATAAGTGGAGATTGTGTTACTATTTATCCTTTCTGACCGCCTACTGTCACCTTCTGTTATAAGTGGAGATTGTGTTACTGTTTACCCTTTCTGACCGCCTACTGTCACCCACTGTTATAAGTGGAGATTGTGTTACTGTTTATCCTTTCTGACCGCCTACTGTTACCTCCTGTTATAAGTGGACATTGTGTTACTGTTTACCCTTTCTGACCGCCTACTGTTACCTCCTGTTATAAGTGGAGATTGTGTTACTGTTTACCCTTTCTGACCGGCTACTGTCACCTTCTGTTATAAGTGGAGATTGTGTTATTGTTTATCCTTTCTGACCGCCTACTGTCACCCCCTATTATTAATGGAGATTGTGTTACTGTTTACCCTTTCTGACCGCCTACTGTTACCTCCTGTTATCAGTGGAGATTGTGTTACTGTTTACCCTTTCTGACCGCCTAATGTCACCTTCTGTTATAAGTGGACAGTGTGTTATTGTTTACCCTTTCTGACCGCCTACTGTCATCCCGTGTTATAAGTGGAGATTGTGTTACTGTTTACCCTTTCTGACCGCCTAATGTCACCTTCTGTTATAAGTGGAAAGTGTGTTATTGTTTACCCTTTCTGATCGCCTACTGTCACCCCTGTTATAAGTGGACAGTGTGTTACTGTTTACCCTTACTGACCGCCTACTGTCACCCACTGTTATAAGTGGAGGTTGTGTTACTGTTTACCCTTACTGACTGCCTACTGTCACCCACTGTTATAAGTGGAGATTGTGTTACTGTTTACCCTTTCTGACCGCCTACTGTCACCTCCTGTTATAAGTGGAGATTGTGTTACTGTTTATCATTTCTGACCGCCTACTGTTACCTCCTGTTATAAGTGGAGATTGTGTTACTGTTTACTCTTTCTGACCGCCTACTGTCACCTCCTGTTATACGTGGAGATTGTGTTACTGTTTATCCTTTCTGACCGCCTACTGTCACCTTCTGTTATAAGTGGAGATTGTGTTACTGTTTATCCTTTCTGACCGCCTACTGTTACCTCCTGTTATAAGTGGAGATTGTGTTACTGTTTACCCTTTCTGACCGCCTACTGTCACCTCCTGTTATAAGTGGAGATTGTGTTACTGTTTATCCTTTCTGACCGCCTACTGTTACCTCCTGTTATAAGTGGAGATTGTGTTACTGTTTACCCTTTCTGACCGCCTACTGTCACCCCTGTTATAAGTGGAGATTGTGTTACTGTTTACCCTTTCTGTCCAACCACTGTCACCCCTGTTATAAGTGGACAGTGTGTTACTGTTTACCCTTACTGACCGCCTACTGTCACCCACTGTTATAAGTGGAGATTGTGTTACTGTTTATCCTTTCTGACCGGCTACTGTCACCTCCTGTTATAAGTGGAGATTGTGTTACTATTTACCCTTTCTAACCGGCTACTGTCACCCCCTGTTATAAGTGGACAGTGTGTTACTGTTTACCCTTAAAGACCGCCTACTGTCACCCACTGTTATAAGTGGAGATTGTGTTACTGTTTATCCTTTCTGACCGCCTATTGTCACCTCCTGTGATAAGTGGGGATTGTGTTACTGTTTACCCTTTCTGACCGCCTACTGTCATCCCTGTTATAAGTGGAGATTGTGTTAATGTTTATCCTTTCTGACCGCCTACTGTCACCCCTGTTATAAAATGGACATTGTATTACTGTTTACCCTTACTGACCACCTACTGTCACCCCCTGTTATAAGTGGAGATTGTGTTACTGTTTACCCTTTCTGACCGCCTACTGTCACCCCCTGTTATAAAGTGGACAATGTATTACTGTTTACCCTTTCTGACCGCCTACTGTCACCCACTGTTATAAGTGGAGATTATTTTACTGTTTACCCTTTCTAACCGCTTACTTTCCCTTCCTGTTATAAATGGAGATTGTGTTACTGCTTACCATTTCTGACCGCCTACTGTCACCCCCTGTTATAAGTGGAGATTGTGTTACTATTTACCCTTTCTGACCGCCTACTGTCACCTCCTGTTATGAGTGGAGATTGTGTTACTATTTACCCTTTCTAACCGGCTACTGTCACACCCTGTAATAAGTGGAGATTGTGTTACTGTTTACCCTTTCTGACCTCCTACTGTCACCTCCTGTTATAAGTGGACATTGTGTTACTGTTTACCATTTCTGACCGCCTACTGTCACCTCCTGTTATAAGTGGAGATTGTGTTACTGTTTACCCTTTCTGACCTCCTACTGTCACCTCCTGTTATAAGTGGAGATTGTGTTACTGTTTACCCTTTCTGACCACCTACTGTTACCTCCTGTTATAAGTGGAGATTGTATTACTATTTACCCTTTCTGACCGCCTACTGTCACAACCTGTTATAAGTGGAGATTGTGTTACTGTTTACCCTTTCTGACCACCTACTATCGCCCCCTGTTATAAGTGGTAATTGTGTTACTGTTTACCCTTTCTGACCGCCTACTGTCACCTCATGTTATAAGTGGAGATTGTGCTACTGTTTACCCTTTCTGACCGCCTACTGACACCTCCTGTTATAAGGGGAGATTGTGTTATTGTTTACCCTTTCTAACCGCCTACTGTCACCCTCTGTTACAAGTGGAGATTGTGTTACTGTTTACCCTTTCTGACCGCCTACTGTCCCCCCTGTTATAAGTGGAGATTGTGTTATTGTTTACCCTTTCTGACCGCCTACTGTCACCCTCTGTTACAAGTGGAGATTGTGTTACTGTTTATCCTTTCTGACCGCCTACTGTTATCCCCTGTTATAAGTGGACATTGTGTTACTGTTTACCCTTTCTGACCGCCTACTGTTATCCCCTGTTATAAGTGGGCATTGTGTTACTGTTTACCCTTTCTGAGGCCTACTGTCACCTTCTGTTATAAGTGGAGATTGTGTTACTGTTTACCCTTTCTGACCGCCTACTGTCACCCCCTGTTATAAGTGGACAGTGTGTTACTGTTTACCCTTTCTGACCGCCTACTGTCACCTTCTGTTATAAGTGGAGATTGTGTTATTGTTTATCCTTTCTGACCGCCTACTGTCACCCCTATTATTAATGGAGATTGTGTTATTGTTTACTCTTTCTGACCGCCTACTGTTACCTCCTGTTATAAGTGGAGATTGTGTTACTGTTTATCCTTTCTGACCGCCTACTGTTACCTCCTGTTATAAGTGGAGATTGTGTTACTGTTTATCCTTTCTGACCGCCTACTGTCACCTCCTGTTATAGGTGGAGATTGTGTTACTGTTTATCCTTTCTGACCGCCTACTGTTACCTCCTGTTATAAGTGGAGATTGTGTTACTGTTTACCCTTTCTGACGGCCTACTGTCACCCCTGTTATAAGTGGAGATTGTGTTACTGTTTACCCTTTCTGTCCACCCACTGTCACCCCTGTTATAAGTGGACAGTGTGTTACTGTTTACCCTTACTGACCGCCTACTGTCACCCACTGTTATAAGTGGAGATTGTGTTACTGTTTATCCTTTCTGACCGCCTACTGTTACCTCCTGTTATAAGTGGAGATTGTGTTACTGTTTACTCTTTCTGACCGCCTACTGTCACCCACTGTTATAAGTGGAGATTGTGTTACTGTTTACTCTTTCTGACCGCCTACTGTCACCCACTGTTATAAGTGGAGATTGTGTTACTGTTTATCCTTTCTGACCGCCTACTGTTACCTCCTGTTATAAGTGGAGATTGTGTTACTGTTTACTCTTTCTGACCGCCTACTGTCACCCACTTTTATAAGTGGAGATTGTGTTACTGTTTACTCTTTCTGACCGCCTACTGTCACCCACTGTTATAAATGGAGATTGTGTTACTGTTTACCCTTTCTGTCCACCCACTGTCACCCCTGTTATAAGTGGACAGTGTGTTACTGTTTACCCTTTCTGACCGCCTACTGTCACCCACTGTTATAAGTGGAGATTGTGTTACTGTTTATCCTTTCTGACCGCCTATTGTTACCTCCTGTTATAAGTGGAGATTGTGTTACTGTTTACTCTTTCTGACCGCCTACTGTCACCCACTGTTATAAGTGGAGATTGTGTTACTGTTTACTCTTTCTGACCGCCTACTGTCACCCACTGTTATAAGTGGAGATTGTGTTACTGTTTATCCTTTAAGACCGCCTACTGTCACCCCCTGTTATAAGTGGACAGTGTGTTACTGTTTACCCTTACTCACCGCCTACTGTCACCCACTGTTATAAGTGGAGATTGTGTTACTGTTTACCCTTTCTGACCGCCTACTGTTACCTCCTGTTATAAGTGGAGATTGTATTACTGTTTATCCTTTCTGACCGCCTACTGTCACCCCCTGTTATAAGTGGAGATTGTGTTACTGTTTACTCTTTCTGACCGTCTACTCTCATCCCCTGTTATAAGTGGAGATTGTGTTACTGTTTACCCTTTCTGACCGCCTACTGTTACCTCCTGTTATAAGTAGAGATTGTGTTACTGTTTATCCTTTCTGACCGCCTACTGTCACCTTCTGTTATAAGTGGAGATTGTGTTACTGTTTACCCTTTCTGACCGCCTACTGTCCCCCCTGTTATAAGTGGAGAGTGTGTTACTGTTTACTCTTACTGATCGCCTACTGTCACCCACTGTTATAAGTGGAGATTGTGTTACTGTTTATCCTTTCTGACCGCCTACTGTTACCTCCTGTTATAAGTGGAGATTGTGTTACTGTTTACCCTTTCTGACCGCCTACTGTCACCCCTGTTATAAGTGGACAGTGTGTTACTGTTTACCCTTTCTGACCGCCTACTGTCACCTCCTGTTATAAGTGGAGATTGTGTTACTGTTTTTCATTTCTGACCGCCTACTGTTACCTCCTGTTATAAGTGGAGATTGTGTTACTGTTTACTCTTTCTGACCGCCTACTGTCACCTTCTGTTATAAGTGGAGATTGTGTTACTGTTTATCCTTTCTGACCGCCTACTGTTACCTCCTGTTATAAGTGGAGATTGTGTTACTGTTTACCCTTTCTGACCGCCTACTGTCACCTCCTGGTATAAGTGGAGATTGTGTTACTGTTTACCCTTTCTGTCCACCCACTGTCACCCCTGTTATAAGTGGACAGTGTGTTACTGTTTACCCTTACTGACCGCCTACTGTCACCCACTGTTATAAGTGGAGATTGTGTTACTGTTTATCCTTTCTGACCGCCTATTATCACCTCCTGTTATAAGTGGGGATTGTGTTACTGTTTACCCTTTCTGACCGCCTACTGTCATCCCTGTTATAAGTGGAGATTGTGTTACTGTTTATCCTTTCTGACCGCCTACTGTCATCCCTGTTATAAGTGGAGATTGTGTTACTGTTTACCCTTTCTGACCGCCTACTGTCACCCCCTGTTATAAAGTGGACATTGTATTACTGTTTATCCTTTCTGACCGCCTACTGTCACCTCCTGTTATAAGTGGAGATTGTGTTACTGTTTATCCTTTCTGACCGCCTACTGTTACCTCCTGTTATAAGTGGAGATTGTGTTACTGTTTACCCTTTCTGACGGCCTACTGTCACCCCTGTTATAAGTGGAGATTGTGTTACTGTTTACCCTTTCTGTCCACCCACTGTCACCCCTGTTATAAGTGGACAGTGTGTTACTGTTTACCCTTACTGACCGCCTACTGTCACCCACTGTTATAAGTGGAGATTGTGTTACTGTTTATCCTTTCTGACCGCCTACTGTTACCTCCTGTTATAAGTGGAGATTGTGTTACTGTTTACTCTTTCTGACCGCCTACTGTCACCCACTGTTATAAGTGGAGATTGTGTTACTGTTTACCCTTTCTGACCGCCTACTGTCACCCACTGTTATAAGTGGAGATTGTGTTACTGTTTATCCTTTCTGACCGCCTACTGTTACCTCCTGTTATAAATGGAGATTGTGTTACTGTTTACTCTTTCTGACCGCCTACTGTCACCCACTTTTATAAGTGGAGATTGTGTTACTGTTTACTCTTTCTGACCGCCTACTGTCACCCACTGTTATAAATGGAGATTGTGTTACTGTTTACCCTTTCTGTCCACCCACTGTCACCCCTGTTATAAGTGGACAGTGTGTTACTGTTTACCCTTTCTGACCGCCTACTGTCACCCACTGTTATAAGTGGAGATTGTGTTACTGTTTATCCTTTCTGACCGCCTCATGTTACCTCCTGTTATAAGTGGAGATTGTGTTACTGTTTACCCTTTCTGACGGCCTACTGTCACCCCTGTTATAAGTGGAGATTGTGTTACTGTTTACCCTTTCTGTCCACCCACTGTCACCCCTGTTATAAGTGGACAGTGTGTTACTGTTTACCCTTACTGACCGCCTACTGTCACCCACTGTTATAAGTGGAGATTGTGTTACTGTTTATCCTTTCTGACCGCCTACTGTTACCTCCTGTTATAAGTGGAGATTGTGTTACTGTTTACTCTTTCTGACCGCCTACTGTCACCCACTGTTATAAGTGGAGATTGTGTTACTGTTTACTCTTTCTGACCGCCTACTGTCACCCACTGTTATAAGTGGAGATTGTGTTACTGTTTATCCTTTCTGACCGCCTACTGTTACCTCCTGTTATAAGTGGAGATTGTGTTACTGTTTACTCTTTCTGACCGCCTACTGTCACCCACTTTTATAAGTGGAGATTGTGTTACTGTTTACTCTTTCTGACCGCCTACTGTCACCCACTGTTATAAATGGAGATTGTGTTACTGTTTACCCTTTCTGTCCACCCACTGTCACCCCTGTTATAAGTGGACAGTGTGTTACTGTTTACCCTTTCTGACCGCCTACTGTCACCCACTGTTATAAGTGGAGATTGTGTTACTGTTTATCCTTTCTGACCGCCTACTGTTACCTCCTGTTATAAGTGGAGATTGTGTTACTGTTTACTCTTTCTGACCGCCTACTGTCACCCACTGTTATAAGTGGAGATTGTGTTACTGTTTACTCTTTCTGACCGCCTACTGTCACCCACTGTTATAAGTGGAGATTGTGTTACTGTTTATCCTTTCTGACCGCCTACTGTTACCTCCTGTTATAAGTGGAGATTGTGTTACTGTTTACTCTTTCTGACCGCCTACTGTCACCCACTTTTATAAGTGGAGATTGTGTTACTGTTTACTCTATCTGACCGCCTACTGTCACCCACTGTTATAAATGGAGATTGTGTTACTGTTTACCCTTTCTGTCCACCCACTGTCACCCCTGTTATAAGTGGACAGTGTGTTACTGTTTACCCTTTCTGACCGCCTACTGTCACCCACTGTTATAAGTGGAGATTGTGTTACTGTTTATCCTTTCTGACCGCCTACTGTTACCTCCTGTTATAAGTGGAGATTGTGTTACTGTTTACTCTTTCTGACCGCCTACTGTCACCCACTGTTATAAGTGGAGATTGTGTTACTGTTTACTCTTTCTGACCGCCTACTGTCACCCACTGTTATAAGTGGAGATTGTGTTACTGTTTATCCTTTCTGACCGCCTACTGTTACCTCCTGTTATAAGTGGAGATTGTGTTACTGTTTACTCTTTCTGACCGCCTACTGTCACCCACTTTTATAAGTGGAGATTGTGTTACTGTTTACTCTTTCTGACCGCCTACTGTCACCCACTGTTATAAATGGAGATTGTGTTACTGTTTACCCTTTCTGTCCACCCACTGTCACCCCTGTTATAAGTGGACAGTGTGTTACTGTTTACCCTTTCTGACCGCCTACTGTCACCCACTGTTATAAGTGGAGATTGTGTTACTGTTTATCCTTTCTGACCGCCTATTGTTACCTCCTGTTATAAGTGGAGATTGTGTTACTGTTTACTCTTTCTGACCGCCTACTGTCACCCACTGTTATAAGTGGAGATTGTGTTACTGTTTACTCTTTCTGACCGCCTACTGTCACCCACTGTTATAAGTGGAGATTGTGTTACTGTTTATCCTTTCTGACCGCCTACTGTCACCCCCTGTTATAAGTGGACAGTGTGTTACTGTTTACCCTTACTCACCGCCTACTGTCACCCACTGTTATAAGTGGAGATTGTGTTACTGTTTACCCTTTCTGACCGCCTACTGTTACCTCCTGTTATAAGTGGAGATTGTATTACTGTTTATCCTTTCTGACCGCCTACTGTCACCCCCTGTTATAAGTGGAGATTGTGTTACTGTTTACTCTTTCTGACCGTCTACTCTCATCCCCTGTTATAAGTGGAGATTGTGTTACTGTTTACCCTTTCTGACCGCCTACTGTTACCTCCTGTTATAAGTAGAGATTGTGTTACTGTTTATCCTTTCTGACCGCCTACTGTCACCTTCTGTTATAAGTGGAGATTGTGTTACTGTTTACCCTTTCTGACCGCCTACTGTCCCCCCTGTTATAAGTGGAGAGTGTGTTACTGTTTACTCTTACTGATCGCCTACTGTCACCCACTGTTATAAGTGGAGATTGTGTTACTGTTTATCCTTTCTGACCGCCTACTGTTACCTCCTGTTATAAGTGGAGATTGTGTTACTGTTTACCCTTTCTGACCGCCTACTGTCACCCCTGTTATAAGTGGACAGTGTGTTACTGTTTACCCTTTCTGACCGCCTACTGTCACCTCCTGTTATAAGTGGAGATTGTGTTACTGTTTTTCATTTCTGACCGCCTACTGTTACCTCCTGTTATAAGTGGAGATTGTGTTACTGTTTACTCTTTCTGACCGCCTACTGTCACCTTCTGTTATAAGTGGAGATTGTGTTACTGTTTATCCTTTCTGACCGCCTACTGTTACCTCCTGTTATAAGTGGAGATTGTGTTACTGTTTACCCTTTCTGACCGCCTACTGTCACCTCCTGGTATAAGTGGAGATTGTGTTACTGTTTACCCTTTCTGTCCACCCACTGTCACCCCTGTTATAAGTGGACAGTGTGTTACTGTTTACCCTTACTGACCGCCTACTGTCACCCACTGTTATAAGTGGAGATTGTGTTACTGTTTATCCTTTCTGACCGCCTATTATCACCTCCTGTTATAAGTGGGGATTGTGTTACTGTTTACCCTTTCTGACCGCCTACTGTCATCCCTGTTATAAGTGGAGATTGTGTTACTGTTTATCCTTTCTGACCGCCTACTGTCATCCCTGTTATAAGTGGAGATTGTGTTACTGCTTACCCTTTCTGACCGCCTACTGTCACCCCCTGTTATAAAGTGGACATTGTATTACTGTTTATCCTTTCTGACCGCCTACTGTCACCTCCTGTTATAAGTGGAGATTGTGTTACTGTTTATCCTTTCTGACCGCCTACTGTTACCTCCTGTTATAAGTGGAGATTGTGTTACTGTTTACCCTTTCTGACGGCCTACTGTCACCCCTGTTATAAGTGGAGATTGTGTTACTGTTTACCCTTTCTGTCCACCCACTGTCACCCCTGTTATAAGTGGACAGTGTGTTACTGTTTACCCTTACTGACCGCCTACTGTCACCCACTGTTATAAGTGGAGATTGTGTTACTGTTTATCCTTTCTGACCGCCTACTGTTACCTCCTGTTATAAGTGGAGATTGTGTTACTGTTTACTCTTTCTGACCGCCTACTGTCACCCACTGTTATAAGTGGAGATTGTGTTACTGTTTACCCTTTCTGACCGCCTACTGTCACCCACTGTTATAAGTGGAGATTGTGTTACTGTTTATCCTTTCTGACCGCCTACTGTTACCTCCTGTTATAAATGGAGATTGTGTTACTGTTTACTCTTTCTGACCGCCTACTGTCACCCACTTTTATAAGTGGAGATTGTGTTACTGTTTACTCTTTCTGACCGCCTACTGTCACCCACTGTTATAAATGGAGATTGTGTTACTGTTTACCCTTTCTGTCCACCCACTGTCACCCCTGTTATAAGTGGACAGTGTGTTACTGTTTACCCTTTCTGACCGCCTACTGTCACCCACTGTTATAAGTGGAGATTGTGTTACTGTTTATCCTTTCTGACCGCCTCATGTTACCTCCTGTTATAAGTGGAGATTGTGTTACTGTTTACCCTTTCTGACGGCCTACTGTCACCCCTGTTATAAGTGGAGATTGTGTTACTGTTTACCCTTTCTGTCCACCCACTGTCACCCCTGTTATAAGTGGACAGTGTGTTACTGTTTACCCTTACTGACCGCCTACTGTCACCCACTGTTATAAGTGGAGATTGTGTTACTGTTTATCCTTTCTGACCGCCTACTGTTACCTCCTGTTATAAGTGGAGATTGTGTTACTGTTTACTCTTTCTGACCGCCTACTGTCACCCACTGTTATAAGTGGAGATTGTGTTACTGTTTACTCTTTCTGACCGCCTACTGTCACCCACTGTTATAAGTGGAGATTGTGTTACTGTTTATCCTTTCTGACCGCCTACTGTTACCTCCTGTTATAAGTGGAGATTGTGTTACTGTTTACTCTTTCTGACCGCCTACTGTCACCCACTTTTATAAGTGGAGATTGTGTTACTGTTTACTCTTTCTGACCGCCTACTGTCACCCACTGTTATAAATGGAGATTGTGTTACTGTTTACCCTTTCTGTCCACCCACTGTCACCCCTGTTATAAGTGGACAGTGTGTTACTGTTTACCCTTTCTGACCGCCTACTGTCACCCACTGTTATAAGTGGAGATTGTGTTACTGTTTATCCTTTCTGACCGCCTACTGTTACCTCCTGTTATAAGTGGAGATTGTGTTACTGTTTACTCTTTCTGACCGCCTACTGTCACCCACTGTTATAAGTGGAGATTGTGTTACTGTTTACTCTTTCTGACCGCCTACTGTCACCCACTGTTATAAGTGGAGATTGTGTTACTGTTTATCCTTTCTGACCGCCTACTGTTACCTCCTGTTATAAGTGGAGATTGTGTTACTGTTTACTCTTTCTGACCGCCTACTGTCACCCACTTTTATAAGTGGAGATTGTGTTACTGTTTACTCTTTCTGACCGCCTACTGTCACCCACTGTTATAAATGGAGATTGTGTTACTGTTTACCCTTTCTGTCCACCCACTGTCACCCCTGTTATAAGTGGACAGTGTGTTACTGTTTACCCTTTCTGACCGCCTACTGTCACCCACTGTTATAAGTGGAGATTGTGTTACTGTTTATCCTTTCTGACCGCCTACTGTTACCTCCTGTTATAAGTGGAGATTGTGTTACTGTTTACTCTTTCTGACCGCCTACTGTCACCCACTGTTATAAGTGGAGATTGTGTTACTGTTTACTCTTTCTGACCGCCTACTGTCACCCACTGTTATAAGTGGAGATTGTGTTACTGTTTATCCTTTCTGACCGCCTACTGTCACCCCCTGTTATAAGTGGACAGTGTGTTACTGTTTACCCTTACTGACCGCCTACTGTCACCCACTGTTATAAGTGGAGATTGTGTTTCTGTTTACCCTTTCTGACCGCCTACTGTTACCCCCTGTTATAAGTGGAGATTGTATTACTGTTTATCCTTTCTGACCGCCTACTGTCACCCCCTGTTATAAGTGGAGATTGTGTTACTGTTTACTCTTTCTGACCGCCTACTCTCATCCCCTGTTATAAGTGGAGATTGTGTTACTGTTTACCCTTTCTGACCGCCTACTGTTACCTCCTGTTATAAGTAGAGATTGTGTTACTGTTTATCCTTTCTGACCGCCTACTGTCACCTTCTGTTATAAGTGGAGATTGTGTTACTGTTTACTCTTTCTGACCGCCTACTGTCACCCACTGTTATAAGTGGAGATTGTGTTACTGTTTATCCTTTCTGACCGCCTACTGTTACCTCCTGTTATAAGTGGAGATTGTGTTACTGTTTACTCTTTCTGACCGCCTACTGTCACCCACTTTTATAAGTGGAGATTGTGTTACTGTTTACTCTTTCTGACCGCCTACTGTCACCCACTGTTATAAATGGAGATTGTGTTACTGTTTACCCTTTCTGTCCACCCACTGTCACCCCTGTTATAAGTGGACAGTGTGTTACTGTTTACCCTTTCTGACCGCCTACTGTCACCCACTGTTATAAGTGGAGATTGTGTTACTGTTTATCCTTTCTGACCGCCTACTGTTACCTCCTGTTATAAGTGGAGATTGTGTTACTGTTTACCCTTTCTGACGGCCTACTGTCACCCCTGTTATAAGTGGAGATTGTGTTACTGTTTACCCTTTCTGTCCACCCACTGTCACCCCTGTTATAAGTGGACAGTGTGTTACTGTTTACCCTTACTGACCGCCTACTGTCACCCACTGTTATAAGTGGAGATTGTGTTACTGTTTATCCTTTCTGACCGCCTACTGTTACCTCCTGTTATAAGTGGAGATTGTGTTACTGTTTACTCTTTCTGACCGCCTACTGTCACCCACTGTTATAAGTGGAGATTGTGTTACTGTTTACTCTTTCTGACCGCCTACTGTCACCCACTGTTATAAGTGGAGATTGTGTTACTGTTTATCCTTTCTGACCGCCTACTGTTACCTCCTGTTATAAGTGGAGATTGTGTTACTGTTTACTCTTTCTGACCGCCTACTGTCACCCACTTTTATAAGTGGAGATTGTGTTACTGTTTATCCTTTCTGACCGCCTACTGTTACCTCCTGTTATAAGTGGAGATTGTGTTACTGTTTACTCTTTCTGACCGCCTACTGTCACCCACTGTTATAAGTGGAGATTGTGTTACTGTTTACCCTTTCTGACCGCCTACTGTCACCCCTGTTATAAGTGGAGAGTGTGTTACTGTTTACTCTTACTGACCGCCTACTGTCAGCCACTGTTATAAGTGGAGATTGTGTTACTGTTTATCCTTTCTGACCGCCTACTGTTACCTCCTGTTATAAGTGGAGATTGTGTTACTGTTTACTCTTTCTGACCGCCTACTGTCACCCACTGTTATAAGTGGAGATTGTGTTACTGTTTACTCTTTCTGACCGCCTACTGTCACCCACTGTTATAAGTGGAGATTGTGTTACTGTTTATCCTTTCTGACCGCCTACTGTTACCTCCTGTTATAAGTGGAGATTGTGTTACTGTTTACTCTTTCTGACCGCCTACTGTCACCCACTTTTATAAGTGGAGATTGTGTTACTGTTTACTCTTTCTGACCGCCTACTGTCACCCACTGTTATAAATGGAGATTGTGTTACTGTTTACCCTTTCTGTCCACCCACTGTCACCCCTGTTATAAGTGGACAGTGTGTTACTGTTTACCCTTTCTGACCGCCTACTGTCACCCACTGTTATAAGTGGAGATTGTGTTACTGTTTATCCTTTCTGACCGCCTACTGTTACCTCCTGTTATAAGTGGAGATTGTGTTACTGTTTACTCTTTCTGACCGCCTACTGTCACCCACTGTTATAAGTGGAGATTGTGTTACTGTTTACTCTTTCTGACCGCCTACTGTCACCCACTGTTATAAGTGGAGATTGTGTTACTGTTTATCCTTTCTGACCGCCTACTGTCACCCCCTGTTATAAGTGGACAGTGTGTTACTGTTTACCCTTACTGACCGCCTACTGTCACCCACTGTTATAAGTGGAGATTGTGTTTCTGTTTACCCTTTCTGACCGCCTACTGTTACCCCCTGTTATAAGTGGAGATTGTATTACTGTTTATCCTTTCTGACCGCCTACTGTCACCCCCTGTTATAAGTGGAGATTGTGTTACTGTTTACTCTTTCTGACCGCCTACTCTCATCCCCTGTTATAAGTGGAGATTGTGTTACTGTTTACCCTTTCTGACCGCCTACTGTTACCTTCTGTTATAAGTAGAGATTGTGTTACTGTTTATCCTTTCTGACCGCCTACTGTCACCTTCTGTTATAAGTGGAGATTGTGTTACTGTTTACTCTTTCTGACCGCCTACTGTCACCCACTGTTATAAGTGGAGATTGTGTTACTGTTTATCCTTTCTGACCGCCTACTGTTACCTCCTGTTATAAGTGGAGATTGTGTTACTGTTTACTCTTTCTGACCGCCTACTGTCACCCACTTTTATAAGTGGAGATTGTGTTACTGTTTACTCTTTCTGACCGCCTACTGTCACCCACTGTTATAAATGGAGATTGTGTTACTGTTTACCCTTTCTGTCCACCCACTGTCACCCCTGTTATAAGTGGACAGTGTGTTACTGTTTACCCTTTCTGACCGCCTACTGTCACCCACTGTTATAAGTGGAGATTGTGTTACTGTTTATCCTTTCTGACCGCCTACTGTTACCTCCTGTTATAAGTGGAGATTGTGTTACTGTTTACCCTTTCTGTCCACCCACTGTCACCCCTGTTATAAGTGGACAGTGTGTTACTGTTTACCCTTACTGACCGCCTACTGTCACCCACTGTTATAAGTGGAGATTGTGTTACTGTTTATCCTTTCTGACCGCCTACTGTTACCTCCTGTTATAAGTGGAGATTGTGTTACTATTTACTCTTTCTGACCGCCTACTGTCACCCACTGTTATAAGTGGAGATTGTGTTACTGTTTACTCTTTCTGACCGCCTACTGTCACCCACTGTTATAAGTGGAGATTGTGTTACTGTTTATCCTTTCTGACCGCCTACTGTTACCTCCTGTTATAAGTGGAGATTGTGTTACTGTTTACTCTTTCTGACCGCCTACTGTCACCCACTTTTATAAGTGGAGATTGTGTTACTGTTTACTCTTTCTGACCGCCTACTGTCACCCACTGTTATAAATGGAGATTGTGTTACTGTTTACCCTTTCTGTCCACCCACTGTCACCCCTGTTATAAGTGGACAGTGTGTTACTGTTTACCCTTTCTGACCGCCTACTGTCACCCACTGTTATAAGTGGAGATTGTGTTACTGTTTATCCTTTCTGACCGCCTACTGTTACCTCCTGTTATAAGTGGAGATTGTGTTACTGTTTACTCTTTCTGACCGCCTACTGTCACCCACTGTTATAAGTGGAGATTGTGTTACTGTTTACTCTTTCTGACCGCCTACTGTCACCCACTGTTATAAGTGGAGATTGTGTTACTGTTTATCCTTTCTGACCGCCTACTGTCACCTTCTGTTATAAGTGGACAGTGTGTTACTGTTTACCCTTACTGACCGCCTACTGTCACCCACTGTTATAAGTGGAGATTGTGTTACTGTTTACCCTTTCTGACCGCCTACTGTTACCCCCTGTTATAAGTGGAGATTGTATTACTGTTTATCCTTTCTGACCGCCTACTGTCACCCCCTGTTATAAGTGGAGATTGTGTTACTGTTTACTCTTTCTGACCGCCTACTCTCATCCCCTGTTATAAGTGGAGATTGTGTTACTGTTTACCCTTTCTGACCGCCTACTGTTACCTCCTGTTATAAGTAGAGATTGTGTTACTGTTTATCCTTTCTTACCGCCTACTGTCACCTTCTGTTATAAGTGGAGATTGTGTTACTGTTTACCCTTTCTGACCGCCTACTGTCACCCCTGTTATAAGTGGAGAGTGTGTTACTGTTTACTCTTACTGACCGCCTACTGTCAGCCACTGTTATAAGTGGAGATTGTGTTACTGTTTATCCTTTCTGACCGCCTACTGTTACCTCTGTTATAAGTGGAGATTGTGTTACTGTTTACTCTTTCTGACCGCCTACTGTCACCCACTGTTATAAGTGGAGATTGTGTTACTGTTTACTCTTTCTGACCGCCTACTGTCACCCACTGTTATAAGTGGAGATTGTGTTACTGTTTATCCTTTCTGACCGCCTACTGTTACCTCCTGTTATAAGTGGAGATTGTGTTACTGTTTACTCTTTCTGACCGCCTACTGTCACCCACTTTTATAAGTGGAGATTGTGTTACTGTTTACTCTTTCTGACCGCCTACTGTCACCCACTGTTATAAATGGAGATTGTGTTACTGTTTACCCTTTCTGTCCACCCACTGTCACCCCTGTTATAAGTGGACAGTGTGTTACTGTTTACCCTTTCTGACCGCCTACTGTCACCCACTGTTATAAGTGGAGATTGTGTTACTGTTTATCCTTTCTGACCGCCTACTGTTACCTCCTGTTATAAGTGGAGATTGTGTTACTGTTTACTCTTTCTGACCGCCTACTGTCACCCACTGTTATAAGTGGAGATTGTGTTACTGTTTACTCTTTCTGACCGCCTACTGTCACCCACTGTTATAAGTGGAGATTGTGTTACTGTTTATCCTTTCTGACCGCCTACTGTCACCCCCTGTTATAAGTGGACAGTGTGTTACTGTTTACCCTTACTGACCGCCTACTGTCACCCACTGT